>JACRUU010000027.1:12346263-12368763 GCA_030449085.1 Kryptopterus vitreolus | reverse complement strand
TGGTTAAAAACAACATTTTCATCTCATTTGAACAAAACTGTGATAATAGTGATAACCAGGATCACTTTGGTCACTATAATCGTGATATAAAATTTTCATACATGCGTTACATCCCTTTTGCAAATCCAATAGTAAAAATGTACCATGTTCCTCTTGGATGTCTTGAAGGACCTTGTTCTCTGTAGGGCGTCTGGATCCTTCACTCGGGGCTTCACTGTAAGAGCTTCCCGGTCTGATCCCCTGCACCACACAGCCTGCACCCAGGCTCGAATCAGAGGAATGTCCATATGCACTACCCCGAGAGGGCCGATCAGGTACCTGTGACCCCATCACCACACACCCCACCCCGAGTGTGGATTCTGAGGAGTGCCCGTACGCACTACCAGGTAGTGGAGAAGGCAGCGGGTCGGAACCAGATACAACACAGCCGATCTTCAGTGTGGAGTCTGAGGAATGTCCGAAAGAGCTTCCGGGCAGAGGTGAATGCATCAGTTCAGCGTCCGGCATCAGACAGCCCGCTTTAAGAGTGCTGTCTGAAGAGTGGCCATGTTTGCTCCAACGAGGACGAGACGGAGCGACGTCCGAGACGAAATCGCCCACCTTTATGTTAGCGTCTGAGGAATGGCCGTGAATATTAGGCGTAGGGATTGAGGCAGGTACCTCAGAAACTAGCTCGCCAATCTTTATATGCGCATCCGAGGCGTGGCCGTGGACGTTTTGCAAAGGCAGAAGAGGAACGACATCGGAAACCAGTTCTCCGATCTTTATGTGGGATTCCGAGACATGGCCATGGATACTGCGAGAAGCAGTAGGTGCAGCTACCTCAGAAACGTGGTCTCCAACTTTTATATGAGCATCTGAAGCATGTCCATGGATATTGGGTGAAGGAAGAGCTGGCGTTACCTCCGAAACCATCCCTCCGACCATTATATGAGCATCAGAAGCATGGCCATGGATACTGGGTGAAGGAACAGCTGGAGCTACCTCCGAAACCATCCCTCCGACCAGAATATGAGCATCTGAAGCATGACCATGGATATTGGCTGAGGGAAAAACCATGGTGGCCTTAGCAGAAAGCTCACCAGTCCTTATGTAGTCACCAGTGAAGGAACATCCCTGGGCAGTATTAGAGGGAGAAACACTCGCTAGCCCTGATATGTTGTTCTTTGATTTGTTTTGGAGATGAGAGTCTTGGCTTGTGTTACCGATCAGCGTCGGATCTGTCGGAATTTGCTCAGTCGGCGTCTGAAGGTCGCGAGGAAGCCGATCAAAAGCTTTGGACTCCTCTGTTCTGTTACCAATTGAAGAATTTGGCTCCAGTTCCACACCACATGCTGGAGGTTTCTTCTCCTCTCTATAGAAGACGGGTTGATTTGACTCCTGACTTTCAGTTTGCGTTTGTGTCTGTTCCACTGGCTGGGATTGACTCGGACTAGCGTGCGGCACATGCCCAGCGGCAGCTCGATCCTCCAGATGGAGTGAATTCTGTGAAGGAGGGCCATGTTGACTTGCCCCAGGCGGTGCGGGTCGGTGGGGGACGGATGGACGAGCAGAGCTCGACTGAGGCCCGAGGCATTCCAGAGGGCTGTAGGGGGAGCAGAAGTCATAGTCGGAATCAGGGTTTCCGGAGAATTCCGAGAGGTCAAAGCAGACATCCTGTAGTGCCTGGCTTACTGCTGAACTGCGGTCCTGTACTGCAGAACGTGGACGTTTCGGGAGGAGGTCTGGAGCGTTGATCTGATCGGAGATCAGAACGTTACTGGTGAAGGGGATGGGAACTGCAGGAGGCAGAATCGGATCAGGTCCGGCATCGAGTTCCTGGTCTATTATCATATTTTCTTCAGCAGCATGTTTTTCCTGCAATACATCAGTAGAGGCACCATTTAAGTAGAGGCAAGATAACACACACACACACACACACACGCACGTTATTATATTCATCGATATATGACGGACCTGCTGAACCTCAGGTGGTGTCTTTAGAACATCTGGATCCTGGCAAGGCCGTTCTTGTCCAAACGGATATCTCACCATTAAAGCCTGCAAAATAAAAACCTGCATATGTTATCATTTAAAGAAAAAAATATGACAAACATAAGAGGAAGTGTTAAGATCGGATAAAGTGCATGTTGAGCATTTTAGAAGAAAATAATCATTTATTATTCATTTGTTTTAATAATGCAACCTGTGAAAGTGGGAGGAGTTTTCCAGAAAGTTTACAATTTAAATTGTATAAAAGGCAACAAAACTAAATCAATTGTGTATTTGTACCATATGTACACCAGTTTTAGTTTCTAAACAACAAACTGTATGAATATTTACTTTAACCGAATAAAAATATCTTTAAAAAAATCTAAATCAAAATCTGCCCTGAGAATGAAGAACAGCTTTTCACACTCAGGTGAAAAACTGAGTAGAAATCCTGCACTCGCTGGTCCTGTTCATCCCAGAGCAGTTGAATAAGATTACGGTGCTGTGACTGGGAAGGACATTCCATAAGGGATCCCACTCCAGACATTTACGGAGCTCGGGTGCAGTTCCAATGAGCCGGAATTGTGTGAAGTATGGAATGGGAGCCATGTTGATCGCTTTCCCCAAACCTTCCCTTCCCAACTGCAAACCATTAAACTTCCATGTTCATGTGTGATCCCATCATCACTCCTGTTCTCCATCTCACACATATTCTTTTATTAAAGCAGGGGTGTGCAAACTTTTTGCAAAGAGGGCCAGATTTGGTGAGGTGAAAATATGTGAGGGCCAAACATTCAGCCAGAGATTTCTTTCACAAATAAATCTAAACATGATTTTAGCAAATTACTTTGCCTTTCATATATGAAGACCACATAAAATGGAGGAAGGAAAAAAAAAAAAACACTTTCGGGAAGATGAAACCTATCATTTGAAATATTATATATTATTCACTATTAAATGCTCACAATTCAAAACCTATGTACAGGAAAATAACACTTATTCAGAAGTACAAAACAAAATTAAAAAACAAAAATATTATTTGTTTGGGAATCGGATATCAAAAGGCAGAACATGGTAAATAATACAGTGGAGTTTTATAGCTTTGCATCCCTCTTACCTGAATGGCACAAATCTACTGCCATCTTCTGGTGAACTATAAAATAGCTTTTTTTGCATCTTTGTATTTTATTCTGTGATCGACAACACTGAGTGGGTGCATATTTTATGACGGAGAATGCGGGCTGGTGGAAATTTGAACACAGTGGTTGGGGACGAAATTTGGACATGTCTGCATTAAAGACAAAGATCGCACTTATGGAGTTTCTTCCACTCGTTCCCCGTTTACTCTAATGTGTTTTTGCCTTTGACCGAGTTTGTCGCATAGAAACAAAAGGCACAGGCGTGTGTTTAAAACACACTTTTGCCAGATGATTTTAGTGTCATTGTTTTAAATTCACCACACCTGAATGGTTTGTCGCTCCATCTGCAGGAAGTTCAGTCTGGCTTCATGAAGTCTCATCCTCTGAAGCTTCCACATTGCCCTCCGCTCTTTCTTTGCCGCTTCTTCGCTCAGACGGCTGTACTGCGCGATCAGATCCATTCTGAATACACACACACACACACACACACACACACACACACACAAGAAAACACAGTATAAACACCCCCAGCTCACACTGTATAATGGGAATAATGTAGCGGTGAGAATGAGGGATGTTTTACCGTGCCCTGCGCTCCAGCTGCTCCTCAAGGGCCTGCAGCCTCTGTTCTCGGTCTCGGAGTTCCCGAGCGAAACTGTACTCGTCCTCCTGCTCCTTCCTCCTAAAGGCACTGCGCCACTGCAAACGGATTCCTGTTATTCGCACCTTTTTAATGCGCTAATGGAACTCGTGTTAGGCGTGATTCAAGATTAAAACACTGCATCTATTGAAGACATTCATTAAAACAGGACACAACTCATTAATCTGCGTGTTGTTCGTCGTGTGACCCTGAACATTTATGTTTACAGCATTTAGCAGGTGCCTTTTCCTCGCTGACTTATTTCGTTCATACAAACTAAGCAGCTATGGGGTTAAGGGCCTTTCTCAGGGGCCAAGGTGGTGTGGGTGGGCTTATATCATGGATGACCCTGTGCCTTGACCCCAGCTTCCTAACATCATTAGGATGTGCACATGACATAATTCCACTGTGCTGTAAATGTGAGGAATATAAAGCTTCTTTTCTTTCCTTAATAATTAACCCTTTCTTATTTTTACTCTCCCACTCATCCTCTCACCTACTGACAAACTTACTCTCTCTCTACCGACTCGTTTACTCACAAACTGGCCACCTTAATACTCATCTACAACAGACAGATAGAATTTAATAGTTCGAGACCGAGCAGGCAGATAGATAATATGATAGATAAAGAAATAGAGAGATAATTCAATGGGAAGATGAAAAGGCAGAAAGATAACTATTAAATATATATTTAATAGGGTTATTGGTCAATTTAAATATTTAATCATGATTAATTGCACATTAATCATACATTTTCAATGTACCATAAATGAATACTATTCATGTTTACTAACTGTAACAAAATCTCTAACTTTATTACAATTATTGACTATTTAATTATTTAATTTCTTGTTAATTTCAATGTTACTTGTTTATTGGTGATTTTAATTGTAAAATATGGGACGTTGCTCCTTTAAGAATTCTGTTCCGGTTGCTCTCCATACAAACTGGTGATACGTTTAGGTTATACGGAAGTACATTGCATTCACAAAAGAAAAATGTGCCTATTCCGTAATACGGATTTGGGAATGACAGATAGAGGAATTAATAGATCTAGCAACAAGATCTTTCTCTTGTAATTTGTGCACATTCTGCTATTAACATTCTATTAGCATCTGAATAAAATTGGAACAAATAATTATTATTAGCAGTAAAATATTACTAGCACCTGAACATGTCTACGTTTAAATAAACACAAAGCTTAACAATACATTAAAAATGATGGCTGGAACAACACAATTACTAAACAGTAATAATAAACACATGGCTGCTTGGAGGTTCAACATGGTGTGTTTTACCAACAGAAAAAAAAGTAATTTCTTCTACAGAGTAATCACACAGCACCCCCCTAACAAACCCTTTAAAGCCCATTTTTCTCCATCTAAAGCTGAATAAATGAGGTGCAGGAGTTATATAGACGGTTTATACCCACGATGCATTGCTGTAATCCATCTGTGACCGTGCACAAATCTGCAGGAGTCGCATGACAGGGTGTAGAACGCATTCCCTCGCTGATGAAGGTGAACAGAGCGGCATAAAACAATTCGGAACAGTCCGGGGGACGGCGATTCATTTGTATGGACGATGGCTATTAAACAGGATCAAAGCTTTCTTATCAGCAGCTTTTCCGTCCTCGTCTGTTAATTGTAATGCTATCCGTGGAAGAGCCGAAACTGGGTTACAGATTAATTGGATTTAAGATAGCAAATCAATAGAACGATGCGCTCGGGCCTTCTCCGACATCTTATCTTTCATTATTTGGATCTTTTATTTTATTAGGAAGAAAGGCTGTGATTCTGGACTCACTAATGGGAATTTTAAATGCAAAGAAAAAAAAAAGAAACCCAAAATAAATCATTAAAAAAAGCAAAGGTCATAAATAACTGTCACTATAGAAAAGGTCATAAATAACTATAGCATGCAAACGACACCCTATAAAGATAACACCTTGAGCTGAAACTCAGCCTTGGGTTGATACTTAGGCGGGAAAATACGGCAAATTGCTTCATTTGCTCGGCCAACGCCTTCTACAGTGCACACAACCATATCACCATGACGACCTGAAAGCTATCTAACAAAGGAAGATCGCTCCTTACATCTCCCGCGACACAATTTATTTTGTATTCAGAACTTGAAACCTGTCTAAGAGCTGAAGTGTCAGAAGAGTCTGGAGTAGACAGAGAAAGCAGACGGGGTACTTAAAGATCGAGGTAGAAATGAATGAACTCTCTCCATGAATTTTAAGCACATACCTTTTTTTTTTTATTAAAACCTGTATGCAAAAATTTTTTAAATAAAAACAACAAAAAAACCTCTCACCTCCTGGTCGAGCTCTAGCTGCTGCTTTAGCTCTTCGAAACGTTCTCTCTTTCTGGCCTCTTCAGCTAGACGCTGTGACACCTGGCGACCTGCAGGGGGTACAAAAGCACAGCAAGAGCTCAGCAACTGCTTCAAGTCATTAATACGCCTTTTCATTTTTTCTTTCTTGCTGAATTGCCGCACGGTTATCAATGAGTAACGTAAATGTGTGTGTGTGTGTGTGTGTGTATTTGTTTGGTTTTGATTGTGGATTTTTGGGGATATGCAGGGTTCAAGCAACTGAGGCACTGAAGGACATAAGGAGTTGCAGGAGTTGAAAAACTTGATATTGCCCCCTAGTGGCTATTGCGTAGCTTCACCACTAGGTGTGCCAAACAAAGAAAAAAATGAAAGTTTTTTTCTTTGTTTAGCGCAAGCCAGCTGCAAGTTAGACAATTCTTTGGATTTGACCACGGATTGAGGACATCGAGAAATATACCAAGTTTCATGAAGTTATCGTATTGCGTTCCAGAGTTATAACCGTTTTTGTCATTGTGGCCCCGCTTACTTTGAACTTTTCGGTTATCCGTTGCAATGGTGAGTTGATAATTATTGATAAGGTATGTCTACTGAACATTTCTGCACTGGTTTTGTTCTGTTGCCGCAAAAAAAAACTATGACTAGTTCACAAGATTTTTAACATAACTAATTTTTACGAAAAAAGCAAACTTTGCAGCATTGCATAGTCAATGGGGATATTGTTTGTTTGACCCAAGGATTCCATAAATATAAACGTTTTGAGTGTTCGATAAATTTTCTATGAGCTATGACCAAAAATGTGTGAAAGTAATTTTTTTTCGGAGTATAGCGTCCCCCTTTGGCCAACTAGGTTGATATTTATTTCCCAACAAAAACTATCCCCAAATTGAGCTTTACCATCTGTCCAAGTTTCAAGTCTCTAGGAATTTTGGTCTGCACGATCAGATTTTGGGCACAATAATAATAATAATAATAATAATAATAATAATAATAAATTGTAACTACATGCTTGAACCTCTAATAATAAATAATAAATATATCGCTCTTCGTGCAGCGCGCATCTTGTGTGTAAAAACAAACCTCACGCAGTGTCTATGATTCGCCTCTAGAGGCCGCTCTCGTAATCAGAGCGAACTGGGGAAAAAATATCATGGATTTTTGCCAAGAATTTCAGCGATCACCTATTCATAAATGGGTCGACCTCTATCAGAAATGTGCGTTCCACCGCTACATGCGGCCGTCTACAACACACCGACCAACTTCAGAAGTAATGATGCGCTTTAGTTTTCTAACAAACGCCCCTTCAGCAGAAGACCAGCCCCATTTCAGCTCGGGATCATATATTCCCATCTTGCTCATCTCCAGGCTGAATAAGCTGATGACATATTTCATTAAGAGAACGACGTTTGTTATATAACCGGCAGGATCGCATTACGCCAGCGCAGAGAAGCGATATAGAGAAGCAGTGTTGTGATGGATATGGCGCACGGGGACGCGACGCTGACCTCGGATGCTCTCCAGCGTCTTGGCTGCCGACTCCCTGACCTGATTGATGAGCTCTTGGCGTGCCAGCTCGGTACGCAACGCCTGGAGTACGAGACGGGGGGGAGAGACAAAGAAAGACAAAGGAAAAAAAAGATGGGGATGAGTGTCATAAAAGGAATCGAGCACATTTCAGCCCTCTAGCATTAAAAAGTCCTGCATTCTGCTTAAAAAAGTGCTAATGGATCGTATACTTTATTTCTCACACATCATCGCCGTGTCTTAACACAGAGGCGTCGCATTTAGTCACAGCACAATCACCCGAGACATCTAAGCATTATGGGATGTTCGCTTCCCTTTAAATATGCCTCATTTTGAAGTTTAAAAAAATTTTTTTTTAAACTTTAAAAATTAGACTGAATCGTAAGCTTTCAGGAGAGAGACAGTGCAGTACCTGCTCCTCTCGGCTGATGGCGCTGTGCTTGGCGATGGTCTCCATGCGGCCGCGATACACGGCACAATCCCTCTCGATCTCCTCCACCTCCCGCAGTGAGAACGTTACGGCGATGCGCGGCACGGGGACCTCCGACCAGATGTAGTGCTGCCAGAAATACGGGAAGGTTTCATTATTAACATAACGATCTTTAAGGTTTTTTTTGTTTGTTTTTTTTTAAAGGGCTCTCTTGGATTAAGGAACAGGATTACTCTCTTCAATTACATTGCTCGCCAATAAGAGGCGCTTAAGTACAGTATGAGAAAAAAGCTGAAGTCTAAAATATAAAATCCCTGCATGTAATATAATAGACTATAAAATCACTACATGGACTTAGGAAAACCAGAAATCCCAGAGATACCAGAGAATGATGATGGAGAAACCATATTGTCCAGGTTACATCTCTACGATCTCTGTACATTTACATTTATGGCATTTGACAGACGCCCTTATCCAGAGCGACTTACAACTGAGCAATTGAGGGTTAAAAGCCTTGCTCAAGGGCCCACTAGTGGTAGCTTGGTGGTTGTGGGGTTTGAACCTGCGATCTTCTGGTCCAGAGACCAATGCCTTACCACTAAGCCACCACCTCCCTGTAAAGTAGTAGTCATGCATGCACATGTTCCAGAAACACTACAGACACCATGTCCACCATGCTAACAAGGAGAAGGAACATCAGGCTGGTTCTCAGAGCTCAGCACACTCAGCTACATCTCTGATAGTGTTGATGAACATTAGTTGCGGAAACGAGCAGCTGGTAAATTCGGAAAGGTTCCATCAATGATGAACGCTATATACATGTTTTAGAACAAAATCGTATTCTAAACCTATTTTCCCAGGGAAGGTCCTGTAGATGCGAGTAAGACGATGTTAACTGGATCGATTACTACAGCAGGTCTTACAGGGTCTGACCAGGTCTGTCTGTTCACCATTTCAAAATGGAAAACACAACAAAGGAAACCCAGACTGTTGAACAGTTAGAATCCTGTATCTCACACACAAACACACAAGAATATTCCTCTCCTGAAACGTCCACACCTGCTCTCCTCAGTTCCTCAGATGGATCCAGACAGAAGACGTGACAGAAAAAGGGATACATGGTCCTGTAACTACTTACTCTGAGACGTGCTGCAGCCATTCAATTCTTAGTGGCGATCGTTTTCTGTAAAATGGTTTCAATGATCGGGGTAAATATTTGTTCTACAGGTTTATGGAATTTGGTTTTTCCCAAACCCTTTTGGAAGTAGAAAGAAAATGTGCATTTATATGGCATGGACGCGTTTCTCAGGACCACAGTAAGGATTTCTCAGGTGATGGACGTGATTTGTTTCTCAGTGTGAAGTTCGAACAGCAAACCTGCGGGCAGCAGATTTTCAATAGGTTGATGGTTTTCCCACAGACGTAAACGTCGTTGGCGATGTGTCGGAGGAACACGGGAACGCACTCCTCCGCATCCTGCGAGATCAGAGTGTAGCCCTGCACCCAGAAATGCTTATCTACAAAGAAAGAGAGAGAGATTCCCTCAGAACGTATAAAGCGGCTCCGAATGGAAAAAGCCTTCCTTAACAGACACTGCGCACTCACCTCGGTAGCTGAGGTAGTCCTCGTTCACCTGGATCATGAACTCTTTATAGACATCTCTGAAGACGCCGCTGTATACCCAGTCAGAGACGAACCTGCACGACAAATGGTTTTGGTGTTGTTAAAAAAATATATAAATAACAAACCAAAAAATGTAATAAAATCCAGGGTCCTCTATATATATATATATATATATATATATATATATATATATATATATATATATATATATATATATATATATATAAATAAAACAGCCTTTATTTGTCACATATACATTACAGTAGTCAATAAATAAATATTTTAGCACTATACAGTCACAAGGTCGGGAGAGACTTCCATTATGCCTGCTGGAAAAAAATAACACTTATGAATGAGCGAGAGAGGGACAATTGCAGGCGGGAGCGAGACAAAATACATTTTTTTTGCGGGAGAGGGCGGAAGCCTGCAGAAGGACCTTGCGCAGGTCTCTGCTGTATGGCTTTTCCGTTAGACTGGTGAGTTTTTGCAGGATTCAGTCATGGATCTCGTACGAAACCAAATGTTACATCCCTGATCTGCAGACAAATTTGTTATTTAACATTTAACGATATTATATAGACTGTATTGTGTTGTTTCATTGAAGGAAGTTCATAAATAAAGACGCATGTTTGTACGGATGGGCATCATTTCTTTATTTTTGTCATTCTTTGGTTTTTTTTTTGCACTCTTTTATCTCTAAGTTAAGAGGTTGAACTCGGACTTTCTGTGTCATACACATACACTTTCAACGGTTCTGGTTATACAGTCGCACGTGCGTCAGGAAAGACAAAAAAAAAAAAAAAAAAAAAAAAGTGCCACCGTCACAGCCCTACTGAAAACTACAAAATCAAATTGTACCTTTACTGCCTCTGGGGAGTGTCGTTAACGCCAACAGCAAAAAAAGAAAAACAAACCCTGCAGAAAACGCATGTAACACAACATTGTATAGGTCTTTATATACATCCCATCCCATGTGAGACCTTCATGTAAAGACGTTGGCGTGTGCATAAGCTACGTACACCCAGTGGCGCCAGCATTATTTAAGTGTTGACTCGCTGCGTACGGCGAGTGCGGCGGTGCTAGATTACACCCTAGACCCCATCGGCCTTGCCGTTTCCCCATTAACTTGATGTACCATACGCCCCGGAAATAATTTCTGGGGGAAAAAATCCCTTTTCTAACTGAATCGATATTTCCTTCAGAGTCCGGAGGAAAAGTAATTCGGAGTTGGACTGTGTGCGGGAGACTCGTAATTTAGAATTTGTCTAATCAGTTTCTTCTTTTTTTTTTTTCTTTTTTTTTAAAGCTGCTGTGAAAAGTTGCATCAAGGAATAAATAAGTAGATGGCTGGACAGATAGAGAGAAAAGAGAGAAAGACTGACCTTGTGTACGGCTCACAGCTGCTCTTGAGTAGAGACAGCAGCACTGGGTAGTTCTCGTTACTGCAGTTACTCTGTGCTTCGTTATACAGGTACGAGAGAAGCTTCACTCCCTACACAAACAACACACGTTACAAAACAGCGCCTACTGCAGGATTCCAAACCAAACCGTGGTGTTACTCACTACGGGGAACGTAGCCTGGCATGTACCGGCAACACCGTCCACACAGCACAGCTCGGCGAGGTACCTACAAAACACACACACACACACACACACACACACACATTTACTTTGGAAATATAATAGATTACAGATTATAAATGTCCCTATTCAAAATGTAATAAGTATGGAACTTTACATTGACTTACTGATTATATTTGATTACTTTCTTTTGTCCACTAGGTGGCACTTTAAGTTAACATTCTGAGAAAGATGTTTCCAACCTTCCAAAATAAATCGGTTATATTTTTCTAAATGAAACTGCATCTGATTGTCATCATTCAAATCAGGTGAAAATCATGCCGTCGTCTAAAGCGCTGATTTTACATCAAATTGTTCAGGTTTGTAATCTTTAACCTTTTCACAAGTAACTGTAATTTAATTACATATTTTTCTCAGTAACTGTAAAGTACTTTGTAATTAAATTACGTAATGCCATTACATGTAACTAGTTAGCGCCGACCACTACACACCACTAACCCATACACCCTGTATATAAAACGTGCGATGTGGTGATGTGTGTACCTCAGCTGTCGGCCGAGTTTGCGGAAATGGAAGCCGATGGTGAGGAGGCTGAGCGAGGCGGGCGTGCTCAGTACACACGCTCTGTAGTAGTGTAGATATCGCCTCAGGCCGCCCGTAAACGCCTGTCGCCAAATCGAGACAATGACGCTATTATTAGATTTTTCTTACAGACGCAAAATTGGAAGGCGAGGAGGACAGGGGAGGAATGGGATGGAGTCGCGTCCTTGACGAAGGTCAGAGACGCTGAATGGAGGGCCGTTACCTGAAACACCAGGCCTTTCTTATCAGCCGAGCCCAGAGAGAAGCGGCTCAGGCGGAGGTAATGTGTGCCGTACTGCGCCAGCTCCTCCAACAGGCGCGACACACTCTCGGGGGACGTTCCCGACACACACACGTCCGACCGCACGTCAAACTGAATGCTCGACTGGAACAGAAAGATGCAGCCACACAGGAAGCGAGTCAGGAAGTGCGACATTACATGACGTCTGCATACGTACAATATCAGAGGTTGACAATTCGTCGAATAATCAGCACCGATAGTTTGATCGAAATATCGGCAAAAATCACAAACGATAGCTGTTGCTGGGTCGTGTCTGTGCCGGAAACAATGCCTCGATAACAAACTTTGGACTTCAATACCGCGATTCAATACAGTCACTATACCAAATCGATGCAAATCGATGTCAAAAAAACAAAAACAAAGCAAACAAACAAACAAAAAAAAACATACCAAATCATATCTATCTATCTATCTATCTATCTGTCTATCTATTATATATATATATATATATATATATATATATATATATATTTTTTTTATTTAATTTTTTTTTTTATTATCAACATGTTTTTGAGTATGGAGGAAAAAACCCTCAGATGACACACACTGTGGACACACAATTTAAAACATTTTGTAACCTAATAGCTAGAATGGCGAGGCATGTCGCTATCTTGTGTCCATCACCCGAGACACGTTTCTCCTCATATCCTTGCTCGTGCACTAATGAAAAGGTTTCTGGGGCAGAAGCGATGAGATTAAAGGCATTATGGGTAATTCGAGCGTTCTGGTGTGCAATGGAGAGTGTGATTACCTCATTGAGGGGGAACGTAACAGAAGCCACCCCTATGAGCACATTGAGGAGGTCTTTAACCAGCTGAGTCTGACAGTCCAGGGGCAGAGGCAGGGGCAGAAGAGGAGAGGGGGTATGAGACGCGAGCATGTTCCTCATCTCGCCTTCCCAAAGCCGATAGAGCTGATCAAACGCCTCTCGGCCTGCTTCTGTCAGATACGGAGCCTCTTTCTGACCTGGAGGACTGATAGAAGGAGGAGGGGGGGAAAAAAGGAAATAAACGCAAAAACAAGTGCAAATGCTGGTGTTGTGGATGAACCAAGAAACTAATCCCATAATAAAAGTAAAAAAGACCCAAAATTAGCTTTAGTGTGAAAAGTATTGGTGTTTGGCGACAAACAGAGCGACATAAGGGCCTTGCTCAGGGGCCCAGAAGGGCAATTTGGTGGTGATGGGATGTGAACTTGTGACTTTCCGATCAGAAACCCACTGCTTAAATTACTGAGCTGGGAATAATGTCAATAATGGATTCAGGTCAGGGTTACATTTTCCTGCACATCAGGACAGGGCTTTCAATAGTCTCTCTCACACACACACACTTACTGGTTACGGTGATTGAATATCCTACTTTCATTAGGACTATTGAGAGTAAATCTGGTTTGTGATGTGATTTCTGGTGCATGAGGAGATGGAGGAGTTCCCTCTCTCATAATGTGAAGCGCTATATAAATGTAGAGTGTTCAGAAAAGCGCTATATAAATGTAAGTAATTATTATTACTACTATTATTATAAATGTCACTAAAGTTTCAAACTAAAAATTAATACATTAAAATTCCATGAAATTCACTGCTGCTGCACATTTCATACAGAACGCGTCAATGAGAATGGAAATTCGATAACTGTATAGAATCTATAATTAATTTATAATTTGATATATGCATTTTATTCTAACATTTATACCTTAATAGGTATATTTTATTAACATTTTTTTATTTCAATGTACTGTGAGCAATCAGTATGTCAGTATATATATATATATATATATATATATATATATATATATATATATATATATACTGTATATATTGGCGATTAATCGTCACGAGTTAATCGGAGTCATTGCACATGTGCATCCGTTCTAAATGTAGCATGTGTTTAATTCTCTAATTCTCTAATTAATTCTCTAACACATATTTTTATAATTTTTGAGGTTTTATGATGTATGACTATTATTAGTGAAACTCAACATGGAGCATGAACGCAAAATATTCTTGTTTAATATAATAATGGCGTTTTAAATGATGCAAATCGTCAAACGGAACTTTTAAAATATTTCCACACGGACGCTTTTAATTCCCATATGTGGACAATATGGCTGATTTTGGTGCTCGAATTTAAGCAGCAGTAAAAAGAAGGTTCATTGAATACAGTTATTTTTCAGAATGTTGCCGCTAACATATTTTTTAAAATAAAAATGATTGAACATAAATGTAACAGTCCTTATATACACACATACACACACACACACACACACACACAGTGAGGTCAATAAGTATTTGATTTGATCACCCTGTGATTTTTCATGTTCTCCTACTTAGAAATCATGGAGGGGTCTAGAATTTTCAGCATAGGTGCATTTCCACAGTGAGAGACAGTGAAGTATTTGATCACTTGAGTCAAAAAATTGTAATATTTGCTACAGAAGCCTTTGTTAACAATTACAGAGATCAAACGGTTGCTGTAGTTCTTCACCAAGTTTGCACACAATGCAGGGGGGATTTTGGCACACTCCTCCATACAGATCTTCTCTAGATCTGTCAGGTTTAGGGGCTGTCGCTGAGCAACACAGACTTTTAGCTGCCTACAAAGATTTTCTATAGGATTTAGGTCTGGAGACTGGATAGGCCACTCCAGAACCTCGATATGCTTCTTATAGAGCCACCCGTTGGTTTTCCTGGCTGTGTGCTTTGGGTCACTGTCATGCTCTGACTGAGGGAAAGAGGTTTTTGCCCAATGTCACAATGCATGGCCCTGCTCATCCTCTCCTTAATACAGTGCAGTTGTCCTGTCGCCTGTGAAGAAAAATATCCTCAGAGCATGATGGAACTTCAAGCCCCATGCTTCACTGTAGGTATGGTATTATTGGGATGACATTCATCATTCTTCTTCCTCCAAACACAGTGAATGTTAAGACCAAAAGTTAAGCTGGGCTCCCAACTAACGGCGTATGTCTTTTTCTCCTGACCTCCCACTACAGGTGAGACGGTAAACGCGGATGGGAATACCCGCCAGACCCTCGCAGTGCCTGATAGCTGGGAGTATCCACCGCTCTGAGGCAGGAAACGAACCTGACCCCTACATGCCGATGGAGCTACGGAAAACGAAGCCGCCCATTGCTCGGGACCCGACGTCGGAGAGCGCGTCGAGAGATCTGCGCGTTCCATCTCCCGCTCAAGCCACTCCTCACCTGATCCCTCAAATGTCGGACACAAACATTTTCTTTTTCTTCTTTTTGTTTATGTTCAATAAACACTATTTTCCCCCAATTATGCCCCTCCGCGCCTGTGTTCAGCCCGAAGCGGCGAGCAAGTCGCCACAATACATATATATATACACACACACATATATATATATATATATATATATATATATATATATATATATATATATATATATATATATATATATATATATATATCACACACAACACACACACACACACACACACACACACACACACACACACACACACACACACACACACACACACACCACACACACACACACACACACACACACACACACACACACACACACACACACACACACACACACACACACACACACACACACACATACCACTGACTCACTCATTATTAAGAAACATACAGGGCTGTAAGCATAGACATTCCACATGTATCTTTGTCTGTGTAAATCTGCTTTTCCTGTTAAAAGAACTCAAAGAAATAAAACTGAATTGAATTCATTCCTTCATTTAAACCTTGTTGTGTTCTTTCTTAATCATTGAGTTATTAGTCTCAATTTGCCAGCTGTTTGGCCGAAGCATTTTTATAATCTTCATGGAAATAATGTACAGAAAATCGATTTGTTTTCACAGGAATGTCCCTGACGGCGCTCTCAGATCCCTGACCTTGTGACCTGGCATGAAAATGTGTTTTTGATGAAGCGTCTGCAGAACACGGCCAACGTGATAAAAACACAATTTACACTCCAAAGTGTAGTGCAGATAAAGTGCGGTGCTCCATGCGGATGATAGGAGTTCCCGGTTTCGCCGTGTTAATTTACACATGACAGGGAGCGCCGGATAAACCGCATTTCCATGATGACAGATCTCCGGCTGAGGTGTTCGCACCAAAACGACTCATTGAGTAACGAGTAATTTGAATAATTTGGACAAATCATTGAGGCACACGGGGGGGGGGGGCCCACACTCCGTCAATGCTGAACTCTGTATCCGGGTTTCCGAGCAACAGATGCTTCCATCTAGAAAACCTCCTTTTCCAGGGAGGCTCTTGTAGAGGTGAGTAAGACGATGATAACTGCATACTGCATCTATTACAACAGCATGACTTATGGGTACTGAACCGGTCTGTCTGCAGCGTAGCCTAGAGACCTAGGGATGGATTTTTCCGATCCGGTCCCAAGATTCCGTCCCGCTATCGCTCGCTCTCGCAAAAAATACGTTATTTTTTTCCCGCCGACATTATCTAACTTTTGTCCCGTTCCGATTGTAAAAGCCAGAGGATAAACTGTGTACGCAGTTTCATTTTCAGTGTACTGACGGCTCCTTCCTGCTTTACTCTGATTTTTATACTTTTACTTCCGTTTTAAATACAAATAAATAGAAATGGAAAACATCTGTCACCTCTGTCTTGCACTTCAGACATCTTTCATCGGTGTGCTCAGTCAGAACAATGCGAGAGTTCGTTGCTGACCTTGTGTCTGTATATCGTTATATTTCATTTAATTGTCGTTGCTTTTTTTGCAGTAAATTCATATCAATTCATTAGTTCAGTATTATTTATACATAGACCGTTTTGACCACAAATTATTGTATTTTCCTGCAACCTGCGCACACACACACACACACACACACACACACACACACACACACACACACAAGTATTTTACCACCCACACTCACGATCACCCGTCAAATCTTGTTCCGCGGTGCACTCATTTGCGTTTGATCTCTAGTCTCGACCTTTCACCTCAACCTTTGTTTTTTGAAAACAAACAAAAAAACAACAAAGGGAACCCAGAACTGTTGAGCAGATAGAATCCTGTATCTCTCTCTCACACACACACACACACACACACACACACACACACACACACACACACACACACAATCTTCTCCCAAAACTCCCCCACCTGCTCTCATCAGTTACATGTTTCCACAGAGGTAAACATGGTCCTGTTTTAGAGACATTTGTTTCAAAATGATGCAATTTTTTCACCTTCAAATTGTATTAATTTGCAGTTTAAACATGGTTTTATGTTTATATTTATTAGATCTGGAAATCAATGCATTCTGCTTTTTTTTTTTTTGGGAGATGGCATTGTAATTAAAGTGACAATTCTGAGTGTGAGTTCATATAAAGACATTCTAATATATTATATAACTTTATATTATATAAAGATCTTATTTTTTGATGGTTTTTTTTCAGATATTTTGGTGTTTACTTTTCAAACCTCTGGGTGGAGACCTGCATGAGAAGTATTTTTACGCCCTGCTCCCTAAAAATAAACGTTATTTTGTCCCGCTCCCGCAAAAATATACGCTATTTTTCACCACTACCACAAAAATATACATTATTTTGTCCTGCTTCCCACAAAAATATACATTATTTTGTCCTGCTTCCCACAAAAATATACGCTGTTTTGTCACGCTCTCGCAAAAATGTTATTTTGTCCCGGCCTCAAAAATATACGCTATTTTGTCCCGCTTCCACCAAAAATATACATTATTTTGTCCTGCTGTCAAAAATATACATTATTTTGTCCTGCTGTCAAAAATATACATTATTTTGTCCCGCTCCTTCAAAAATATATGTTATTTTGTCCTTCTTCCTTAAAAATAGAAGTTATTTTGTTCCGCTCACCATCAAAATCTGTCCCGCGCCGCACTTATTTGCGTTGGGCGCTGTAGAGAGGTGGAAGTTACATTTTCATGTACACTTTTCCTCCCTTACTTTTAATTCCTCGATTTTTGAGCTCTACAATCCTTCAACAATCCTTCAGTCCTCCAGCCTGACCACCAAAATCAACCGTTCCCCGGACGCGCTGGCTTTATATTAGTCTGGTGCAGTTTTCTGGAGGATGCAGCAGATGTGTGGCGTGAGACGTACATGAACGTATAATTTACACAGTACAGGAAACAGGAAGTCCTCAGAGACGGAGGTCTGATAGACACTTAAATCCTGCTCGCTCTATTCTTGCTCTTACCAGCCAACATTCTCCCAGCAACGGCGTCTCGCAGGCACAAAGCTCCGCAATGCCTCCCACATGTCGGGCTCGGGGCTGGGTCTGTGCTCAGACTGCGAGTCGGGAGTCAGGTTCGAGGCAGACTGGAATCCTTCATCCTCAGACTGATCCACACTCGGAGGAATCTGGATGCAGAAACAGTGCTTTTATTGCTTTTAAATGACATGAACAGTCAGAAGAGAGAACTGAAATTCAGTTTTTATGCAGCGAGTAAAGCAAAGAATGAAATCTTTTTCCCCACAGTCATTAAATGAATTTTGGAAAAAAATCAGGAAAGAGTTCACAAGAACAACTTCCACAAGAGCCATCTTTGCAAATGCTGTCCATGTTTTACTTTTGAGTTTAAACGTAGATTATCATGTTCTATTCTTTACAGCACATGCCTTTATCCAGCTTGACTGAGAATCATCTCATCCATACATCAGATTAGGTTTAAGAGCCTGGCTCAAGGGCCACGTAACTCAGTGCTGGTGGGATATGAACTCATGACCTTCTAAACAGACATCCAACAGACGACCCCACTCCAGAACAGCTCCTCAGTGGAGGCTCTGTGTTAGTGATCAGAAGGTCATGCACTCAAGCCAAAGAATTCAACAAGGCGCTAATCGTTCAGTGCTCTAGGGGGCGCTGGCTCATGGCTGGTTCCATCTAAAGGAGTTTTCCCTTCACCACAGTGACCACTGGATCAGTCATTAGGGACGATTATAAGGAACACATTTAATCTCTGTAAAGTTGATTGGAAACAAGGACCGTTGTCAAAAGTGCTCTATAAATACAACTGAATCAAGCTTTTGTTTTTCAGTCTGTCCGGCTCTTGCATCATATACACCATCGACACAAACAGGTCGGCCTCTGACACTTAGGCTTGGGTAGTAATAGCAATGTCATCGAGCTGTTCAACATAGACACAATTAACCGAACTGTGTCCGCTATTACTTATTATATGGCATGTGCATGATTTATACTGGTTTCTCACGGTACATGATTGGACAATGTTTTTATATTCTAGCTAGCATTAAATCCTGGTTGTTATCACTAATGCAGTTTATTTTTTCCTGAATGCTTAAATGCTCATTTTTAAAGTAAGTGAGCAACGTGTCCATATGACATTGGTAGAGGCCTCGATGCTGTGTTTAGACCAGACCTGGGTATTTTACAGCCCGCGGGCCCGTTGACGCTTCCTGTCCTGCCCGATCACTCACAAATAAGAAATGTAAATGAATAGTAATACTTTCCAAATGCATTTTATTTTGAAAGTATTGCATTTCTGTCCAGACGCATGCGCAGGTGACGGGTGAGCGCATATTTACATCCGATAAAATGTCAATTCATGCGGAAAATGAAAGTTTAATACCGAACGCAGCATTTTAACAGCGCTTGGACCGCAAAACTACTGATTTACAGAGTTTAAGCAAAAAGCCGTGTGCTTAGTTTGTGATGCACAAGGTCGCCAAAAACAACTACTTAGCATTTCTGAGTGTGTGTTAAAAATAAAATGACATACTTGTATTTATTGTTTTCCTGTTTATGACTGGTATTTTTGACTCGGTCCACAATTGAATATCTTTTATTGTAAGAGAATTTCCGTATTCTTTTGATTACCGGTAGCATAATGAAAATGATATCGTTTACCGCTCTTTACAGGTGGAGGAATTAATATTGAACATAGTTAAACCTCATCTCAGGTTATTGTTGGTTCGGCCCTCAAACACAGCTCAGGTTTCTCATGTGACCCTTTGGAAAAACTAATTGCCCGCCCCTGGTTTAGACCATTTAACTACAAACGAGATCATGTTTCCCCACGGACCATAATAATACTGACGCATCAGCCTCTTAACACAGGAGATGATGCAGAGTAAAATGAAGAGAAAATTCAGACCAAAGAAAATGATGGTGATGTCTGGGGTCTGTACCGAGCAATAAAACTGTTTTTAAAATCATTTGGAATTGATTTTTCTATTTTTGTTTATGAGTTTTTTGGATGTAATATGCATACAAAATGGAGTGAATGGTTTTAGATTCGACAAATATTCTTGTTTGCGATTTTAGCAAAAAAAATTCTTTTTAAGAGACGCATCTTATTTCCTCTTGTATATAAAGTATTGCTCTTCAATAAAGAAAAATACATGTTATTCCATCACTTGATAATATACTTGATTAAAATAAAACCAATAAAATAAAATAACCAATAGTTGCGTGCAGAAACTATGTGCAAAAATACATACACTAGTTTTTCCAGGTTGCCTCCGGTGGTGTGGCAGATGAGAAGGTGTGCTATTATTACCAGAGCGCCCTCTAGAGGCGATTCACTGATGCCACATGCTGTTTGTTTTGACACAAACGTGGCCACAAGCATTGACATATCTATTGGTTTCGGTTCAACCTCTGAAAACCTTCTCACAGCGGAATAAATTAGCAACAAAATCTCCAACATCACCACAAAGTGTATCAGCATTTGCCCAGGTGAACCTGCCCCGACTACGCAACCCCTCGGTGTCTCACCCGAATACTGAGCCCCGTGACCTCTGCGTTTCCAGGCATCGGAGGCAAATCCAGCCGGACGTCCAGATCTTCTGTCCGCGAGTGCTGTAGAGCTCCAAACAGGGACAGCCTGGTGTCCCTCTCGAATCTCTCCTCTCCTTCAGGTCTCCTCTCCAAGCCGAACAGTCCGGTCCCTGGTGGAGCGTCCAAGATGCTGAGGGTTCTGTAAACACCCCCGAATGCTCCCCATTCCTCCTCACACACTAGAGCCCATGTCCTGCTTTCCAGCCTCTGCAGCTCGTTGCTGAGGTAACCCGGGAGTGGCGTTCTGCGCAGCACAGGTCGCTCGTGCCGCATGCAGTCCCTGCTGAAGGAGGGAATGACTCGGGGCCCAGAACCTGCCAACTGCGCCAAAAGCTCCAGCACCGAGTCCAGCTCCGTCAGACCACAGGATTGGCCGGCGTCCCGCAGATGCTCCAACAGACCCTCGAGCCTCTCTGCATCCTCAATGTGGCCAGAGACGCGCAGGTCGAAGGAGATCATGAGAATTTTGTTAGACGATGGAGTGTTGGCTAACGCTAGTGAAGGTGAGGGTTTATATGCAGCGTCCTGGAAAAGTTTGGAAAGCAGAATGGCATAAGCACGCCTCCGGAAGGCGCGCTGGAGCGCCACACGGGACATGCTTCCGAAAGAACGCCGTTTCCATGACACTCCGGATAAGCTGCGGTCACACAGAGCAGACAGGAGACCTGTTATACTGCTGGTGCCACTCGGAGAGGACGTGTCGGGTACACCACGTTTGCTACACATCATGACCTCCTTCAGTTTACGACGTCACCTGGAAGAGGACACACACACACACACACACACACACACACACACACACATTATTAATGACTTCACAGCCGTAAAACCAAAAGTTTTTGGACACCCGATCATCACAGTCGTATAATCTTCTTGAACATCACATGCCACATCTAGAAAAGATCTAGAAAAGTTCCAATCTTCTGGGAAGAATAGATTTTGTTGTTGGTACGTTTGAGGTCTGTGCAGGACACTCAAAGTCCTTCATTTTAACGTTCACATCTTCAAGAAGCTCTCTTCATGTTCATGTCTCTTCGAGTTGTTAGAGGCCGAAAAATTCATCACTGTGTATGATTAGTGTGTATGCATAGCAAAGCTCTCTGCAAAAATCCATACAGATCGTTTTTTCGGGTTGCATCGGCAAAGGGAGCACCCTCTAGAGGTGAATCACTGAATAGACGTGAGGCTTGTTTTGATACTTGAGGCTGCGTGCTGCACCTTGTCATTGTGCACTGACTAGAAATAAACTATAATATAAATTAATTTGGTCAAAATATAAATTAATTGGTCAATATTGAAATGAACTTCTAATGCATTAACAATGTTATAAATGGAAAGCGTAACTACTTCACATAAATCCAAACAGTCCTGCTTAAAATGGCCATCTTTAAATTTCTGGTCTCTGGTCGATGATGATTTGAGGTGAAACGTCACCTCCATGCCACTTAAAGCAAACCTTTCATTACTGCCTCAGTACATGAACATGCTTTCTGGATGGCCAACAATTCACTATTTTTTTTATTGGTCTTTTGAAGTATTCTAAATTATTGAGAATTGGTGGGTTTTGA
>JACRUU010000027.1:12151263-12343763 GCA_030449085.1 Kryptopterus vitreolus | reverse complement strand
TATTTGTAAATAATTTTAATATTATTATTTATGTACATGTGTATGCGTGTGTGCTGGTTTTTATTTGGACCACCACCTTAAAATAAAATAACACAAAAGCCTAGGGTTAGGGTCACACGCACACGTATACACACACACACACACACACACACACTTATGAAGTATTCTAATGTATTAAATGTAAGTCAAAATCATCACAATTAAAATAAAGTTTCTGTTTCACCATTTTTAAGTAAATATATTAACACATAAATATGAAAGAAGGAAAACAAAACGTTCAACGCAGCACATTTAATTTAATTAAATTGAATTAAACACATTTAACATCCTTTGTTTACTAAGTTTAGTTTGTTTCCTTTTACTCCGTTAGGGGGCGCCACAGCGGCTATGAGCGCCATATTTGATTTGGTACATGTCTTACGTTGGGTTTCCTTCCTAACACAACCCATTCATTCATTCATTCATTCATTCATTCATCTTCTACCGCTATATCTGAGGGCATTAAGGCAGGATACCTGACCCCTGGATGGAATGCCACCACCCCATTGCAGGGCACACACAAACCACACACACACACACACACACACACACACACACACACACACACACACACACACACACACACACACACACACACAACAACACAAACACTCCCCACACACTCTCTCTCATATTCACACACTATTTTTCCAAGGTGCCAACCTACCATGCATGTTTTTTTGGACCGGGGGGTGGGGGTGTGGGGGGAACCGGAGAACCCGTAGAAAAACCCCTTGAGGCACGGGGAGAACATGCAAACTCCATACACACATGGCCGAGACGGGAATCGAACCACTAAGCCACCGTGCGCCTACCTATTTATCTATCTTTATATTATTTAAAAATCACATTAAATCACAGAACATTAATGCTCCATGAAAGCGTCCGTGTGGAAACATAGCAAAATTTCCGCTTGGTGTCCTGATTATTTATGTCACATAAAACACTGTCATTAGTTCATTAGTTTAAAACATTTACAAGAATCGTTTATTGAATTTGGTCCCTAGTGTATGAATGAATATGTTGAGAAGTATTAATCTATACTTGTAATATTTGTAAACGATTAATTGAAGAAACAAACAGATACACATAACTCATGACAACCATGTGACTAATTGCAAATAAATATTTTAATCCTAAAAATATTTTAATTAAATGAAAATGGGGCACGGTGTCCCTCCAGTGTATTCCCGTCTCGGCCAAGTGTGTGAATGTTTGCTGTTCTCCCCATGCCTCAGTGTGGTTTCCTCCCAGTGTGAGTGTGTGTGTGTGTGTGTGTGTGTTTGTGTGTGATTGTGTGTGTGTGTTTGTCCATTGTGATGGGTTGGCATTCCATCCAGGGTGTATCCTGGCGTTTACGTTTATATGCCTTAATGCCCATAGACACTTGAGATAGGCACAGACTCCCTGTGACCCGAGGGAAGATCGGATAAAGCGGTAGAAGATGAATGAATGAATGAATATTTTAAGGGGGGATTAAGCAGTGGTTATCACGTTTGCCTCACACCTTCAGGGATGGGTGTTCAATTCCCGCTTCCGCCATGGATGTGAAGTTTTCATGCTCTCCCGGTTTTTCTCTGGGTTGATTGGCACCTTGGAAAATTGTCCCTAGTGTGTGAATGTGTGTGTGTGTGTGTGTGTGTGTGTGTGCGCACCCTACGATCGGTTGGCATTCCATACAGGGTGTGTCCTACCTTGATGCCCGAAGATGCCCGAGATAAAGCGGTAGAAGATGAATGAAAAATATTTACATTTTCCATTAATATATGTTAAATTATTTGCTGTAATGTATATTCTACATTCCATAGTGTTTCTCGAGTTTCAGCACACGAATGTTGCTGGCCTCAGACGAATCTGCCTCGAGGCCTCCATATCGGTCAGTGTGAGGGCCGACAGAGTCAGGTGCTTGAATCCCGTTTGCTTTAGCCAATCAGAATTCAAATTGCTGATATGGGACTATTTACGAGGCATTCAAAAATGTTGACATTTTCATATCTTTAGATTGGATGGACAGACAACGTCACTAGTCAGAGCTCACAACCCGCATCTGTAGCAAACTGCGCAATCTCAAATCTAATCATGTGGATTTTATATCTGTATATCTGTTTTTTCATCCCACAATGACTGACAGAGGAGAAGAAAATATATCTGGGTTTTTTTCATCCCACAATGATAGACAGAGGAGAAGAAAGATACACTTTAAAGAGCATTTAGGATATTGAGGAAAAGCTGGACATTGTGAGGAAAGTTCGTAAAAACTGTTGTTATGGTTGTTCATGAAGCCTTTATAATTTGTCATTTTAACCTTCAGAAACCACACAATTTGCCTTCATTTCAAATTCCTAGAAAAACATCACACTCAGAAACAAGCACAAAGCCGCACAGAAAAGCCCGAGGTCATTTTATAAGGTTAATATCGATGCTTCTGCACGTAGGTGGTGCATTTTCCATACATTCTGGTTCTTTCTGCAGCGTTTTCTTGTTGTACCTGTAAATTGATAAACTTGATAAAGTTAAATGTGCAAATTCCTGTCAGTAGCAGCTCAGAGATATCTTGCCTCTGACATTTTTATAAGATGTTTGTGTGTTATGAGATGCTCGTGTGCATCACAACAGCAAAGGTTTTCCATTCGCTAAATTCGTTTTGTTAGGGTTTTTTATTTTTGTTATTGTATATCAATTATTGTTTTTAATATAATAGATAAGGGGCACGGTGGCTTAGTGATTAGCACGTTCGCCTCACACCGCCAGGATCCGGGTTCGAGTCCTGTCTCGGCCATGTGTGTGTGGAGTTTGCATGTTCTCCCCGTGCCTCAGGGGGGTTTTTCTCTCTCCGGGTTCTCCGGTTTCCTCCCGGTCCAAAAACATGCACGGTAGGTTGATTGGCACCTTGGAAAAATTATCCCTAGTGTATGAATGTGTGTGTGAGTGTGTGTGCCCTGCGACAGACTCCCCGTGACCCGAGGGAAGATTGGATATAGCGGTAGAAGTTGAATGAATGAATGAATGATATAATAGATAAGTGCTGTTTCAGAATTTACATTTACAGATAATTACAGACATTTCTTTTCCAAGTTTGATTTTTGTCACTGATTGTAACATCGGAAACGACAATTTGAAAATCCAAAAAGTTTTAATCCAACTCATTTATTAAATTTTCTGTTTTTACATCCTGACACCATAAAATAACAAGTGAAAACACAAAATTTCAACCCTGATATCTAGATATGATTTCGACATTAAATACCACATTAAATACTCGATACTACGGCAAAAATAACTAAATAAATAATCACAGAAATTGAATAATAGAACTTGGTTTTCATTTATTGATAAACACCCAATGTTTTCTGAAACAAAGATGAACTGTTTAAACTAAAAATAAAATCACTACAAAATTTTTAATAATTGTAATTTTCAATTATTTATAAAGGGGCACGGTGGCTTAGTGGTTAGTACGTTCGCCTCACACCGCCAGGGTCCGGGTTCGATTCCTGTCTCGGCCATGTGTGTGTGAAGTTTGCATGTTCTCCCCGTGCCTCAGGGGGTTTTTCTCCGGGTTCTCCGGTTTCCTCCCGGTCCAAAAACATGCACTGTAGGTTGATTGGCACCTTGGAAAATTGTCCCTAGTGTGTGAATGTGAGTGTGTGTGTGTCCTGGGTGTAGTCCATCCAGGGTGTATCCTGCCTTAATGCCCATAGACGCCTGAGATAGGCACAGGCTCCCCGTGACCCGAGGGAAGATCGGATAAAGCGGTAGAAGATGAATGAATGAATGAATATTTTAAGTTTCATGCAGGAAGTTTCCTCAGCATGAATGCTGGAGAGCATCTGTGAGATAAAAAAAAACCTGCATGCGCACAATGTGCACACACTGCCCCCTATAGCTGTCGTATTATAATAAGCACTTATTATAAAATGAAGAATGATATCGTTTTTAAAACAGGGTATCGTGATAGCGATATATCATGGAACACTACTGTCCAGTGGCTGTAGAAAGAATTTCAAGCAGAATTTAATAACACTCTGGAAATAGTAGCTCAGTTTTTAAGGTGTTGATCTGTGGATCAGAAGGTTATGCTTTTAAATCCCAGTATGATCGAGCTGTCACTGTTGGACGCTTGAGCAAGGCCCTAAAATCACTCAGATGTACAAACGAGATACCTGAGTTTGATAACGCCGTCCATTTCAACCTTCAACATCAGCTTAGATATGAACGCTCTCACAGAGTGAAGGTTTCTGGTAGGATTTACAGAAGATCTGGACTTCGCGTGTCGATCTTCTTCTCTTGAATTTGTGCTTTGTTTTTGTTTTTCATGGAAAAAGTGATTGATTTCCCATGATGCCCTCCCCAGTCCCAGCTGAAATGAAGCACCATGATGTTCCACCATAATGCTTTATTATGAAGATGATGATGATGGACTCTGTTTATGCATATGATTTGGATTTAATCAGCTCATTTTCTAGCTTCTCTACATGGGAAGAATATGAGAGATGCACAAATACACCCCCTAGGAATTTGTACAGCCTTCCTGATGTTTTATGGTGTTTTGTGTCCTTATGCATCAGAATTACAGGATTCTAACTTCTACGGAACTTGAGTCTAAAGCTGGATATTTTTGCCAGACGTGTGCATCATAAAAACGAATATTTAATTATTAAAAAAGATTTTATAGAGGAGATTATTGTTATATCAGAGTAAAGATAATGCCTCGTGTAAATGTGTGCTTTAGCAAAGGTTGTGTTTCCGCTTCTTTTACATACATCACCGGCTCTGCAAATTCATCTGCCTCACACCGCCAGGGTCCGGGTTCGATTCGGCCATGTGTGTGTGGAGTTTGCATGTTCTCCCCGTGCCTCCGGGGGTTTTTCTCTGGGTTCTCCAGGTTCTCCGGTTTCCCCGGTCCAAAAACATGCATGGTAAGTTGATTGGCACCTTGGAAAATTGTCCCTAGTGTATGAATGTGTGTAAATGTGTGTGTGTTCTACAATGGGTTGGATGGGGTGTATCCTGCCTTAATGCCCATAGACGCCTGAGATAGGCACAGGCTCCCCGTGACCCGAGGGAAGATCGGATATAGCGGTAGAAGATGAATGAATGAATTACATTTGTGTGCACGGTGGTTTAGTGGTTAGCACATTCGCCTCACACTTCCAGGGTTGGAGATTCATTCCCACATCCTCCCGAAAACGTTCCCCCCTCCGATGCATGTGTGGTGTGGAGTTTGCATGTTCTCCCCGTGCCTCAGGGGGTTTTTCTCCGGGTTCTGAGGTTTCCAGTAGATTGATTGGCACCCTAGTGTGTGAATGTGGGTGTGTGTGCGAGTGTGTGCGCCCTGCGATGGGATGGACTCGATGGACAAATGAGAGGCTCCCCACGATATCGGATAAAGAAGTCAGATAAATGGGTGGAAGATGAATGAATGAAAGAATTACATCTGTTTGCATCCTGCATTTGGGTCCCTGATTGAACCCCTGACCTTCCATCAGTAGCCCATCACTTTAAACACATTAACCTCTATCTAGCAATGGTCACATTAATCATGCATTAATAAAATTACTGGGGTTAATGTATTTACAATACATATATATATATATATATATATATATATATATATATATATATATATATCTATATATATATATATATATATATATATATATATATATATAAACCATTCATTCATTAATTCATCTTCTAAATCTAACCTTCATTACCTTCTATATCCGATCTTTCCTCGGGTCACGCAGGAGCCTGTGCCTATCTCAGGTGTCTATGTGCATTAAGGCAGGATACACCCTGGATGGAATGTGCCAACCCATCGCAGGGCACAAACACACACACACCACACACCCACAAACACACACACACACACACACACACACACACACACTCACACACATTCATACACTAGGGACAATTTTCCAAGGTGCCAATCAACAATCAATCTACCGTGCATGTTTTTGGACTGGGAGGAAACCGGAGAACCCGGAGAAAAACCCCCTGAGGCACGGGGAGAACATGCAAACGCCACACAAACATGGCCGAGACGGGAATCGAACCCGGACCCTGGAGGTGTGAGGCGAACGTGCTAACCACTAAACCACCGTGCCCCCACATAAATAAACCATTACATTTTAAATATTACTGAGTTTCTGTTAGTGTTTGTCTGGGGTTTTTCTTATTAATTGTGTAAGTAATCAGAATTAGGAAAGGTAACATTGTGGTAAAGTTTAAAACTAAGGTCTGATGATTTTTCCTTAAAAATAAATCAAACAATGGACGAGTGGAATTTTCTCAATTGTCTTTGAGTCCTAAATTAGAGTGAATCCACTTCCCAACTTGCCCATTCGACACTTTTTTGTTATATAGGAAGAGCCTCGGTTTATGTGCAGTCCATGAATTACTTTTATCTTTTTTTTTTTCTTCCTTTCTTCTGAACGATTCATGGGGGCATTTTTCAAAAGCTGTTTACATTGTGAGATATAGAGATAAACGCTCACAGAGTAAAAAGGACTACATTTACTCCAGACATCAAGGACAGAATGATTTTGTTGTGGGGAAAAAAAAAGACTTTTCCAGAACTGGGTTTGGGTGAAGGGGCAATAAATCGACGAGACGGTCTGAAGAGACGCAGGACGAAAACCTCATTCATAATCAACAAAGAAAACTAGATTACATTGTGAGTGTAGTGACATAACACCCTCGCGTACAATACGACCTTATATGGTCATCGAATGCAATACTAATCATGACAACACAGTAGACCCAACATGGCCTTTTAGTTTAATTATAGTCTCCATGGGATGTAAATGAAGGAGAAAATAATACATTTAATAATGTCTGAAGTGTGAGAAGAGATGATTGGACATGGCTGCAGGTTAGAACATAGCCACACACTCCTCTCTCAGACACACACACACACACACACACTCTTGTTGAGTGATGAACCACGAGTGATGCCTCTGGCTGAGATGGAAAAATCACGCCAGTGTTTAAATCATTATGTTCCCAGCATGAGAAACACAAGGTTTTTTTTCAGAGCGTTATATTAATTTCATGTGATTGATTGAGCAGCCATGTGAAACACAGCCGTCTGGCCACAGATGCTGTTAAAGAAAGGGTTCTTTATTTTATTCTAAAAATATAATCAAGGAGCAAAAAAAAAAAAAGAAGAAAAAAAAAATCCCACTTGCTGCATTGCGATAATGCTTTCGCTGGGCTTCGAGTTCGATTGTGCTCCGAGTACAATTACAGGTCAGAAATGAATTTTTCTGACTCAGTGACCCGTGAGGAATTCTGGGTAATGGAAAGTATTTATTCGCGCCTGTCTGGGAAGGTTTCATGTTCTATATATTTTTGCTTTTCTGTTTCTGCAGCAGTGATGGTGCTGGTGGGGTTTGATTGGGAATGCATGAGGATGTCTTGCGTTGCTGTTGCTCCGTTGGTTTGGTTTCATGGGACTTTATCTTCACTTTGATTTTACCCTCTTTGGCACAAAGCGCTGTCGGCTTTGATCTTTTTTTTTTTCTCCCCCTGGTTTATTTATTCACTGATTTAATGAATTTTCTTTTCAGTTGAGATTCTCTGGGCTATTGTTAGAAACTCTCTCTCTCTCCCTCCCCTCTCTCTCTCTCTCTCTCTCATATCATATATATATATATATATATACATATCACATCTACACCATTCAAACAGCTTCTGTAAAATAGTCTTATGTAAAAGTCTTGTGTAAATTAAGTCTTGTGTAATGGAACCAATAAACAGAACAGCTTTGAGATGTAGAAAGATGTAGAAGGTCTGTGGTATCTGTTAGCAGAAGACAAGTGGATCTTCTTTGAGAACTGAATGTTCACTTGCTGTCTGTAATGTTAATACAAATACGAGGAGCGTCCGAGTCAAACTAGGACTTTTCATTAGGTATAAAAATGGATGCTAATATGGCGGTGCTACTTGACCATTACTAATTACACAAGACTTACTTTACACAAGTTACAGGAAACTTATTTACAGAAGATTATTTTACAGAGGTTTATTTTACATAAATTTATTTTATAGAAGATTATTTTACAGAGGTTTATTTTACATAAATTTATTTTATAGAAGATTATTTTACAGAAGATTATTTTACAGAAGATTATTTTACAGAAGATTATTTTACAGAAGATATTTTACATTTATTTTATAGAAGATTATTTTACAGAAGGTTTATTTTACAGAAGATTATTTTACAGAAGATTATTTTACAGATTATTTTGCAGTTTATTTTTTATTTTACAGTTTATTTTACAGAAGTTTATTTTACACAAGTTTATTTTACACAAGTTTATTTTACACAAGAAGATTTTACACAAGTTTTACAGAAGGTCAGAAGATTTTTTTACAGAAGGTTTTTTACAGAAGATTATTTTACAGAAGTTTATTTTACAGAAGATTATTTTACAGAGTTATTTTACAGAAGTTTATTTTACAGAATTTTACAGAAGATTATTTTACAGAAGGTTATTTTACAGAAGTTTATTTTACATAAATTTATTTTACAGAAATTTATTTTACAGAAGTTTATTTTACAGAAGATTTATTTTACAGAAGTTTATTTTACAGAATTTTGATTATTTTACAGAAGGTTATTTTACAGAAGGTTATTTTACAGAAGGTTTACAGAAGTTTTACATAAATTTATTTTACAGAAGTTTACAGAAGTTTTACAGAAGATTTTATTTTACAGAAGATTATTTTACAGAGGTTTATTTTACATAAATTTATTTTATAGAAGATTTTTTACAGAGGTTTTTTTACATAAATTTATTTTACAGAAGATTATTTTACAGAAGTTTATTTTACAGATTATTTTACAGAAGATTATTTTACAGAAGGTTATTTTACAGAAGGTTATTTTACAGAAGGTTATTTTACAGAAGTTTATTTTACAGAAGTTTATTTTACATTTTATTTTACAGAAGATTATTTTACAGAAGGTTATTTTACAGAAGTTTATTTTACAGAAGGTTATTTTACAGAAGGTTATTTTACAGAAGTTTATTTTACATAAATTTATTTTATAGAAGTTTATTTTACAGAAGATTATTTTACAGAAGATATTTTACAGAAGTTTATTTTACAGAAGTTTATTTTACAGAAGATTTTACAGAAGTTTTTTAATTTTATTTTACTGAAGACATTTTACAGAAGTAAATTTTTTTATTTTATTTTTTTATTTTTTTATTTTACAGAAGTTATTTTACAAGTTTTTTACAGAAGTTTTTACACAAGTTTATTTTACACAAGTGAAGTTTATTTTACTATTTTACAGAAGTAAATTTTTTTACTGATTTAGACTATTTTACAGAAGTAAATTTTTTTACTAGACTTTTACAGAAGTAAATTTTTTTACTGAAGACTATTTTACAGAAGTAAATTTTTACAGAAGATTATTTTACATATTATTTTACAGATTACTTTACAAATTATTTTACAGAATACTATTTTACAGAAGTAATTTTTTACAAAAGACACTTTTACAGAAGACACTTTTACAGATTATTTTACAAAGAAAATTTTACAGAAGGCAATATTACAGAAGTCAATAGTTTTTTTAACAGAAGTACATTTTTTAAAATAAATTATTAATGGCATAAACGTTACAAAAGATGTCCGTCACTGGCTTTTTAGAACCTAGATGTCCCTGTTTGGGGAACGCCCCTTGAATATTCATCTGTTTTTAATGTTAGGCTGCTTTAATGAGTGCAGATCAGAAGGTCCAATATGCATCAGAAATGCAGCGTGTCCACTAACTGACCACCTTTTTCCCATCAAGTCAATTACAGGTTACACAGATCAATTGGAGTGGAGTAAAAAAAAAAACAACCAAACAAACAAAAAAAAACAATAGACAGAAAGAGGCGATGAAATGGAAGTGTCTCTTTATTGATGTAAGGGCACAAGGAATTTTGTTCAGGCCTTGACCCTTGCTGGGTGTCGAGCACTTCAGTACAAACAGATTAGGCATGAGAGAAGTCTTCTGAGGTGCCAGGCCAGAAAAGGGCCACGGCTAATCTTTCTTCTCCTGCCTTACTGTACGGTACACAGTCCCATGTTCACTATACGACCACGAGGAGGGGGAGGGGGGAGGGGGACATCTCGATAATAACAGCACGACATAATCGCCATTTTCCTAGGACTCCAAATGCATAGGATATTACACAAGAATACATCGTCGACATATTTCGCTTTTCTGTTGATACAAAGGCATATAATATCATAAGACATGAAAGAATAAAAATAACTGCACAGCAGTAAGAATTGAGTATAGATTATTATTTTTGTCATACACACTATGGAATAGCATAGAAACTAAATTAGAGCTCTAAGGGATAACACAACAGTGAAACACCCTGTGCTACGCAACACTTCTATTGAAGATTCGTTCTCCTTTCGGATGAAAAACAAAAGAAAAAAAGGAGAAGAAAAAAGAAAAAGAAAAAATAATCGCAGATGCTTTGGGGGAAATTAGTTTACATTCGCCACAGCTTAGTTCAGCTCACACTCATCTAAGCTTGTTCCCAGTACAACTACAAAAGCACACATACACACACACACACACACACACACACACACACACACACACACACACACACACACACACACACACACACACACACACACACACACACACACACACCAAAACACGAGCCACAGACACCCAAAAGATGCACACGAATATAAAAACCGCCTTTTTTTCTCTCGTATTTGATTCGCCTGTTGGCACATTGTGACTACGGCACAGAATGAATCCTACTTACACTCGACACCACGGCTTCAAGCGCAACTAAACCCTATGACTAAAACTCGCCATTATCACCAAATATCATCAAGAATCGACGGTGTAACACTTAGCAGTTAAGGCACGTTTTGGTGAAAGAAAGGCTGAAGAAGCTTTACATTGAGCTATAAGGGGGGGGGGGATGGGAGGGGAGGAGCTCCGGGTTTAAAACGGGAAAAAAACAAATGAAGGAACGTGTTCGGGGAAAAGCTCGGCGTCAGCAGCCCACATGCAATTAAGATCAAACACGGCTCCTGCTGCTTTCATTACAGCGCAGGGGAACGGAGTGGGCGGGACCAAGCAGCGCCACAAGGCTTCTTCACAACAAACCCGCGACAAAACACAGCGACGCTACTTCAAAGACAAACGAACACCATTCAAAAGAGCGAAAAGGGTCCGAATGGCAGTAAAATCAGGGGCGAGAGCGGCCCTGAGACGTACAGCTCGGAAAAAAAAAAGATAAGATCGAGATCCGGCTTCTAAAAATAAATAAATAAATTATTGTCGCTATTTGCAGTTTGGCGCCATCTTAAAGAAATAAAGGCTACATTTAAAAGCTCGTTGTCCTCAACGAGAGTAAGAAGGATTTCTGTGTATTGCAATATTTGGTGCTTACATTTATGACATCTAGAGGTATGAGAGTACAAATATTGAAATCTATATTTATATATATATTTAAAAAAAAAAAAAAAAAAAGCACAGCAGGCATTATTGGTTGTTTTTAACAATTCACTCGATCAGGTTAAAAAGTAGCGTTTTAGTTTTAGCCGTCCGCAGATCCGCTTTGTGAGCGCTCGTCTCGGCCGTCACTTTCCTGCAGATCGATAAAAAGATTGAATCGTTAAGGAGACGCTGACGGGATGAAAAAAGAAAAACGCCACAGGTTACGTGTTGATCAGCCCTCAAAATTTCTGGCAAAAGTCAGACGATGACAATGTACCGTAGTGTACGTGTCGTGAAATGAACAACACCCCCACCCAGACACCGCCCCCCGCCCCCCCGGGCGATTTTATGATATTAAAAAAGACGTATTCGCTCATGTTGCGAGCGCGCGGCGCAAACGCCTCAGAAACAAATCACCAGCTCACAAAACAAACAAAGGTTTCCATCTAAATCTGAGACGAAGCAAAACGGTGCACTGAACAACACGTGACAAAATCCGTATTCCTGATATGAACGATGGCAACACACACACACACACACACACACACAAAGAAAAATGACATGCCTTGTGTTGAGAGATGTTTCTGTGCTGTTTGACTGGGTTAGGGATTTGGACGGCTCCTGTGGATGATAACGTTGGTGTTTTCTCCATCCTCAAGTTCCTTAAGAGAACCCGAAAGATCCGAATCTACAGGAACATCACGAGCACTCACCTGCTGGGAAAAGCGTCTATGTGCTTGATGACCAGGTTTGGTAGAGCAATGCATGATGGGTCTAGGATTAACACGCACGCACACACTCACTCGCACACATACACGCTCGATACACATGACCGAGCAGCTCCCTTTTGGTCAGAATTTAGGCATCCTGTGTGTGAGCAATCTGTGAACTCACTCATGTACACACACACACACACACACACACACACACACACACACACACACACACTTCTCACATTTATCCAGAGACTTTTATAAACAAAATCAACACAAGGCTGTCAATTTAAAAAGTTATTTCTTCCTTATAAAGCTTTCCGCATAAAGACTGCACAATTAAAAAAAATATATAATACAATTCTTAAAACCTTTTTTTTCCTTTTTTTTTCTACACAGGAAGAAATTCAACATCTGATTATATTTATATGCTAATTACACACCGAGGGACTTTCAGTCTTTATCCATTCCTTCTGCTGCACCAGAGTTTGACGTGACCGACGGCGATTTCACTTCCACGTCGATCAGTCTCTCTCTTTCTCTCTCTCTTTCTCTCTCTCTCTTTCCGTTGACTGGGTTACAGATCCGTCACTTTGTTCTCGAGAGCAGCCGCTATCTGCTGGAGTCGCATTGTGAGCTGCTTACACTGAGCTGCAGGGTCTTCATCCAGAGCCAGGATGATCTGTGTGTGTGTGTGTGTGTGTGTGATGGAGAGAAAGAGAGAGATAAAAAGACAAAGTGAACTGGACTGAAAGTCACATTAAAGCCACCGCAAGGAACATTAGACTCCAGAAACTCTATTTGCGCCACACACACACTATTAGCATCCATCCTGAGAATATTGCAGGTGTAAGCACTTTTACCTCCTTGTAGTATTTGCTGGCGTACTGGTACAGCTGATGGAGGGCGACTTGCGTGTTCAGTTTGTCGGTGTGAGCCTACAGGACGCAACAGAACCAACAGCGTTACTCAGGTGCACCGCGGGGGAGGTTAGAGAATTAGAAAGAAAGGAGGAACTTCTCACCCGCGACACTTCGGCTAAGTGTGTGTTCATGTCTTGGTCACTGACCGGCACCATGTCTCGGACACCTTTGTAGTAACTGTAGGGTTAAAAATATGTTTTTTTATCAGTTACACGATGTTACAAATCAACATTTAGATTGAAAGAAAGAGCGGCCATTTTTCATGAATTCATATATTATATATTCATATGTATAAGCAAGTGGTGTTCTAAAATTATATATATATATATATATATATATATATATATATATATATATATATATATATATATATATATGGATATTGGATATGTTTTCCGAATATTCCTTAAACCAGTAAAATTTCTTATTTACATGCGCATGGACAAATATGGACAAGTTATATGTCTGATATGGAGTATGAAGACAAAATATATTCTTTTAAATGTTTTCAAGTATATATACATACATACTTATACATAACATTCTATACATATATATATATATATATATATATATATATATATATATATATATATATATATATATATATATATATATATATATATGAAATATAACTGATTTGTCCAGAAAAGTGACGAGATATTTTGACTGCGTTCAAGATCACGCTCATAAACAACTACAGCTCTTAGAGTGTTTTCTTTCCTTTCACATCATTAATTTGTCTAAAACCTCGCGATGCACTTATGCCAGGATTACAGACAGGGGATTACATTTCCCACTAATGAACTCTTTTGTGTTTTGCAAATTGTGCGTCTGTATCATGGTTTGTTTGCACTTTAAACTAAGTGAATTATCTACACTTGCATCTGCTTCCTTCCTCTTAAATGTGTTCACGGTATTTCTGTCTACATGGCAAAATAAATAAATAAACAAACAAAAAAACCTGCACATAAGCAAAAACACATCTCTTTGAAAATGTTCTCGAGGGTCGTTAAACCTGATGACCTTCTCCCCCTTTTTCCCCCACTATGATGGAGATAAACGTAAAACACCCGTCATCCTGCGAGTTCAACTCTGATTTGTGCCATTTGATTTCTCTCGCCATTACATTTTCACATTCGCTCCTACAGGATCGACCTCGGATCCATTACTGCCCGAGTCTTTGCCGATGCGCATAAACGCCTGCGCGAACGGCTCAAAGTTTTCCCGTCGAATTTTTAACATATTAATGAGGACTGAACACACTTTTGATCTGGAATCACATTTTAGTGTGAACTAAGGGGGCAGAAAGCATCCGTTACGTGAAAAGATAAAAAAGACTTACTCATCCACCATCTTTTTGTAAGTGGAGATCTCCTTTGCATAGAGAAGTTTGTTGCTCGGGGAATCCTGGAGGAAACAGGAAAACGTTATTGAACTCAACATGGTGTGCTTCCTGTATATCGGGGGGTGTGGGGGTTAAACTATTTTGGCACAGGGGCCCATGTTGACTGTTCAAATATGACAAGGAGGCTAATGCATGCATATAAAATATACAAAAGGAAATAATGTTAATCATCAATGTATCACTTAATTACCTAGTGCGCCGCCTGGTGGAACATCAGGCAATTACATGACAAAGTCAAATGAATCATAATTATGATAGTATTTGATTTGGACAATTCTATACCAATCTTCGGGGGGACGGATTAAAAAGACCAAGGGGCCGAACGTGGCCGTAGTTTGCCCCACCCCTGCTGAAGACCCTGTAGCTCGAGTCTCTCTATTATAACGATGTAGGATAAGCGAGTTTGTCAGGTGACTACAGAACCCGTGTGACCCACCCTGCTGAGTTTGTGCTCCGATTTAGTGCAGGCATCCATGAAGGTCTGAGCGATGACCGATAACGAGGCGTCCACCACTTCTGTCACGTGGACGTCGAAGATGAAATGAGGGTTCTTCAGAATGTTCACCCAGAACCTAAGCGGGAGACTGTAGGGACGGGGTTTGGGGGGGTGTAGACAGAGAGAAAGACATGACCTTAGAATATAACCTTAGCCAGTGAAGCCCTAATCATCATTAGTTCTAGCAGTGATTGTAACTCCCAAAAGGCCTAAAATGGCAAGCTGTTTCGAATGAAGCAAGCTGTAAAGGGATTTAATGAATTCGGCTCGGCTGAATACTGATCCCACGCCCGCAGACACATCAAGAATTCCGATTACCTCTCATGGAGGGGAAAAAAAAAAGAAAGAGAAAGATCCATACAGTATTAATCACTAAACTCGGGGCATTCCCAGAGTACCTGAATGTAAAACGCTTAGACGTTTTCCCTCTTCATTACACGAAATAAATGGACAAATAAGCTGTACGGAATTTGCGGAACAATAAACAGGTAGCTTGGGATTGGGGTAAAAGCTGCTAATGAGATTTATAAAGTAATTAACAGCTTCCTTTATTAAGTGCACCTTTGCTGCAATAAGGTGTCTTTTTGATTAAAGCATGCCAATTCTTCTGATTACACACACACGCGCGCCCGCACATGCGCACAAACGCCTTCACTCAGTGCAACATCGTTAATGCCAAACTATTGTCAGCCCATCACACTTGAGTCATTCCCGCTGACACGGTCCTGAGTGTCGAGCACTCAAGATAGAACACGAGGCCAATTTTCTCCCAAATTTGACTCATTTCCCGCCCACACGCCCGTCTCGCTATCAACACAAGAGTGTCAGGGCAAACACATGCTTCCCGAGACACGTGCAGGATCCTTTCCAACTCGTTTACGCAAATCACCAGAGCCAAAAGCGTCGCTTAATATCACGTTCTCTCTTGTACTTCTGACCGTAGATACAAGTCCAACATTTTAACAATAATTAGTTTTGTATTTGTAGGGCGCGTCGACGTCGTCTTGCAGCAGCTTTACAGAGATAAAGCGGTTATAAATAATGCATGTTTGTTCCTTATAAATGTCTCTAATGAGGAAAACTATATATATATATATATATATATATATATATATATATATATATGCATTGTGTCCAACAATACTGCTTATAAAACAATACATCATTTTTACTTCTTGTTTCTATTTTATCTATATGTTGTAATGACATGTTAATTAGGAATATACAATTGTAAATTTAGCAATTTATTTTTATTAAAAAAAACACTAAACACAAGAATCAATCCTGAACAGTATATGTGTGATATCACAAAGAAAAATGTTAAGCAAAGGTAAAATATTAATGCAAATAAATGTTACCAATAGAGTCGAGGGAGAAAAGAAAAAGGGTGGGGAAAATAAATAGTGAAAGGCAGATATCAGTCAGTGCAGAGTAACGGTAGTAAGATGGCAAGAAAACGAGTCCAATGGTCACATTTTGCAGGTTTTTTCCTGACAGAGTTGAATCTTTTTTTTCCAGAGTACGATAGAACGCAGGTTCATTAATCCTGTGTCTTTTTTCTGGAGGAGTTTCAGAACAATGCATTTTTTTCTTTTTGCTGCAGTGCTTGCAAAGTGAGATAAGATGCATTTTATGTATGTCATGTGACATGAGCAAAAGTCACCCAAAATCCAGACTTTAGGATCAAATGCAAGATGATTATTAAGTATTTCTGAGATATTTACTGTTAGATACAAATATTAATTCCGGTCCAGTAATTTTATAGATATTTAGGCTAAAGCTAAAGAGGTTACAGCAGTGGTTCTCAAGTAGTGGGGTGCGATGCCGGGAGGGGGGAGACTCCGGGGAATATGCAGTACTAGAATATATTTAAAAAATCAATATAATTGCACATCCACTACAGTAGGTGGCAGTGGTACTATCATTGTCGGAGTATGCGCAGGGAGTATAATGGTAAAATATGGCGATGGGTATGTAGCGCTTGGATTGGGAGACAATGTGTTTACTGTGTCTTAAAGTGTTAAGGGGGAGGGGATTTGAGTTAACAGGCGGACATTCTTTCCGGGGGTGGTGCTGGGGGTTTTGCGTACTGGTTAAAGCATTGGCCTCCACCACTAGAGGGCGCTTGAGCAAACCTCCAATTGAGCTATAAGTCGCACTGGACTGCCAAATGCTGTAAATGTAAACTCTTTCTAGACGTATATCAAACGTAAAGACACTTTTCTATTGAAGCTCATACATGATATTGTTATTTTTGTATGGTTTCTGCATTGTTACCAGAACGCTCATGTGTCGTGGATTCGCTGCTCTTCGCTGTTTTAAAGACTATAATCACACGACAGATGTGTGAATGTATTTTCATATGACTCGGTCACAGGAACAGTAGATGGAAGATGGTGGGTTTCTTTCAGAACCTCCCTGAGAGGCCACAGGGACCTGCAGCAAGCTGGGTGTGAACGGCTTCGATGAGGGATTTCCTCAATTCTTCTGAAGATGAAGTGAGTCCTGAGTTTTTTTCCGAGAGCGCTGAGCGGTCCCTGGCTAGCATCAAAGGTGAATTAAATGTGTTATTGAGCCCTTCAGGAACGAAGGGGCTTTATCGCTTTACTTTACTTCAGTGATGGTCTGGAACTCAGGATCCCCTGCCACATGTTCCAAAGCCCGGTGCTGGTGATGAAATCACACAAACATCGAGTTGTGCAAAACTTCTTCAGATGACGCTTCGAGCCTCTATGTCTTCTAGATTTAAGTTAGAACTGAAAAATTCAACTATCCCTCTATAGTTTGTGGTAGATTTGGGCGATGTGTCCTATAAATTGAATCTCTGACATTTTTAGACAAAATTCGATTATGGATACAGAGGGAAGATGTGTCGGCTAGGGTGTAGCTCAGCAGTCTAAAGCGTTGGGTTACTGATCGGAAGGTCGGGGGTTCGAGCCCCGGTATTGACAAGCCTGGAAAAAGGCCCTTAACCCTCTGTGGTCCAGGGGGCGCCGTATCATGGCTTCCAAACAAGCTGGGATATGCTAAGAAACAATATCACTGTGCTGTAATGTATATGTGACAAATAAAGGCTATCCGATTTGTTTATCCGTCAGCATCACACACACCTCCCCATTCAACAGCATGGTTGTGTTTGAGGTGCTGGAATAAATGAGTCGTGCTCCGTCTTTTAGTTTCTAAAAACCTTCGATAAATGTTACAGCGGGGTTTTGGTTTGTTGAACGTCTGAAGTTAACATTTCCATTTGACTGATGAAACCCCGCCCCTCTTGGAAACGGCTCTTTGGATTCGTCAGAGCGCCGCCATGTTTTATTTCGTATTTCCAAAGTGTAATGTGGGGCAAGAGGCTCACTGTGACAAACGAAGGTGAAATCGTAAAATAGATTTCGAGCATAAACTGAAATTAATCTATAATGATGATTATAATCTCCCAGCTCTGGGTTGTGGTCTAACAGAGATCAGGGGAGGGGTGTAGCTCAGTGGTTTAAGGTGCTGTGCTACTGATCAGAAGGTTGGCAATTCGAACCCCGGTATCTCCATGCTGCCCACTCTTGGGTCCTTGAGCAAGGCCCTTAATCCTCTGTGCTCCAGGTGCCACCAAATCATAGCTGACGCTCTGACACAAGTTTCTGAACAAGCTGAGATATGTGAAGCAAGAATTTCACTGTGCTGTAATGCATATGTGACAAATAAAAGCTATTCTTCTATCAGATCTTAATGAAGCCAGTGACAGATGTTGCACATCACAGCCACATCGCCCCGTCTACACCTGCCTTCGGTTTACCAGGAACCTGAGCTTCTCAAATTTATTCATATTTTTTTGGCATTTAAAATATGTAACTTTTCTACATTCATTTTTCATTTCGAACCTATAAAAAGGTACCGGTGGAAAGCGTGCAGAACTAAATAATTTATTTAAAAAAGATGAACGATAAAGCATGCCCTGAAAACCGATAACCTTCAGCTAACTTTGCTGGCACTAATTAGAACAGCTATTGATCATATGGAGATAAATCTATCTACACAATGAAAGGCAGTACGCCGGTACGGGGCGACACCTGAGAGCTGATTGGATAATTAGGACACTTCCCTCCTACTCACTGAGAAAATCTCATGTAGTGCACAATAATAGTTTCATTAATCTGTATGTAAACATCAGTGCGTTCAGTCCGTTTCTAAATCAAAGAGAAAGAAGGAATGAAATTCTGCTGTTATTTTGGTAGAAAAATCATAAATCATTGCACATTGTTGACTAATACAGCCCTAAAACTGATTATAGCTTATATATATATATATATATATATATATATATATATCTATATATATATATATATATATATATATATATATATATATATCTATATCAATGTATATGTGTGTGTGTGTGTGTGTGTGTGTGTGTGTGTGTGTTCATGTTTATGTACCGTGTAGTCTGCATACTGAAAGAGTTAATGTTAAACTATGCTTTAGCTGCTTTTACTGTTTGACCCTCAACTCTGATACATGACCTGTATAATAAGAGAACTAGCATTAATGCTATAATACAGCTAATTTGCCTGTTTATTAGGCAGTAAATGAATGCAGCTAATACACTGGCAACCCAGTGCATGCATGCATTATTCATCAGAATTATTCAGGACTGCATTTAAATGGCCTTTATGTCGACAAAGATGAAGATTTATCTCATAAAAATATTCACATCTAAACGTTTAACTGGCATGAAGTTGCAGAGGAAGATTACAGACTCAATTATACGGTATATTTTACTGCCTTAATTACTGGTAAGCACATTGTAAGAATATTGTTGCCTTTTGCCTGTGTGAAATGATAAAAATGCATTACAGTGAGAAATTAAAGTGAATATACATAAAAAAAACAGGGTTATACAGTGTTGTGAGTTACAATGTAACAGTTATAAAGGTCATCACGAAAGCATCAACGAGGGTAGATTTACGAATGGTGTTCATACCGAAATACAGTGCAACAGTATATATAACAGTATATATATATATATATATAACAGTATATCCCCTTTATTTTTAGACTTATTATTGTTGTGTTTTTAGCTCTGGAGGTACCTATTGTTCTCCCGCGTCTTCCATCAGCCAGTTAAACGTGTCATTACCCCCACCTGTGTCCCATTTTCACTGTGTATATTTAAGTTGCTCTGTTTCTTTTCAGGCTCAGTTGTTAATGTTGCTAAGACAGCGTTTTGTGTCCTGATGTTCCCTTGTTTTGTTTTTTTTGGCTTGTTGTGTGAGAACTATGGATGCTGATTTATTCATTTATTCACCTTTTAAATATAAAGCTCCTTTTAGTGTCACGATTACATCACAGCACAAATAAAACCCCTGGCCAGTACAGAACAGCACATTGGGTCATCTCCTTTTGTACAGTTGTGTACAAATAGTGTAGCAAGGGAGAGAGTGAACAGTCCAATGGTGTGTGTCAGGTGTAGGTTTGATAACATTCATCACAATTAGTAGCCAACCAAAAGGATTTCTCATGGGTTAGGTAGGAAACTAAGCTGATGTTTACTTCTCACTCTCATGGAGCTGTATAAATTGTTTTTATTGTTGATTAAAATACAAATATACCTACATCTTCATGTGTAACTGTTCATACCCCGGTTACATTTGATTACTTTTGATTACGTTCAAGTTTCTAATGGATATTTCCAGCGAAATAATTTCCAAACATTTATAACTTTACTGTTACATGAACAGTAGTAACTCTTGTTTATTTTTAGAATTTCAAAATCTTTCAGCACTTGAATTAAGTTTAGATTAATTACATTTTTAAGCCCAGCCACAACAAAATTTCATAACAAAACATATTTAATACTGTTTTAGAAATAAAATCATGATGACATATCGGAGGCAAGAATCGAACCCCCAACCCTGGAGGTGTGAGGCAAATGTATTAACTACTAAGCCACCATGCCCCGGCGGGAGCGCAACAAAATATTATTATTATTGTTATTATTATTATTATTATTATTATTATTATTATTATTATTCATCATACCCTAGGTTTTTAAAGAAATTGTTCAGATGTAACCCTATTAGTAAGCGTTAACATTTTCATAATTAACTCTAATTTAATTACACATTTCTTCTCGTTTAACGAATGTAACGAATTACTGTTGCATTTATATCGTAATTAAATTACGTAACGCCGTTACATATTACTAGTTACTCCACAACACTACTATAAGGGAAATTGCTGCACTCTATTTGAGTTTGTCATTGCATTTGGTTGTGTGTCATGGATCTAACGCAAACTGTCCTGAACTAGAAAAAAACAAACAAACAAACAAAAAAAACATATAGGACATCAGGAGAGTTTCCTCAACTAATCAAACGAGGTCGACAACATGCACGAAGACTAAACCAAACAGCACGACTCGACTTGAAATGAGGAAGGGAGCTGATGAGCTTGGTGGTGTTGTGCTCTGGACCAGAAGATTGCAGGTTCAAAACCCACCACTACCAACCTACCAGTAGTGGGCCCTTGAACAAGGCCCTTAACCCTCAATTGCTCAGTTGTAAGTCACTCTGGATAAGCTCTGCCAAATGATGTAAATAAAAACGAGTTTTAGTTGATACTAAGTATTAGAGTTAGGTGAATTATCATCATACAAGGGCTATAGGACCGAATGTACAGTTCACTTCCGAGGCGTCAAACGCTGCATAAAACAAACAAAATGCTTTGTTCTGTTCTTTCTTTGAATTAATACTTGAAATGTAAAATTCATTTCTTTCACCCAGTGTAGAAAACATTACATTAACGTTACACTGGCAAATTGAGAAACAAGTTCCCCGTCTCTTCATTCCAGCAGCAGTGCTCTTACTCTCAGCGCACGTAATAATCAAACGGCTGCACGCCGGGTCCTAATGAATCATACGGACGCGACGCGGCGTCTCATCACGAGAGAGAGCGGAGCTCAGCAGGGCCGCGCTGAAGTGAGCACACAGCAGGACTCGGCCCAAACAGACCGCTCCACAATGGTACGCTTTCACCGCGGCGTAGTCGCTCCACTGCAGAGAAGGGAACGAGTTCATCGATCAATTCGAAACTTCGAGTCAATTCAGATCGGTTTAAAGATAGACGTTGTCTTAAAACAATTTTACAAAAGATAAATGGGGATAAAGTTGTATAAAACTATTACTGATGTCCGTCTCCATCACCGAGGCCGATGCAGAGCTGACAATACGATTAGTGCCGATTAATCGCACGGTTGCCACGAGCTAACTCGCACACTAATCATGGTACACTAAATTCATGATGCAGTAAATACAGTAAACAGACGCCACACATGGTGTTAATGGTTTGGGGTTGTTTTGGAGCAGGAAGGTTTTCATAAAATGAAAGTGAACTCCCATTCCATTCCATACATCACCACCAGGCAATTCCATCCGGACTGTGGCTCATGTAAGCTCTGTAAGCGTTATCTAGAGAGAGTGGAATCATGGAACGACCTGCCCAGTCACTGCACCCGAATCCTACTGACCCTCGCAAGATATCTCCCAATAGAGACCTGCAGGGCCACGGGATCTGATGGTGAACATGGGTGCGGGTGGGAATATATTCATGTGTGTGCGGGTTGTGGGAAAATACAATTATTCATGGGACTATAAAAATATAAATGTGTGTGTCTGTGTTTAGGTATGTGTGTATGTATATATATATATATATATATATCTATATCTACAGACGTGGACAAATACCCTTTGGTCAATGAAAGAAAACGTCACAATGGTCACAGAAATAACTTTAATCTGACAAAAGTAATATAAAAATAAAAATATAACCAATAACCAATATATTGTTTTTCAACCATGCTTCAACAGAATTATAAAAAAATAAACATGAAACACATGGACAAAAATGATGGTACACCTAACTTAATATTTTGTTGCGCAACCTTTTGAGGCAATCACTGCAATCAAACGCTTCCTGGGGAATAACTGTCAATGAGACATGCTGCACCTCTCAGCAGTTATTTTGGCCCACTCCTCATAACTGCTCCAGTTGTGTCCGGTTTGAAGGGTGCCTTTTCCAGACTGCATGTTTCAGCTCCTTCCAAAGATGCTCAATAGGATTGAGGTCAGGGCTCACTCATAGACGGCCACTTTAGAATAGTCCAATTTTTTCTCTTAGCCATTCTTGGGTGTTTTTAGCTTGTGTTTGGGTCATTGTCCTGTTGCATTACTTGAACAAACCATACAGTCTCTGACAAAGTTACACCACACACACACACACACACATTTCCACACAATTCACACACACACACACACACACACACACACACCCTGTGTCAGACTTAACAGAGCTCGTTTCACAGTAGGGACAGTTGTCAACAAACCAATAAAAAGTTTTGAATCTACTGCAAAAAATGTTTTCAAAACAATGGTCTGTCCTCCTTGGTCGTCTCCCAACACTTTGGCTCATGTCAACTATTTGCCTTGAGCATGAATTTCACCTTGAATCTCTTTTAAATGGCTCTTTTGTTAAATTTTCCGTCTCTTAGATTTGTCATCAATTTCCTCCTGCGGCCACGTCCAGGGAGGTTGGCTATCCCATGGATCTTAAACTTCTGATAATATGTTCATGCACAGGTGTTGCTTGGAGATGGTCCGAAGATGCTTGTCTAATTTTCTTTCTGATCTCTTGAGACCTCTTTCCTTTGCTTCCTCTGTTCCACTTAAACCATATCACCATATTGCCTGCCCAATGGATTACAAGAAACCTGTGATAATTAGTGGACACACCTTTATGCCCTTTGGTCACATTATTTTCTGGGACCATCATTTTTGCAGCAGGTCTCTATCATTGGTTAACAGCGAGAAAACAACTTTTTGACTTTGCACTTTGGTGACTTTCTATATATATATATATTATATTTTACACACCACACACACACACTACACACAGAAAAAGTATTTCAGCGTTACACACACACACACACCACACACACACACACACACACACACACACACACACACAGACTGTTAACTTGAAAAAATACATGCACATCAACTCGTACTTCATCGATATTTGGTGACAGCGAAATAACTCGTATACATTAGTGGATTATTAAATGAATTAATAATAACCCTCGTACTAATGTATTAATTACATGAAATAATAACGCCTGCTGTATATTGTGATTAAACACAAATGGTTGTCAAACTTTTCTTTTATTATTCGGAGAGCATTAAAGCAAAGGAAAAAAATGCATAACATTCTAAAGAATCTTAGGTCACACACACACACACACACACACACACACACACACACACACACACACACACACAAACACTCTTTCATCAATGAAGCTGGAGCTCTTCTTGCACACGTGCAGTAACGCTAACAGACATGAGCAATCCCGCAAGTTAACACAATGCTGTGTCCCTCGGTGCGAGGCGAGCAACAACGAGGCAATGAATAGAGTGTCATAACAGTCCAATTAAATTAACCAGGGACATAATTACTATGTTTATTTGGCTGTTTGGCGGATTCCCGTTTTAATCGGAACGGTCTCCACTGGATTACGCAAAAACAAAACAAGCACGTGAAGCCAGCAGCCTGATGATATTACTCATCATCCTCGTTCACACACACACTCCGCTCGAACCGCCACCGCCGCCGCCGCAATCTCAGCAACCGCAACAACTCATCAGCCCGAATAAATAAACACCAAGCTGACATTAATTTATGCGGAAATGTCCCTGGAGAAGATTAGATCCCTCGAATGTAAAAGAGCGGGTCACACCGAACCAGGATCGCTATGTGTGTGTGTGCGCGCATGTGTGTGTGTGTGTGCGTGCGCATGTGGAACGCCTGAAACATCCCACTTGCATATGCAAATCAAACTCAAAACAATACACTAATCAGTTTTTTTTTCCTTCTTCTCCCAGACGTACCTGTTGGTCTTCCAGATGTGGATGGTTTCCTCGTCCACGTTCTCGTGCCGTAAGGCTTGCTCGTCTAGGAAGTCGAAAAAGTATTTAATGGCAGGCGGTACCACGGTTCCTGAACAAAGAACGCTGCGGAAGAAGTCATCCACAAACTGTTGCAGTGTGCCCTGAAAACACACACACACACACACACACACACACACACACACACACACACACACACACACACACACATACCATGAACCTGATTAACATGGACAGTTCATTGGTACTGTTTAGAGAAGATCAGCACACTAATGATGTCTAACTCAACATTCATAATTAGACTTAATTATACAAAACGAATCACACACACACACACACACACACACACACACACACACACACACACACACACACACACACACACACACACACACACCATTTAGAAAGAGATGCCTTGACAGATTTTTACACAGTGTACAATTCTTACATTCTTGTATTATAACATTCTGCCATTTGTAGCACTAAACTTCCACTTTCTGTTGTCTTTTAGAATTGAAAAACGCATATAATAAGCATAAAAAATAAAAATAAGCATATAATAATATACTACTACATATAATAAGTATTGTATTTGTAAATGACATTTAGGTCAGGAATATTCAGAAAGCATTCCTAAAAAAAAAATCACCAGTTTTCTAGTTTTGTTAAAACCATATAATTAAATCGCATAATTCATACTTATGGACACATTTTGTTGTGTAATTTGCATTATCATTATGGAAAAAATATATATATAAAAAAATAAGTGTACAAAAGGGATAAAAATAGAATAGAAATAGGGCTCTGGCGCATCACACGTGTTATTTACATGCTACACTGATTCCATCCCTGCAGTGACCACAGAATGTTCAGCACGAGTCTGTTGATACTATACAATCGGGGGTTTTGCGATACAATATATTGCGATACTGCAAACGAGGTGATATATCCGGATATTGACAGGAAAACTGTCATTAAGAACAGGCCACCATATGCAAACCCTACAAATAATGAATCACAATTTGAATTCATTACTGTCTGAAATAAGACCGTGCAGACCCTAAACCTTTAACCCTGCTCATACCCTGAACACATTTACTATCATTGTATATAAAGTATCATTATTAATCTTTTTTTTTAAAACATATGCACACAGACACCGAATGACGGTTGGGAAGCAAATATCGATTCCTGATTCTGGAATCGGATACTTGAGATTTTTGATTCCCAACCGTCACTCGGTATCTGTGTGCATACGTTTAAAAAAAAGATTAATGTCTGTGTGCAGATATTTGTTATAAAATTAATATTTCGATTCATCGTATTGATTCCGAGACGCATTTTCTTTTACCTGGCAACCTGCCAGAACCTATCAACCCGCCAGGACCATCCAATCTGCCAGGACCTTATGTGGTAATCTTAACATCAGTTTACAAGATGGACCACGGGAAGTGCTTTGTAAAAAACAAAGATAAAACTAAGTATAATTAATGGAATAAAATGATATATTGCAAGAGAGGTGTCACGACCAACACAACTAAGCATCTGAAGTTGGTTCACCGTTTGGAACTGAAACTGGGAATTGATAAGAATCGGAATCGATCAACTTTAAATGATACCCAACCCTACACCGAATATGTGGAATTGATGATGATTGTATTATATTATTAGTATTAAGGTAGTAGCAGGTGGAGGATAATCTGAGCTCTAACTACATCATAAAGCTACAATCGTAGGAAGGCGAGAGTAATAACAACAAGTAAGAAAGACTTTTATTTTTTCTATAATGTTTGAGAATGCGCTAGATTTGTGTATAAAACGCTTTTCCTTAGGCCATAAATTAAGCGTCCTCTGGTTATAAGTGTAACTGTGAACAGCAGCTGGTTTTCCTGATATCATTTCCCTGCACATAAACTACAATGCCGCTGGTGCGAGTCGGGCGATGCTGCTACTCCTTCACATACTCATAATTCCCATGGAGCTTGTAGGTTTTATTTATTAAATATCAAAACGAAGTTCGCAGCCTCAGTCGTTCACGGATTTTTCCCTAGACTGTTCGCAGAAGTCGCAAATATTCTCCACAATTTTTTTAGGGTTTTTATATGGCAATATAAAATTGTTCATGTGTTTTAACACTAAATTATTGATTTCATTTATTCTTTTAATCCATTATTGGGGAGTAGTATTTTTAAAGAAATGATTACAGTATATACTTTTTAAATTAAATGATTACTGTATATTTTATTAAATTAAAAGATTAGAAGAGTCTTCATTCGTCATGTACATTACAGCACAGTGAAATTCAGTGAAATACCCTGGCACGAATGATGGTACATTTCAGTGTTACATGGGTATTTTTATATTCTAGCACTGCAGGAGACACATCAGTACAGTACTGTATCGTTTACACCTTTATATTCACGTTATTACACGTTATTACGTGTCATGTACAATGCTGAGTTTGAAATTAAAGCATTTTAGGGAAATATTTAGGGTTTAAACTATAAAACCCCGGCACGGTGGCTTAGTGGTTAGCACGTTCGCCTCACACCGCCAGGGTCCGGGTTCGATTCCTGTCTCGGCCATGTTTGTGTGGCGTTTGCATGTTCTCCCCGTGTCTCAGGGGGTTTTTCTCCGGGTTCTCCGGTTTCCTCCCGGTCCAAAAACATCCACGGTAGGTTGATTGGTACCTTGAAAAATTGTCCCTAGTGTATAAATGTGAGTGCGAGTGTGTGTGTGTGTGTGTGTGTGTGTGTGTGCCCTGCGATGGGTTGGCATTCCATCCAGGGTGTATCCTGCCTTAATGCCCATAGACGTCTTTGATAGGCACAGGCTCCCCGTGACCCGAGGGAAGATCGGATAAAGTGGTAGAAGATGAATGAATGAATGAACTATAAAACCTGGCCTTTCTAGACATTTTTGACCACGTCCAAAATTCGTGTGTGCCAGTGGCTTGTGAGTGATGGGCGGAGCCGGACCGAAAACAAATCGCTCTGATTGGTCTTATCAACTACCGGTGTTTCTAGGAACGTAACCGTCATGAATTCAAGGTCGACTGTATCGCTTATTTAAAAAAATTTGTCACAGTATCGCCAAACAAACGATTGCTGTGATACACGCATGTAGTGATATTTTTCTTACGCCCCTAATCAAGAGTTCTCAAAGCCTCCTACTGCACTGAAAGTTCACTTCAGGAAACTTTCAGGAAGTGATCAGGAAATGTTGATGCACCAACATTTCAGAGAAGAAGGAAGAAGCTCCACAAATCCATATCTGCCATCAGAGCCAGCAAGATGTCAATAATCCCTGCGGAGGATCCGAACACTTGTGTGAAATTATGCTAGAATCATGAAAAAGCTTTTTTTATATACTCAATTATGAATCAATAACAGTAACTGCAACACGTAAACATTTTCGATGTGGTCTGGCTCCTGTATTTCCGTCCTCACGCGCCTGTATTGGATCCTGACATATTGGAGATTTTTTGTTTTATTTTGTAGTTATCATACTGTGTAAAATGTCAGATCATCATAATCCCAGCGCTCTCAATAGCAAGTCATGCTAATCTTTATGCCTCGGGTGTCTAAGACAATCACGCGCTGCTGCTGCCTTGAAAACATATTGATTTATGCTCCGTGTTAGACGGACTGGAACATGCGGTGTCTCTCCGGTGAAGAGCGTCCTTTCGCTTGCTTTGCCGAGCTCCCGACCTGCCGGGTGTGAAACGTGCTCTAATTGCCAAATTTATTGCGCCGAAAAACATGAATACACATCAGACAGCCGATCACACAGGAAGGCATTTACACAAACTGGGCAGATGGCAGGTTTAAGCTCCATTCCCTTGATGCGAGCTCTAGAGTTTAGGTGTATAAGGACATTTGCCACTGAAGCAGAGAATTGCCAGCGAGCCAGCCTCATTAAATCCTGCATTTTGTTTTCGACTAGCAAATGAGATTTTACACCTGAAGAAATGGTTCTCGTTTCAATCCCAAAGAAAAAACAAAACAAAAAAAAAAACACTGCAATATATGAAGAGACATGTAATGCTGGTTGCTGGGGGTCTACCTTGACCGAGAGCAGACGGGTGAGATAGATCTCGGTGATGGCTTTGGTCATGGACTTATCCTTGATGCTGCCTCGTTTCGACTTCACGTCATCCAGCTCATCAGCCGGCCGGACCAGATGGAACACTTTATCGTCCTCCAGCAGGGCATTTCCTACGAGGAAAGAGAAGGGATTAAAGAACGTAGGCGTCTGCTGCAGATGTGCTTTATCAACATGTTACACGTTCACAAGGCAGCGTATGAGAACATGAATACATTATATATATATACATAAATATGTATATGTATATATATCATATATATCATATGTACACACACACACACACACACATATATATTAGGGTTTTCAATCAATTAAAATATTTAATCATGATTAATTGCACTATTGCCATGAGTTAACTCATAATCACACCATAAATTAACACATAACAAATATTTTTTTCTAATAGGGCAACTAACTGTAACAGATATTATAATTATATACATTTCTCTCAAAACCTCCCTTTAATAAAATTATTTGATACTATTTAAAATTATTCTTTTAATATTTATTTCTTGTTCATTTCAATGTTATTTTTTTAGTGAGTCGTGGCTCCTTTAAGAATTCTGTTCCGGTTGCTGTCGATATAAACTAGTGATACGTTTAGGTTACACGGAAGCATTCAGAAAAGAAAAATGCGATTTATTCCATAATACGGATTAATACTGATTCCGTAATATGGGTTCTTTTGTTCATTCGCCAACACAACGCAGAGTGAAGGAGCAGATCACTCACATATTAATCCACTCCGGGTTAATCATACATTAATAACATTAGTGATGCTAAAGTCAATTTGCGTTAAAGTGTTAATAACTTGTTAACTTTGGCAGCCCTAATATATATATATATATATATATATATATATATATATATATATATATATATATATATATATATATATATATATATATATATATATATATATATATATTCCACAACAAATACATCAGTATGGGATTCTAAAATCCAATCCAGTGAACTTTTTTCACTTACTCTCCTCATGGTTGTCATGGTTTTGGTCATATGACTGCTGGGTGTGCAAAACTCTGGAAAGGATTAACATGGCACCGTCTCGAACCTACAAGCCGAACACATACACACATACATGTTTCTGAGAAGGAAACTCACCCCAACACCCTGCTGCCACCATGCTACATCTCCCAAACTGTTCATAAACACTGAATTATACTCACGTTGTAGTGCGCTAACGTGTTAAGATGCCTCCATCTGCCCTCTTTCTGTGATGTCACATCGAGATCTGACAGGATTTGCCCCGTGGAGCCGGGACGCCACTCTGTGGTGAGGCAAATCTTTATTAGAATATGTAATATCTATAAAACGTATGCACATTGAACCCTGAAATTGGCGAGAGGTTGTGGAGAAAAAAAAAACACGGATTTGGAAAAAATGCCTATAAATGAATATTTTTACATTTGAAAGCCTAAATATTTCCCCAAAACAATTAAATGTCGTTTCAAACGGAGCTTAATACACTACTTTTAAAAAAGAATGGAAAGGTGTACAGGAGCTTGTGGCCTCTTCTATAACATCTGTAGCAACCAAAGGTGGACGAAACACAATGAATGTAGTGTTTTAGTTCAATTATAGATCCACTTGGTTACATATGACTCCAGTAAGAGTAAAAGCGCTCTAGGTGCTTTTAAAATTTTAACTTCAAGTTCAGAACGGCCGTGAAATGACAGACGCTCATAAATTGTGAATCAAGTAAAAAGATAGATATATAAAATATAAGAGAACATGAGGAAAAAAGTTAAGAGAAAAATATAGTGTATATAAGGTGTTTTTTTTTTTTAATAGTGCAAATATATCTAGATGTGCAAAAAAGAGGAAGTATAAAGTGTAATTTAGGAAAACAGTCCAATAAGAGTAGCACTGGTATCACCAATCAAAACAAATTAAAAACAGACCATTATTGGTGGCTTACTGCATGTTTGACCAGTTTTTATCTTCAGGAATAAAACGGAAAGACTGATTTCACAAAAAAAGTTTCACCAAAATGGAAATCATTCAGAAAAGTACATATAATCAAAAAAACATACAGTTCCTATTACTTGTATCAACACGTGCTAATAATAATGAGGTCAATTTTAATAATGAGGTCAACCCTTGAACATCGCAGCATGTGAGCCTCTGGCACAAACTATGGTGTGTAAGAAGGATCCGACACGGGATGCAACAAAATGCAAAAACGAAACAGCTTTAATAACGGATAAGGGAAAAATGGGATCCAACCAAGCAAAAAAGGTCCAAGGTCAAACTGGATGAATCCAGAGCAAGGCAAGAATCCAAGCCAGAGTAACAGAAGGAGATCGTCCAAGTCAGCAGCCAGGCGGAAGAAATCCATGAGACATTGGAAGCAGAAGAGAATAATCTGGCGCAGGGGTGAGGTTTCCAAAGCTGTTAGATACCTGGCAGCACCGGAAAAGTGGCAACATGGCTGCCGACCCAAAAAAGATCCCCAATCCGGCGAGAGCGCCCCAGGATTGGCAGGTGTAACTTACACCTAGGAGAAAAAGAAGAAGTGAGGCCTTCTAACCTGCCCTGGGCGGACAGAGGGTGTCTCCAAAGTCTCCACAGAGGGTGGAGGGGAATCCTGGACGAGGACGAGACTTGATGGGTCTGCTGTGGTTTGACTTCATGGACAGAGGTCTGATAGAGGTTAAAGATACCTGGCTGAAGGAACAAGAGAGAGCTATGGCCTCGGTGGGACCCTGGAGAGGAGCGGCAGCTTCAGCAGGACCTTGTGCTGGAGAGACAGCCTCAACGGGATCCTGAGGCAGAGCCACGGCCTCAACGAGTCACTGGAGTGGAGCAACAACCTCGACAGGAACCTGTAAGGAAACGATGGCCTTAGCGGGACCCTGGTGCGCCTGCAAAAGGTAGGAGTCCTCCTGGATCTCTGGCTCCTTGGCGTAGACGCGCTGGGGCAGAGGACTTAATGCCACCAATTCAAAGAAACCCGCGGGATCCATAAATGACCAGATTATTCTATTATAATTCTGTTATTCAGTATGTGCGAAGGATGGAGAAGGGAAAAAGGGGAACAAACCAAGCAAATGAGGTACAAGGGAATACTCGATGAATCCAGATGAAGAGCAGAGACAGAGTTACAGGAGGAGATCATCGAAGTAAGAAGCGAGGCAGCAGAAATCCCGAGGCAAAGGAAACAAACGAGAATAATCTGGTGCCGGGGCGAAGATTCCAAAGGATTTACATGGCCGGCGACCTGAAAATGAAGCACCAAGAATCTGCAAGAGCGCCTCGTGAACTCGGAAGTGTGTGTCCCGAAACTGGAATGTCTGTGTGTCTGACTTTTCATCTGTGAAACTAAAATGCCCAAACTCTTCTAGCATGAGGATGGACCACAGAATTGCAGTGAACTTGGAGATGAAGTTGTGAGGTCAAATATTAGCCATCCTACAATGCCACACCCGGGCCCCTTAGCAAGGCCCTTAAACCCCATTTCTGCTCAGATTGTATGAATAAGACAAATGCAAGTTATTTTGGACAAATGTGTCCATCAAATGGTGCAAAAGTAAACGTTAATGATGGTCAGGTGATTTGAACGCTTCTTGGCTACGTATAGACGAGAAGCAGCTTTTATATTATGACCAAAGACGCCTGAAGACGACAATACACTTTATATTCCTGGCACAAAAATAGCACCTGAAAGAGTCGGCTATTTATAACCACTGAGTAATAACATCTGACCACCAGAATCACAGCATGACCAAACACACAGTTATCATTCATTCATTCATCTTCTACCGCTTTATCCGATCTTCCCTCGGGTCACGAGGAGTCTGTGCCTATCTCAGGCATCTATGGGCATTAAGGCAGGATACACCCTGGATGGAATGCCAACCCATCGCAGGGCACACACACAATCACACACACACACATTCATACACTAGGGACAATTTTCCAAGATGCCAATCAACCTACAGTGCATGTTTTTGGACCGGGGGGAGGGGAACCGGAGAACCTGGAGAAAACCCCCTGAGGCACGGGGAGAACTTGCAAACTCCACACACACATGGCCGAGACGGGAATCGAACCCGGACCGTGGCGGTGTGAGGCGAACGTGCTAACCACTAAGCCACTGTGCCCCAACACACAGTTAAACAACAACAACAAAAACAACAACAACAACAACAACAACAACAATAATAATAATAATAATAATAATAATAACAACAACAACAATAACAATAATAATAATAATAATAATAACAACAACAACAATAACAATAATAATAATATACTACTACTACTACTACTACTAATAATAATAATAATAATAGCAGAAGTAATAATAATAATAATAATAATAATAATAATAAAATAATGGCAGAAATAATAATGATAATAATAATAATAATAATAATAATAAGTGGAAGAAGAGGCAGAAGAAGAAATAATAATAACAAAAACAATAATAATAATAATAATAATAATAATCAAAATAATAATAATAATTATTATGATTATAACAATGAATACACTTACCGAGTGTGACACTCTCGACTTTGGGTCTCTGTGAGTAGGGTAAGTTTTTGTAGACCTGCTCAATAATCTTCTCTTTCACCTGAGAAATAGTGTCACAGTCCAGCACCTTCACAGGGGTGATATCAGGACCCTCGCCCTGAACCAAAACCTGTAGGGTCTGAAGCAAGACAATGACTAAATGAGGAAAACTTGCTTATACATACCCATACACACAGACACACAGACACATTCTTTGTGTAAGAAAAAACAGATCAAGGTTATGGTGCTTCTTCACCCAGCTCTTACCAGCATGGAGTACTCCACGTCATCCCCCAGAAGGCCTGTGTCATTGAGTGTGTATTTAGCCTTCTTCACCTGTGCATCCACTGGACCTTTCTCTATTTGATGTTTTATGGCTCGGAAGAGTTTATACAAAGGTTCTCCGGCAGAGTCCTGCAGATGGGAAACACAACGCCGAATCGCTCATACAAACCTCTTATAAAGTGGCCTTCGCACTCGACTTTGTCTCTCGCGTCTTTATCAGCTGCGGAATGAAACGTTAAATCTACTGCGACTGAAAGCACTATTCGGTTTCACTGCACATAAGTGTTGCTATGCGTTCACGATGGTGCTCTCGGCGCGAAGTAAAACTCCACCGGAGTCACTCTTGACATTTATTAAATATGACAGTCATAATGTTCGATAAATGTCATGTCTCCAAAGGTTCTGTGGTAATAAGCAAGTGAAAAGAAGAACATAATCTAGCTGCTGAAAACTTTACTTAATATCCAAAAAAAAAAAATAATAATAATTTAAAAAAGATACACCAAAGGCTACGTGGACGAGCTAAAACTCTGTAGATGAATAGCCACATGGTAATAATACACTTTATAGTGTCTTTAAGAAATGTATACTCCTTATTTCTCGCCCTATCACCAGTGACCACACTTCTGTCGCTCCTCTCTCGTAAATCGCCTGATGTGTCCTGATGCTCTACCTCTGGATGGCGCTCTCTTCAATAGGAGATTTTCTTTGTGGAGAAGATCCACGAAAATCCATGGCGTTACTGAATATAAAACAACTTTGAGGATACATTTAGACTATAATTACGTTAACGGCAGAAATCACTCAATAATAATAATTGTAATAGTCCGTTAAAAGGCACGTTGGGTCCACACTAGATCTGGGAGATTTATCATCACTGTTGATTAATTTGCGTTTATGGTTTATGCCAATGTTGAAAAAATGGGACCTAATTCACCTCGGTTTGACACAGCAGGCTTCCGTAGTTCTCTGCCTCCCACCCCGTATTGATACAGGTTTGTAACTTCAGACATTCAACAAAAAAAGCCCGGACATTTATATAAACATTTATATATTATGTAGACTAAAGGAAGCAGCACGACTAATTTTGATTTTGCAGGATTTTTGCAGCTAAACTTTTACCAGAATCGGGCCTTTAATAACGGAAAATTAAATCCTGGGTACAAATAATTTGCTTCAGTTTCAGCGTTAATGTCACGACTGTATCAGAATTTTGTGTGCAATTATGCTCTGTGGCATTTCTGCATGGTGTGTTATAGCAGTTAGAACAGTGCCGTATTAACCATTATAAATGTATCATTTTATTGATTCCAATAACAACTTTCCTTTTTCATGCTTTTTTAAATGAAAAAATAGCTGATTTACAGTAGGGATCCCATACTGTATCCCATAGGGGTCGGGCCCATTGCTGTGTCGTTTCCCCGACAACCATTATAATGGTTGTAATAATATTCATATGTGTGTAAACCTGGCCAATCCCCTCCTCACTTTTACGCAAATATACACTATCTATAGATAATTTTTAGGGCTGTTATTAACACATTATTAATTTATTCACGTTAACGGCACAAATTTTATTAAAGAAACTTCAGTGCATCCACTCACGCTTCCTAAATCTCCCCGAATTACACCTACTAGCTGCACATTTTTCATTTGTGAATGCAAGGAGCTTCTGTATAACCTAAAAGTATCACCAGTTTATATGTAAAGCAACTGGAACAGAATCCTTAAAGGAGCCACGTCCCATATTTTACAATTCAAACAACCACTAAACAAGTAACATTGTAATTAACAAGAAATTTGTATAATAATTTCCAGAGTAAAATAAATATTATAAATAATATTATTAAAGGGAGAGATTTTGGGAGAAATGTATATAATTATAACATCTCTGGTAAACATTTAACATATAACATTTATGGTACACAGAAAACGTATGATTAATGTGTGATTAATCACAAGTTAACTTTGTGCGATTAATCACGTTTAAATATTTGAATCTATCGACAGCCCTAATAATTATTAATTAAATCCTTAAGAAACGAAACTGATCTTGTCATTTTGGTAACCACCGCCTACGTTTCCAAATTTTGTCGAATTATTGTCTAATTTATCGTCCCTAAAATAACGTTTTATTGCCACCAGGATAATCTTACAATTTGAATGAACAACATGAACAAACATTCCTGATCACTTCATCAATAAGTTGTATGAATCCTTGCCAAACCGCATGGTTGCAGTCCTTCAAGCTCATGGAAGTCATACAAGATATTAAATTTGGATCTCACAGCACCACTACTTAATTTGCTGACATATTTTTGTGTGTATTGTGTGTATTGTGTGTATTGTGTGTATTTCTGACAAAAGTCTTGTCGCTTGTGTACAAATTGACCTGAAGTGCCGCTGAAATATATTTCTAATCAAGATTTTTTTACAAGAAATGGCTCATTTTAATCCCAACAGCTTTTGTAATAATGTTTCAGTGCAAAACGAAACTGTCAAAAAGTATTCTAATATTCACAGCTTGGTAAAGCCCATTGAGTCCATTTTTGCAAAGACATAAGTGTTGTCGCCTTGTCATATGAGCTTCATCTGTGACTAATAATGGATCAATTAGGTCTCAGGTATGTATAAAAAGAACCCCAGTACACTAGACCTTCACCTCAACTGCAACTAGACCTCTGCAAACATGCCTAAGATTCACCCTGAGACTAAAGTGTTGATTATCAAGAGGCTGAAGACCAGATCCACTGCTGATGTGGCAGACACCTTCAATGTGTCTCAGCGTCAAGTACAGAGGATAAAAAAAAGATTTGAAGAGACTGGAGACGTTTTTGACAAGCCCAGGTCAGGCAGACCCCGCAAGACAACTGCGAGAGAGGACCGTTTGTTGGCTCGAAAATCCAAGGCCAGCCCATTTTCCACTGCAGCAGAGCTCCACGAGACCTGGTCACCTGAAGTCCCCGTGTCAACCAGAACAGTTTGTCGGATTCTATCTCGAAATGGCCTCCATGGTCGAATCAGTGCCCAGAAGCCAGCACTAAACAAAAGACGATTGAAAAACCGTGTGGCATTTGCCAAGGCCCACAGCCTGCTAAAAGGATGGACGCTGGAAAAGTGGCAGAAGGTGGATTTTTCAGATGAATCTTCTGTTGAATTACACCACAGTCGCCGCAAATATTGCAGGAGACCTACTGGAGCCCGCATGGATCCGAGATTCACCCAGAAAACAGTGAAGTTTGGTGGCGGAAAAATCATGGTCTGGGGTTACATCCAGTATGGGGGTGTACGAGAGATCTGCAGGGTGGAAGGCAACATCAATAGTCTAAAATACCAAGAAATCTTAGCTACCTCTTATATTCCCAACCATAAAAGAGGCCAAATTCTGCAGCAGGATGGTGCTCCATCGCATACTTCCATCTCCACATCAAAGTTCCTCAGGGCGAAGAAGATCAAGATGCTCCAGGATTGGCCAGCCCAGTCACCAGACTTGAACATCATTGAGCATATGTGGGGTAGGATGAAAGAGGAAGCATGGAAGACTAAACCAAAAAATATTGATGAACTCTGGGAGGCTTGCAAGACTGCTTTCTTTGCTATTCCTGATGACTTCATCAATAAGTTGTATGAATCCTTGCCAAACCGCATGGATGCAGTCCTTCAAGCTCATGGAAGTCATACAAGATATTAAATTTGGATCTCACAGCACCACTACTTAATTTGCTGACATATTTTTGTATTTGCAGTAAATTTGTTCAATTTCTGTATAGGCGACAAAACTTTTGTCTTGCCAAAATTTGACCTTTCTGTTTTGATTAAATGATAAAACTTTTTTCAGTGAAACTAATGTATTTCAGTGCATTAAACATCATTTGGGAGGGTTTTAGCTGTTCATATGAGCTATTTCTAACACCAATTGATTAATTAAAAGTCAATAATAGCAAGGTTAATAGCAGGTGTTTCTACAAAATAGATAAGCGACAAGACTTTTGTCAGGGACATTTCGACTTTATAACCTCTTTATCTGCTTTTTTTATTGTTGAAATAAAAAATGAAATTGAATTGAACGTACTAAAACATTTCCTAAACATCAGTATATGATCTTTAGTGCGTCATGGTTTTATGAGAAGCTGATTTCCGCCTTATCATTTTGTTTATGACACAGACAGCATGTGTTACCGTGTTACCTTTAGGAACTGATAGAGGCAGATCGACATCCAGTTACACAGCATCCTCTCAACCACCGTCTCTGACCTTGGGATAAAAAAATTAGAAGTAAATAAATAAATAAGCAAATGCATGCCTGCTTATTATAGAACCAATAATTATTTGCTCTTTTACCCCTAAATGTGCCAAATGTTAGTGATTAGCATTTAATGAACAATTCTGAAGTAATCAGGGAGCAGGATAATTAGTGTAGATCACCGGCTGATTGAGAATTATAATTATGCCGGGAAAAAAGTGGCAGGCCGGTAACATGGCGAGAGAGAGATTAGCGAACAATGTTTATCTGCTCCGGAGTGGCGTTTACGAATAACAAACTGAAAGGCGCACCGAAATAAAGTGCTTTGGCTGAAAGTACAATTTTGGTAGAGAAACGGTGGGTAGCTCTCGGTGGGTATCTCACCTGCGCAGCATGAGTTTGGGGTTTTTACTGTGCACGTATTCATCCATAAGCCCTAATAGCAGTGTCCTCATGATGTCCGTGTAATATTCCAGCTTCCCGTGCAGAGCCACGGTTAGCAGAGACGCAAAGTACACCTTCGCTCTTGCATTGAAGTCTTGACGGGCCTCCAGAGTGCGAATAAACTGTAACGAGAGAGGAAGAGGTTAATCGGGTGAGTTTACTGTCCGAGGTTAGAAAGCCAATAATCACATATAACAAGCACGATATCATTAGAGGTTTATCATTGGACATGATAAACCTATACTTTGAAGAGTTTTGCGTACTTCAGTGGTTTGTTATTGGTAGAGTAATGCTACCAGTTTGGGTCACACCTGGTCTACATGTGAGAGATGAGATAATGAGAAAAAGAAAAGACTGGGAGTGTCGTTTATCTGCGAGACATTTATTACGTTTTATTCATAATATACCTTTCATTTCATAGACTGGATCATAGGGCCGAACAATTTGAGTGTTGAGATATGAACTAACAACCTACTGATCAACAACAGTGCACACCTAAGCCAAGGGGGGTCAGTATAAAAGGTAAGGCCAGCTCAAGGCTGTTCTCTGTTCTGGCACCGATGTGGTGGAACGAACTTCCACTGGAGGTTCGAACAACGGAGACACTATCTACATTCAAACGCCGACTGAAGACCTACCTCTTCCAACAACACCTATCCTAACATTCCTTTTATTCTCTTTTCTCACTGTCCAGAAATCCATAAAAAAAAAGAAAAAAAAGGCAACTGTCTATTCTTGTGTACTTGAGTTTGTATTAACCTTTCTTGAATAAATCTTATCCTTAGATCGAGACTTAAAGCACTTTCTGTACGTCGCCCTGGATAAGGGCGTCTGCTAAATACCGCAAATGTAAATGTAAATGTATAAGGTTAGAGAAGTTGGTAAGGCATTGCAAGGCCACAAGGAAGGTCACAAATCCAAGCAGTGGGACGGAGCAGATTCTGGCTGGCGTGATGCTATGAAACAAGAAGTTTATTTTATTCTCCTACAGACTATAGACGGGTTAATTAGGGATGATTCTATGAATCTCATTGGGCAGGAGGGTTCCCTGATGACATTTCAAAGGAAAATTATGTTTGTACCAAATTGCATTTTGGGAGATTCTATCCAGGTCGCTGTTTAACAAAACGCCATTTGACTGACGCCACTGACTGGGAGACGTTGTTGGAACTTTAATTAAGACGTGTGACTGAGAGCAAGAGTCTTTTAAATAGAGGGATTGTCAAAATTAAAAGCATTGAGAATTCAATTTAACAATGACTTTTATTTTAATATAATTCATCTGATTTGCGTCCGTGGTACAATCCTAAAGTGATTCGCTCCAGTAATAGAAAGATGATTGGCTGTCGCATGTAAGTCTCAATAACATCCGTTATACAGTGAATTATTTTGGGACTAGAGAAAGAAAGAACTACGGCAGCGCACTAAAAAAAAAGACATGCGGAACGTTAGAGTTAAACGTTAGTGAAACGAGGACGTCGGAAAATCCGACCTGTTTAAAATTTGTAAAATGTTTAAAAAGTTTTTTTAAGGAACACAATTTAAATGTTTAACTACATTTTTAGATTTAAGAAACCCTGTGACTAGGAATGATATTTGATTTCCATTGCCAAAGTCTGTCATTACCACTCTGTTCACGAGGTTGATTATAATAGTTATAATGAGTGATTAATGATTGGTTAATAATAATAATAATAATATTCATTCATTCATTCATCTTCTACCGCTATATCCGATCTTCCCTCGGGTCACGGGGAGCCTGTGTCTATTTCAGGCGTCTATGGGCATTAAGGCAGGATACACCCTGGATCGCATGTGTATCGCATCGCAGGGCACACTCACAATCACACACACACATTCATACACTAGGGACAAATTTCCAAGGTGCCAATCAACCTACAATGCATGTTTTTGAACCAGGAGGGAAACCGGAGAACCCGGAGAAAAACCCCCTGAGTCACGGGGAGAACATGCAAACTCCACACACACATGGCCGAGACGGGAATCGAACCCGGACCCTGGCGGTGTGAGGCGAACGTGCTAATCCCTAAGCCGCAGTGCCCCTATAATAATATTAATATTAATAATAATAATGGCTACAATTATACATTTTAAAACATTTTTCATTCCCTGTCTCCAACCAGTAAACACTTTCTTAACTTCTTAAGTTACTAATTCCTGTTTTTTTCGACTGATATCGATTTACACTTACACGTTTGGTCACCCAGATTAGGAGGGGATTCCATTACAAGTCAAAAAACAGTTTTTGTCTGGGAGATGTTCTGTGATCGGTTATATCTGCAGAATGAACATGAAGGACGTGTAAGTAACTTGTCTTCTGATTCTGCTGAGAGGTGTTGGAGTATGGAATTTGCAGTATGGAACATTTTGGAAATGATCTGTGAGGAACGTGGATGATGTCGGGAAATGTAGAAGGTCATGATCCATGTAAACAGGAAGCACTAAAGCAGATGTGTCTGTTAATGATCTAATAATTCATCTCCTTCTCTTTGGCATTGCGTTTAGAACTCATATTAGTAAAACAAATAATTTTAGACACTAATTTATTCCCCTTAGGTGTTTTTTAAAGTCAAATATCTTTTGGGGAAATTGCATGTTAGTATTACGCTACGCGTTTGATTTGTTTCATGTCATATATGAAATTGTCTTCAGGAAACAAGTAAAGAAAGTAAAGAACTTCCTAGGGGGGGAAATCTAGACCCTATGACCCTCAGACTATTATTCTTATTGCTTCAGGAATAACATAAATAAAATGAATAAAATGCCCACTTACGTGGCATAATTTGTATTCTGACCTGGATGTTTATTAGATTTACCTACATGTTACTCTGATGCTGCGTGAAAGTTGCGAGTGTGCATTAAATGAGATAAATGAAGGCTTTATTAACATCAATCCCCAGAAGGTCCCCGCAGTAGTTTTGTGTTATAATTGTAATAATAGGATATAATTGTCTGAATATGAGAAACGAATAATGCTGTATTTATCTTCAAGAAACCAATCATGCGACTCAAAAGACGCCCCAAATAATTGCTTTTCCTCTTTTACTGGCAGGGAGTTATTAAGTAAGACCTGTGGTTAAAAACTGGATTAGTAGGAGAAGAAAGGATTTTGTTGATGAACAGGTTGATGAGGACTTCATCGCTCATGGGATTAATCTGTTGGAGGACATGTGAAGTCTGACTGCTCAGGGGCAAACAACAACAACAAAACGAACCTCCCACATGTAAACTGAAGCGTGAACGCGTTTGTGTACGAGTGAAAAGAAAACAGTGTCGTACGGTAATGAGGAAGGTCTTGCTGTTCAGCAGGTTGGAGAATTGGTTAAGGGCCTGAGCCACTGTGGCTTTGCGGGACTCGGGGATGTTCAGCTTGCCGGTGATCATCACATCATTGGCTCCGTCTTTCGATGGCAGGAAGAAGACGCGGTCCGTGTAGGTCTTGTAGTCCAGAAAGGGGATGCGGCCCTCGCTGATATCATTTGTGTGGTCTTCCATCTCAATCATCAGATCTGCAAAGAAGCATGGATGATGTTTGCTTACATGTAAAAAAAATCAGTTTTTTGTTTAGTCCCAGAGTTAGGATGGTTAGATCTTATGATGTTTTCTACATCAGGAGTATTTGTGTATATACAGTATGATACATTGGAACAGGATGTTTATGTGCTTTGGGTGTTTCAAAACCCAATTGTCTATCTATATATTTACACAATATAGTTTAGACTATCGGTGTTGCTATCGATTATTTTAGTAATCGAGTATTCAAAGGATTATTCCATCGATTAATCGAGTAATCACATTTAAAAATAAAAACAATACTAAACCAGAAAGAGAAAATAAGGCAGGTCTCTTAAAATGAACAAGTAGTTTATTTTTATTTGTAGAAAAATCTGCATTTTATTGATGAAACTTCATACAAGTATATATATAGGGCGAGAAAAATATATTGAATTGCAATAGTACATCAAAATACAAATATAGTGCGTGCAAAAAGTTCCTCCGTAGTGTCCATGTAGAGTAAGTGATGGGAAACTACATGTTGAATTAAACTCATTATTCTTCTCACTCATGTATTTGTTTATTAAATCTTGCACAGTATAGTGATGTGGTATATTTCTGTCTCCAGAAAAGCTACTTGAAATTTTCTAAATATGTGTATTTATCACCCATTTTAAAAACATGCTCCACAGGCCACTGCGGAGGGACTTTTTGAACACACTGTATATAAATAATAGCGGTGTAAAGGCTCACTGTTGATCCCTGATCCGAACTCATGCAGATTATTAAAAAAAATATATATAATATTTAATGTTCGCAGAAGGAACAGAACAAGAGAAAAAAATCTAAATTAAATCAATATTTGTTGTTACTACCTTGTGAAGAACTAGAAGTAGTGGCGGTGATGGCACGACCCCCACAGAGCCCTGATCTCAACATCATTGAGTGTGTGTGGGATTCCATGAAGAGGCAGAAGTGCTTACGTCTCTAAAATGGAACAACCTACCAGCTGAGTTCCGAGTTCTGTGTGCAAGTGTACTTCTGTAAGTGTAATTCTAAGTGAATTCTGCTGTTTTGAAGGTAAAGAACGTTCACACCAAATATTGATTTGATTTCCATTTCTCTTTTCTTCCTTCACTGCATTTCGTTCCTTGATGGAAGAAAAGAATTGACACTTCCATTTTTGAAAGCATTCTTTCTTTACAGCATTTTTTCACACCTGCCTAAAACTTTTGCACAGTGCTGTATATGACTTTAGAATATAGTGAATTGTAAATGGAAATATTTCGGCAGAAGTACAGAGAGGAGAAAAAACTACAATAATGTAGTACATGGACTTCATTACTCTCCGTCACTGCTATTAACAAATGACGTAGGCTTACATATTTACAAGTTACACTAAGTTCATTAGAACACATCTCCATCGTAACTCTGGTACCACATGTTTATTTTAAATTATTTTCGGTAAATTGTTTGCATTTAACGACCTGTGAATTCCTTCTTGCATCGGTCGCGGACGCTCTCCTCCAGATTCTCCAGCTGGTGCTTCACCTTCTCGTACTCGCGCTCTGCCTGCTGACTCTTCCGTCTTAAAACACATGACAATTAAGAGAAATGTGGAGCGAATGATTGGTGTTGTTGTCGCCTTGTTTTCGCAGATCGTTCGTCTTGTTTACCTGTAGCACACGACGGAAATGGCTATGATGAGCAGCATTGGGACGATCACTGCAGGGATGATAATCTTATCCAGTTTCACCTCATACTTCCTCTCGTAGTGCACCGAGCCAACCACCCACTCCCCGTTACCGAACTTAACCTGGGAAACGCAACAACAGATCGTGAAAAATAAGTCGTCGGTTAACTTTACAGCGTATTTCCTGCCACACTTCTATCATAAACCAAGAGCCAACACGCGCTCATTTAATAACTCCATTCTCAAATGTCCCGGGTCGCGAGCTTAATGCGAATCCTGACGCTTTGACGCACGAAAGAATGCCGCGAATGAATCGTTCATCATTTCTAATGTGCGAGGAATGACAGGAAGCGGCGCAGGAGCTGAAACGCGAGAACCTCACCCGAAGGTCTAGCGGTTCCGATGTCGTGTCTCTACGCAGTCTCTTGGAGCGGGATCTCGGGGTGGTGGTGGGAGGATCCAGGAACAGTTTATCATCCTGAAGAGTGTTCACGTTACACGATACGTCACCCACGAACGCCTCCGCTTCCTTCGCTGTCATGGCTTTGGAGAAACCGCGACCCTGCACAACATGGTTTGGGTTAATATAAATAACCTTCATTTCTGAAAACCAAGGCTGTCAAAATATCGTACACAAATATGGACTCTTTATGCAAATGTATGATTATCTTTAGTGAAACTTAACATAGAGCACAAATTATTCCTATAAATGTTTTCAAGTAACAATAGTGGTTTTTAGACAACAATGACCATAAATATATATATATATATATATATATATACAGACGTGGACAAAATTGTTGGTACCCTTTGGTCAATGAAAGAAAAAGTCACAATGGTCACAGAAATAACTTTAATCTGACAAAAGTAATAATAAATAAAAATTCTATAAATGTTAACCAATGAAAGTCAGACATTGTTTTTCAACCATGCTTCAACAGAATTATGTAAAAAAATAAACTCATGAAACAGGCATGGACAAAAATGATGGTACCCCTAACTTAATATTTTGTTGCGCAACCTTTTGAGGCAATCACTGCAATCAAACGCTTCCTGTAACTGTCAATGAGACATCTGCACCTCTCAGCAGGTATTTTGGCCCACTCCTCATGAGCAAACTGCTCCAGTTGTGTCCGGTTTGAAGGGTGCCTTTTCCAGACTGCATGTTTCAGCTCCTTCCAAAGATGCTCAATAGGATTGAGGTCAGGGCTCATAGACGGCCACTTTAGAATAGTCCAATTTTTTCCTCTTAGCCATTCTTGGGTGTTTTTAGCTGTGTGTTTTGGGTCATTGTCCTGTTGCAAGACCCATGACCTGCGACTGAGACCAAGCTTTCTGACACTGGCTAGTACATTTCTCTCTAGAATTCCTTGATAGTCTTGAGATTTCATTGTACCCTGCACAGATTCAAGACACCCTGTGCCAGACGCAGCAAAGCAGCCCCAGAACATAACAGAGCCTCCTCCATGTTTCACAGTAGGGACAGTGTTCTTTTCTTGATATGCTTCATTTTTTCGTCTGTGAACATACAGCTGATGTGCCTTGGCAAAAACTTCGATTTTTGTCTCATCTGTCCACAGGACATTCTCCCAGAAGCTTTGTGGCTTGTCAACATGTAGTTTGGCATATTCCAGTCTTGCTTTTTTATGATTCGTTTTCAACAATGGTGTCCTCCTTGGTCGTCTCCCATGTAGTCCACTTTGGCTCAAACAACGACGGATGGTGCGATCTGACACTGATGTTCCTTGAGCATGAAGTTCACCTTGAATCTCTTTAGAAGTCTTTCTAGGCTCTTTTGTTACCATTCGGATTATCCGTCTCTTAGATTTGTCATCAATTTTCCTCCTGCGGCCACGTCCAGGGAGGTTGGCTACAGTCCCATGGATCTTAAACTTCTGAATAATATGTGCAACTGTACTCACAGGAACATCTAGTTGCTTGGAGATGGTCTTATAGCCTTTACCTTTAACATGCTTGTCTATAATTTTCTTTCTGATCTCTTGAGACAGCTCTTTCCTTTGCTTCCTCTGGTCCATGTCGAGTGTGGTACACACCATATCACCAAACAACACAGTGATTACCTGGAGCCATATATATAGGCCCAATGGCTGATTACAAGGTTGTAGACACCTGTGATGCTAATTAGTGGACACACCTTCAATTAACATGTCCCTTTGGTCACATTATTTTCTGTGTTTTCTAGGGGTACCATCATTTTTGTCCATGCCTGTTTCATGAGTTTATTTTTTTACATAATTCTGTTGAAGCATGGTTGAAAAACAATGTCTGACTTTCATTGGTTAACATTTATAGAATTTTTATTTATTATTACTTTTGTCAGATTAAAGTTATTTCTGTGACCATTGTGACTTTTTCTTTCATTGACCAAAGGGTACCAACAATTTTGTCCACGTCTGTATATATGTATGTGTGTGTGTGTGTGTGTGCATATTCAATGCCCTTATATTAACTGCATACATACATACATACACATATGTATACAAATGTATATACATGTATATATATATATATATATATATATATATATATATATATATATATATATATACATATATATACACACACACACACAGACACATGAATATATATGTGAATAAATGTGTGTTGCATCAAAGGTTTTTGTTTATTTATTTATATTTTCAATAACAAACATGTATTAATAAAAAAAGATTGCCCTGACACGTTATCGACGCCTTTGTTTTGACAGCCCTAATGAAACCGTTTCAAACAACTACTGATGGTAAAAATCAAAAGTGAAAAACGAGATCGGCGGAACGTGAATCAGAGAGAAGACAGACCGTGACGATGATCATGCTGTTCTCCGGGATGACTTTGTTGGGGAGTTCGTTAAATACAGGGTCCGGGTGGTAATCGAACGGTTTCAGCTCCTCGATCAGGTTGTCCATCTGGATGAAAGTTCTGAAGGACTGGCTCTCGTAGGTTCTGTTCACAGCAGGCGAGAGAAACTGCAGCATGGTGTCGTTCTTACTGTGAGCCTCCTGACTGAACTGAAAAGGACCACAGGAAGCCAAAACAATGCGATTCAAATTGATGTATTCCGACACACAAAAAACCCACGCGGAAAAAAAAGGTGCTCACTAGAGCCGCCTCTGTATTAATCAAGCCGAACAGCCGGGCCCGGTGTTAATGTAGCTTCTAAATGAAAGTGAATTAGATTTCTCCCCTCATTCCCCTTTGCTGCTCTCCGAGTGGGAGTTCACCCACTCAACCCTTACAGCAATATTCCACAGCGCTGCTCAGGCTGTACAATACGCTCCAATTAAACACCCATATATTTGATATACTTTTATAGAAGATGGCAAGAAAAACCCATAGTTTTAGTCTGGTAGTTTTTCCTCCCCCTGTACGTTTACGACACTCTGGGATGGAGAAAGATAGAATAAGAAGAATAGAAGAATTTATTTGTCACATATACATTACAGCACAGTGAAATTCTTTCTTCATGTATCCCAGCTTGTTTTGGAAGCTGGGGTCAGAGCGCAGGGTCAACCATGAGCGCCCCCTAGAGCACAGAGGGTTAAAGGCCTTGCCTTGAACTCCCAACCTTCTGATCAGTAGCCCAGCACCTTAAACCACTGACATAAACATCGCTAAACATTGTCAAATGATAAAGATTCCTTAGCAGTGAAAAGAGAGACAAACATACTTTAATTTTTTTGTGCCTGGCTCTTGAAACGAACCGCCTGCCATATCGAATAACCCAAAGCAGAACCCGATCATTCTCACCGAGATTGATTTCAAGAAACAGAAAACGTCAGCAGCAAACAAAAAAAAGAATCTTTTAGCGCTCGAGCGATACGGGCGGCACACGTGTACCTCCATAGGAGTGTGAAGTCCCGCCCATTCATCTGCTGAAGCTTGAACTATGAGGGTGGCTTTTTGGATGAGGTCGAACCCAGACCCCATCACTCGGATCTTTCTCCCGCCGCTGGAAAGAAAAAAAACATGTGGAAATCAAAAATCACACAAGATGTACTTTTCACTACAGGGGCCCCTTACTGTCTCCTGTGCTGCAATGTATATATATATATATATATATATATATATATATTATAGGTGTGTGTGTGTGTTTGTGTTTGTGTGTATGTATGTATTTCTTGATCCAATAAATGATATTAGTATTGTAACCTGTACTTCTGTATGAGAAAGTATTAGTTTATATATTTAGTTTTAAACATGAATGTATGCAATTTTATGTAACTGTTTGAGGTTCAGGAGTGTGGAAATAATACATGTTATTAGAGTGTAGAAATGCGTTCTAGAGCGATGCATGTAGGGGGCGTGGCCTCAGTAAACACCACGCTAACCTTCAATTCCTTGTTCATTCGCACAAATCATTGTGAACTCACCAGTCAAAGCTGCTTCTTGGTTGATGGTCTGAAATGTCGGGATTGTTGGAGAACTGGAAGAACGCAGGCACCTGAATGCTGGTGTGTTTCCCGTAGTGCACAGTGACGGCCAGGGGGTCGGAGGGCACTTTTTCATTTCTGTACTGCCCTACTTTACATGTAATCCGCTTCCCAAACTCCTCTCTATTAACGAGAGATGGAAAGAGTGTGTGTGTGTGTGTGTGTGAGAGAGAGAGAGAGAGAGAGAGAGAGAGAGAGAGAGAGAGGCATCCAGTGAGAAGCAAACGAATTAATGCATAAAAACATCTAGAATAAAAACACCGAACAAAAGCAACAGAGAAGAAAATTGAGGGGAAAGGTTAAGATAAGTGAGGCGTTATAAATGAGAAGGAAAAATGCCGAGACAGAGTGATTGAGTGAATGAGTACAGAGGTCATGAATGTACCAAACTCGGACAGGTTACGAGTAAATGCTTTCCACCAAGTCCTAAGCATGAGTAATTCCATGACTATGTCACCCATGATGCAACCCTGCACTCACACGGGGCATGCCACGCCACCCACGGAGATGTCAATGTCTTCTTTAGACGCCGTATCGAGGTCGGTCCCGGTGATGGTGATAATGGTTCCTCCTGCTTTGGGACCGCGTCTGGGCTGTACCACCTCAGGCTTGGGGTCCTGCATGGAAAAATATGCAGAGCGATAAAAAAAAAAAAAAAAAAAAAAAGACTCTGTATTGCAGGCGTGTTACACCATTCTGTCTGACTTTTTTTTTCCTTTTTTTATTCAGCCACTGGTTATAATTGGACACATGAAAGGAAGGTCCAATCAAGAAGGGGGAGGGGTGGCGGGGGAGGGTAACCATCTCTCAAGGGCAAACAAATCTAATCTAATTATCTTACCACTGTTTTGTCTGCAAGCTAAGATTTTTTTTCTTCCCGTATTTCTGTCACATTTCACCCTTTCGCTCGAGTTTTCGCTTCAATCCGGATCTGTGTTTTCCAGCAAATTGGGAGAATTTGCTCCTCGCGACACAGGTAGCTCATTGCGACACAGTAATGCGATTAAGGCAAAGTGGGGGAAAAAAAAAATGAACGCTTCCAAAACTAAGCCGATTGAAACATTACAGTGCGCTGTCTAAAAGTAGTATACGAGCCGCTGCGTCCTGTGAGTGGGGATCAGTCGGGGGCTAATTGAGTGAGCTGTAGCTTAAAAAACTGGCAGTCAAACACATTAACTCTGTTACCACCTACTCATAACTGTATCATAACTCCCTCGGGTTCTGGGTTCATATCTTCCCCAGACTGTACTGACATTCATGCTCTCTCTCTCTCTCACATGCACACACACACACACACACACACACACACACACACACACACACATACACACGTTGCTGTCAGCTCACAAACACGGATCCCCGAGCAAAGCCCCGTGGGAGGGATAGAGCGACGTTAACTCCCCATAATAGTGATGCAATAAAACATGGTAATACCCCCAAATTAGTGTGCACTGCTAACCCGAACCAGATAAAAATGGCACCGTGGGGTACGATGCACATCCTCCTGCCGCTTCAAATAGCTTCGTTTGGGGGCTAAAACAAATAGAGTGGCCTTTCATTGTACAATTAGCCCTAATGATTCAACGGCAGTGTGTCCTACAGGTCTGCATTATAAATAGCGCATTATTTCCAACCACAGCTGCTGGTTATTTCTTGTTACGAGCTCAGGAAGGTCAGGGGTTCAAGACCCAATCGCTGAGCTGCCACACTTTCAGGGACCTCGAGCCAGGAACACTCTGTGCTCCAGGCGGTGCTGTATCATGGCTGGCCCTGTGCTCTGCTCCCCAGAGTCTTAACATCACCGTCCGGTGTGTATCAGGAGCCGTGCAACCCGCCGCTATACAAATCGGGTGCGTAACCTGACCGTCATTAACAATCATTAACCCCCGAGACTTGGCTCCTGCGCTTTGACTTTTCTCTCTTCCTGAAGATCAAGTCACAGTTGAATCGCAGACATAGAAAAGAAGACTTCCAGGAAATCCGGTGTCGGTGTGTTGTAACATTGTAATGGTATGTGTGTTTTAATTCATTCAATTCAAATAATTCATGAGGTTTAATGTAATACAACCCAGAAACTACAGCTGATGTGTTTATTTTTTGATGAAGATTTGCGAGTGTCATTACATCTTTTATAACATTCAAGCGTTGATACTCGCAGGGTGTTTTTTTTTTTCACACCACTGTTTTATGGATCGCCTAAAATATAGATATTATAAAATGGGTGCAGGTGTACAGTACGAATATTCATGCTCCTGTCGCTTCCTTTCCTTCCTGGTAGCTCATTGGTAAGGAATTGGGCTCTGGACTGAAAGGTCGCAGGTTCGAGTCCCAGCCCCGCTCACCTGCCACTAGCGTGAGCAAGGTCCTTAACCACCAATTGCTCAGTTTGCCCCTGCCGTTAGGGTCGCACAAGCCAGTGGCTTCCTAGTGCCGGTTTCAAGACCAGATAAATGAGGAGGGTAGCGTTAGGAAGTGCATTCAGAGTAAAAACTTGTGTCAAATCTAATATGCGGACGATCCTCTGTGGCGCCCCCTAACAGCAGCAGCAAATGTACTGTTGTACATTGTACCACTAAGTGCCTTAACTACTAACCTGCCAGCTCCGATCTCCTTCAACAGACACTAACTTGAGTATGTGGTGCATGCTGGGTAAGTACTCACTCTATAAGTAAAGAAGACAGAGGATTTGCTTCTCCTCTCTCCTTTGACCTCCACCTTCACAAGTCCTTCGTGCGGCCCTCGGTGGATCACTTGACCAATTTCGCACACCACACTGTGAACAGGAAGTGGAAGTTAAGAGCAATTTTTTTTTCATAGGAATGACAGTCTAGATGTTATCTTTGGACGAATCCGTGATGCAGCATCAAACAATATCCCAAGGTTTCACTCAGAAAAGTCCACCTGGTGATATCTACTGAGGACTTTGGCTCAAAGCGCGGTAAATGTGAATGCACCACGTGTATGCTAATCCTTGCTGAATAACGCTTGGAGCACTCACACACACACACACAAACACACACACACACACACAAAACACACACGCATCTACATGCATGTGGTTTACAAGGTCAATGTGTCTTTTTGGTGGTTTACGGGGACACACCTTTCCTAACATTCAATCAACTTGACCGATTTCGCACACCACACTGTGAACAGGTGTGGAAGTTTTTTATTTCATTTCTTTTTTTCATAGGCATGAAGGTCTAGAAGTCAGCTTCGGACAAACGGTGCATCCGTGATGCAGCATCGAACAATATCTCAAGGTCTCACTCAGGAAAGTAGAGTCCACCTGGTGAGATCTACTGAGGCCTTAAGCTCAAAGAGCTGTAAATGTGTATACACCATGCTGATGCCAAACCTTGCTGAAATAACGCCTGGAGCACTCACACACACACACACACACGCGCACACACGCTCACGCACACACACATACACCACACAGTACTCAAGACTTGAGAGGCTTGTTAGCAGCCAAGCGAACACAAAGCTGGACCACCCTTGGACATAAGCAGTGTAAGTGAGCTTAAAAGCTCAGTGTGGGATCTCGGCAGAGAACCCCAGCCCGTGGTTAGAAGGACAGGTTAGGGCCAGAATTACTGCTTCAGCTTTCACTCTGCCACTATTCTTTCCAGACCTTAATATTGAATACGCTTTTGAGGTTTCGGCAAAACTCTCATGGTGGGTTGGTTGAAAAAAAAAAAAAAAAACGTTTTGTGAAACTTTAAAACAATAGATTTGCTGCTACATCCCTGATCTCCAAGGCTCAACCAAAAGTCCAGGACTTTAAAGTATGATAGGTAAGCGTCTCGTCGCTGAAACATCACCTGGTCGAAACAGAGTATTTCTCCTCCTGGTGGATGCAGGGAACACCTGCTACAGAGATGCTCTTGATGTCGTCCTTATGAATGCCCAAGTTAGAGCCTTTAATAGTGACCGCAACGCCTCCTTTAAGTGGACCGTAGCGTGGACTTATCTGAAAGGAAACGAGGAGGCGTGGAGAGGAAGACAGGAGTTAGGACAGTTCTTATAAACATCAACCCTACTCTGTGGATTTTGTACTCGGCAGTGCACACGAACGCTGCTGTTTAAACACTGCAACTAAAAGCAGAGGTGCAGCTTACAGATGTGGAGAGATCAGCGGTGTATCTCAGTTACTTTACTTAGAACTTGTCATTTCTCGGTTACTTTTTTCAAAGATAAAAAACTTCCTAGTTAGATACATTCATTATTCAATAGATGTAGTTTTTACGCCGAGCGACTTAATCAGCACTGGCTAAGCTCTAGAGGTTATCTTCGCACAGATCCGTGACGCAGCATCAAACAACATGTCATGGTTTCACACAGAAAAGTAGAATCCACCTGGTGAGAGCTACAGGTATGTGGTTTATGAGGTCACTGTGACTGTTTCGTGGTTTATGGGGACACATCTTTCCCAACACTCAATCAACTGATTTCACACACCACACTCTGAACAGGAAGTGGAAGTTAAGAGCAATTTATTATTTTTTTTTGTCCAGAAGTTATCTCTGGCAATCAGCGGTATATTTGAGTTACTGTACTTAAGTAATTTCTCGGCTACTTTTTACTGATTATCAGAGATAAAAAAATGGTTTACTTCCTACTCAGATACATTTATTATTCAATTGATGTAGCTTTTACTCTGAGTGCCTTATCATCAGTGCTGGCCTCATTTCCAGTCCAAAAATGGCTTTTAAAAAAAAATAAAAATTTTAATACATTTTTCGTTAAAGGATATTTTACTCCAGCTCCTCTTTAGACCTCTGAAATTATGCCGTGTTTTAATACCGAGGTGAACGTGAAGGAAAAACTGTTTGACTACAACAAATAAAAGATCCATAAAATATGTGAAAACGTTGCGCTCACCGCTGAGATGACAGGGTCTGGGCATTCCTGCTCCTCATCGCTCGGACAAAGTTTATGAAACACACAGGAGCGAGACCTTGTGCACCACACACAGTTATATTTAAAGTCTGTGTTCTTACACAAACTGCAGTCCTCTCGGCCCAGAGAACAGTTATACAGCGTCACTGCAGGGAAAACAAAAGATATACAAACTCATTCCCCAAAAAAACAATAGTTTACGACAACAATACGGACGATTATACAGAGAACAACATTTACCATTTAGTGTGCTGTCAATCTTCTTGTCTGTGTGCTTGTCTTTAATGTGGAACAGGATGCTGGTCTCCTGAGCTTTATCATACGCAAACTGTGAGACAAAGCAGAAAGAATTCCATCTATACTGTTATTATTATTATTATTATTCATCTATTACACCACATGTGTACACATTCAGTGTATTCAGGTCACTTCATGTTTTTCATTATGTGTCTCATAATGACAAAGCCGAAACCTGTGATGCTCCAAAGCCGAAATCTGTGATGCTCTACAAATATGTGCGTACACGTACACGTACACACGTACACACACACACACACACACACACACACACACACACACACACACGCTCCCCAACCTACAAACTTTCGCCGATACGAACAAACCTGTCCACAAATTAACATTTGCTTGGATTGGGAAAAACTAGCTAGCGAGTCATGGAGCTTAACGAATGCAGAGCGTAGAGAACGAGTGTATCGCTGGTAACACCTACCACCTCCTCCTCCTCTCACCATCCAAACACGTATTACCCACCGCATTCCATGGTAAGTGCAGCACTTACTTTATACATTACTGTATTATTTTATACTGTTTAATCTTTTTTTATAACTTCCTTAAGTGCAGCATTCAGGAACGCAGTAAACTACTGTTTTTATAGTTTATATCTTACCAACATAGTTAGGAGGCATGCACAGTCAATAGCAAACGCCACAAACAACTTAAGAACAAATTCATACAACGAATGAACTCTTGGAATGTAACTCGCTTGTAGTGTGTGGACCCGTCTATATGTACATGTGTGTGTGTGTGTGTGTGTGTGTGTGTGTGTGTGTGTGTGTGTGTGTGTGTATCTGTTCTAAATGTATCTTGCCGTAATTTAATTCTCTAATCAACATGGGCATGGACAAATATGCACACTTTATGTAAATGTATGATTATTATTAGTGAAACCAAACTCTACATAGAGCACGAGGACGAAATCTTCTTGTTCATGTTTGAAAGTAAAGTGACGTTGTTGTAAATGGCGTAAATCATCAGGACACCAGACTCAACTTTCGCTATGTTTCTACACGGACGTATTTAATTGCCGGACGTATTTAATGTGTTCACCTCTTTTATTTATTAATTATGTTTACCGGAAGTAAAATTAAAACCTTCAGTGCATCACACATTAATCCACGATGTCCTTTCTTTACTCAGATATATATATATATATATATATATATATATATATATATATATATATATATATATATATATATATATATATAATATATAATATTAATCAGTAAACATTAGTTTTACTGATGCACAAATCGAGCCCTAAAATCTGGCAATTAAATGTGTCCGTGTAGAAACATAGCAAAAGTTGAGTTTGAAGTCCTGATGATTTACACCCTGTAAAAAAAACATCATTACCATCATTACTTTAAAACATTTACAAGAATATTTTGTGTTATTGTGTTATGAGTATTTTGTGGTAAACAGGAAGTGACTGGGTCCCGGCACAGGTCTGACGACGGCTATAAACCCGTTCTACATCACTGAGGCTTCCAACGAGAAACCGGTTTGGACCAATCAGGAAAAAAGGCCTTGGTAAGAGAAATGACCAAGGACCTGATGGTCAATTTGTTTCAGCTCCAGAGATGACGTGTAGTGATGCCTGCAGAAACATGCAGAAGGTCAACACTCTACTGATCTGAGATTTATGGCAGACAGAAGCCGCTTTATCTGCTTTGTTAAAAATAAATAATAATAATTAAAACTACATTTATGTCACAATACAGCCAGTCTTCAGGAATCTCCTTTTTTTTTTTTTTTTTAAATATCTGTAGGCGCTCTGCTGTTCTCAAATTCCCCTCTCATTGGAAATGCATCTGGCAGCGAGTCAAACAGCGCTGAAGAGAATCGATGCTCCAGGCCTGTTCTCGTGGTGTGCTGCTCCACGTCGCTTTCCTGCCACACTCTAAGACTTTGAAAGTCACAGAGTCATTTGATGAATGGAGCTGTGAAATAAGTTCTGCTTTAACCAACAGGGGGTGCAGTGATCTAAAAGTCATGCATTTACTACAGTGGAGGCGTGTCCTTCACTACGGAGCTAGGATCAGTTCAACCGCTTTTTACTTCAAACTCTTCCGGTGTAAATCTGCCACCGGTTTGGCTTGAGGGAGCTTTCACGCTTATTCTCACAGGTATTGGATCCGGAACAGAGTAGAATTGATGCTGATTATAATATATAATAATATTGAGGAAAACATTTAGCCACGAAAGTGGATTTGTTATCGAAAAATTGAAATTCTAGTTACGCCACCCACGGATTAACGTTACCACGGCAACTGCAGGTTCAAACGCCTACTGGCGTCTTCGTAGCTCGACGACCGACGACTAGGCGTGATAAAATCTCTGCGTTTGTGAACGTGGCATAAATCTTCAGACACATCAGAATTACGCAGCTCTGTCCTTTGGCTCGGGTTCTAGCTCTCAGCAAGTGTTTCACATAAAAGAATAAATAAATAAACGATACTGACCCTATAGTGTAACAGCCAACAATTATTTAAACATTTGATCAGACGTTATTATATAAACCTGCATTATTACGAGCCATGTGCACACTGTGATGGTTTAAATCCGGACATGGATTCTGAGTGACGTTATTATCTGCTTCCAACTTCCAACTCGCTTCCTGACAGCAACTTAATAGTATTCATCACGCCATCAATCATCCCACAATCATACTGTACATTTTTATATTTTCTACATATACTGTGCCTTACACACATCCTGCACTAACATAACCTCAAACATTAGATCATAGATTTGTTTAGTGACAGACGGAGAAAAGGATAGATAGATAGATAGATAGATAGATAGATAGATAGATAGATAGATAGATGAGGCATTGATGAATATATAGATCAATTAATCAATCATCTATCTATCTATCCATCCTCTATCTATCTATCTATCCATCCAGCCATCAAACCATCTATCTATCTATCTATCTATCTATATATATATATATATATATATATATATATATATATATATATATATATATATATATATATATATATATATATATATATATATATATTATCAGCCAGGCAATTAATCAATCAACCGGTGGTAGGTCAATCTATTTATCCATCAATGCATCATCTAACATTTCATCCATTCATCTATCGTTCATCCATCATTTGTTTTCCAGAGTAAAATATAGCTTTCTAGAACTTTTATTGCTGCATTTATTCCATTATGCTTTTTAAGAGTACACACATACACACACACACACACACACACACACACACACACACACACACACACACTCACACACACACACACACACAAACACAGTACACACACAGTACACACACACACACACACACACAATACACACACAACACACAAACAAATACACACATACTCACACAGTACACACACAGCTTTATTGTTGGTAAAATACACATTTCAATCAATGTGTGTAATTTTATATAATCATTCTATGGATTATTATATAATCACACACTCGTCCACGAGTCCATCATTATAGAAATAAATGATGGCTTACATCTGAAGTGGCGAATTGGAGTAACGTAATAACTTGTAAACAACAACAACAGCATTACTACTACTACTAATAGTACTAAATATACAGAGAATAATAATAATTATTATTATACAATAATTATAATTATAATAATAATGGAAACTTCAGTGTGAATTAAGAAAATTATAATATATTCACAGCTCTGGTGGGTCAAACTGAGTCGAGGCAGTGTGACAGAATAATGATATCCCTGAAGTGCAGCGAGTGAGAATACTAATGACCAGAACAATCAATCAAAGGTTTACTTCAACCATATTGTCTACATATACAGTGGTATATTCTGATAATGAATGTGTGTGTGGGGTGCTTTTAATAACGTACAGTAATTATGTGTGTGTGTGTGTGTGTGTGTGAGAGCCACTCTGGACCTTGCCATTATGAAGGCTGATCGAAAGTTCTACTCACCATGTATCCACTGAAAGAAAAAAATGGCCCCTCCGTTTTCACGTCATCTTCGATCTGTTTCATTAAGTCTGTACCGATGGTGAACTCTCGGCCCTGCGTCATCAACAGAGCACAGGTGAATTAATACACTATGTGGTGAAGTTGTGTGTAGTGTAGGAGTGTGTGTGTGTGTGTGTGTGTGTGTGTGTATGAGTATTGATGACTAGCATCAATTTCTTAACACCAGTCAGCGCTGAGAGCAACATGACAACACCTGCAGCATATAAACGACGATGGAGGAGTTCAGGAGAACCGTGAACCCGAAGGAAGCTGTGGTGTAAAATTTACATCATTTTCCTCCTCAAACTATTCCTTCAGTAAACACTCAGTGATGGGGCGGAAATAACAGGATAAACCTGATTGGTTAGAATTACTTGGTTTAAATTAAATTCTATTGATTAAGAAAGTGTGTGTGTGTGTGAGTGTGTGTTAGGGGAGTAACGGTATACATAATTCACGGTTCACTAGGCAGCATGGTTTGGGGCAATTTCGGTATAATTAGGGGGCGAAAATGCAAAATGTAACATTGTGTTTTTTTTTTGTTTACACAGTTTATTATAATTAACATTTATGATCAACAATTTAAAAGTTTACAGTTTTATACAATTTTAAATAAAATGCTTGCTTGGTTATAGAATATATAAAATATATTTGTGTAATATTTTATAAAAATAAAATAGCATAAAACAAATGAATGGAATACACTTTCTTTTTATATTGATAAAGTAATACATTGATTTGGAAAAAAACTAAAATAAATAATAGGAAACATTTATTTAAATAATTACACCCCATTTATTTATCATGAAAAGTATGTTGTATTTTTACACCCTAAAACAGCCAATTAGGCTTTTTCTACATTGAAACGTTTATATGTTGTATTTTGAAACTACATACTGTTTTTATCTTACAAACATATTCAAATATATTTCGAAGATTAACAAAATAAGTGCATTGCTTAAGAAGTATTTTCTACATTCAAACAAGTTGTAATTTGAGACTGCATAAACAACAACATGTGTATTGGAGACGCAAGTCTTCTACATTTTAAAAGGTACAAATGATTTGTTTTAAAACTTCTTCTAAAGTTGAAATAGACATTTTGCTGTAGTAGATTCATGTTTTTATACTGACTTTGCTGTTTTTTTTGTGGAAAAATACGAAGAAAGAAATAAACAAATTAACAAAAGTTAGTCAGTCATCGCGTCTCACCAGAGAGGGCGCTACTCGCTTAACGTCAAGTGACGTCTACTGCGGCTTGTATTTGAACAGACGCACGTCACTTCATAACTTTAGAGGGCCGTTTTTTGACTAAACTAAACTTTATTCTAGATATGTTTTGTCACATTAAGCTAGTTGGAGGGAGGGCCGGAAACAAATGACCTCGGGGGCCACCAGTTAAATATCCCTTACCTATAATTTTAACGCAAGCACGAAACAAATCATATTTCTGTTACAGAGTGATTAGAAAGAGTGGCACTTCACTAACTCTAGTTTCTTTTTTTTATATCTATGGCATGGTTATGTTTACTAATGATAATAAAAATATTTTACTCATAGTGTGAGGTGGAGACTAAACAATTTTGAGGTCCTCCACACAATATGTTCCTGAGGAAACTCGGGAACATTGTAACGATGTTTCCGCAAGTAAAACGGTTTGAGTTCGGTACACGTGCAGTGAACCGAAAACCCTGTACCAGAAAAAACGAACGCCTTACACAGATAATTATCTAATGGTTTCAGACCATCCAACATTGGAAATATTCCTGAATGCTTAATCATTTAATTGCGGTGTGATTCCGGAATCATCGACAGTCGCGAAGGTGTTTTTTAGCGCTCTGATGGAACGACATGCTGATGTTGTGCTCTCGCTTTTTTTTTTTTTTTCTTGTGAAGGTGAAATATAATCTATCGAAGTATGAAAATCCCCAGCATGTGTGAACGCAAAGTAAATCTTCAGAAATCTCCAGAACACACGCAGCATTCGGGAAGGTTGGACGGGTGGTGCAACACACATCTGGAGAAATTCAGGAAAGTAAAACGTGATAGAAACGAATCTGTTAAAAAGGCAAAAATTTTTGTAGAAAAAAAAAATGTAATCCAAAAACATGGTGAGATTAAAAGTTATATTGTTAACACACTTGTGTAAGGACCAGACATGTAACTCTCACTGCGCTGAAATGTCTTTAACTTTATGATAAATGAAATGAATTCAAACTAAATGTTTATTAAATCACATTTAGTCACTAAGATGAATGACTTCCTGTACCTGAATTGATGAATAATTCGGTTCTGGAAGTTCAGTTTCATGTTTGATTTACATAAAAATAATTTATCTGCTTTTGCGAAGTGCAGATGGTTTGGCTGCAGTGTTGCTGCGACGCTCAGGAACGCGGCTCAGTGCGCTCAAATCGCTCCAACCACGAGGTGAGCTTTCAAGTTTCGTTTTGTTAAGGTTTCTTCTATTTATTTATTTAGTGTTTATTAAACTTGATTTCCGGTAATAATAGGCAATAATTTCACCTTTTATTTTGATATCTGAGGAAGTGGATTTGGTTTTGTTGGTTGGGGTATTTGTTAGGTGGAGTTATACTGGGTGAGGTATTTGATGGGTGAGGGTTTTTTTGGGTGGAGTTTGTGTTCAGTGGGTGTTTGTTAGGTGAAGTGCATTGAATCAGGGTTTGTTTTGAATGTGGGGGCTTTTGTTGGGTGTATTTGTGTTGATATGTGTTTGTTGTGTGGGGTTTGTGTTGACTGGGCAGTTTGTTGGGTTGGTTTTGTATTGGGGTTGTTGAGTGAGGTTTGTTTGTGGTTTGGTGGGTGGGATTTGTGTTGAATGGGGAGTTGTTGTGTGGGGTTTGTTTGTAGTTTGTTGGGTGGGGTTTGTGTTGAATTCTGGGTTTGTAGGGCGCATTGATTTGGTTTGTTTGCTTGCAGTTTGTGTTTAATGGGGGTTTGTTGGATGGGGTTTATGTTGAATGTGGGTTTGTTGGGTGGTGCGTGTTGGATGGAGGTTTGCTGGGTGGGATTTGTGTTGAATGTGGGTTTGCTTGGTGGAGTGTGTTGATTAGGAGATTGTTAGGTGGGGATTGTGTTGACTCTAGGTTTGTTATGGGTAGTTTGTGCTGAGTGTGTGTTTTTAACGGAGTGTGTTGAATTTGAGTTTGGTGTTGGATGGATTTTGTGTTGAGTGGAGTTTGGTGTTGGGTGGAGTTTGTGTTAAATGGGGTTTGGTGTTGGGTGAGGGTTTGTTTGGTGAAGTGTGTTGAATTTCAGTTTGTGTTGGATGGAGTTTGTGTCGAATGGGGTTTGGTGTTGGGTGAGGGTTTGTTGAGTGGAGTTTGTGTTGAATTTGAGTTTGGTGTTGGGTGGAATTTGTGTTGAATTTGAGGTTGGTGTTGGGTGGAGTTTGTGTTGAATTTGAGTTTGGTGTTGGGTGGAGTTTGTGTTGAATTTGGGTTTGTGTTGGGTGGAGTTTGTGTTGAATTTGAGTTTGGTGTTGGGTGGAGTTTGTGTTGAATTTGAGGTTGGTGTTGGGTGGAGTTTGTGTTGAATTTGAGTTTGTGTTGGGTGGAGTTTGTGTTGAATTTGAGTTTGGTGTTGGGTGGTGTTTGTGTTTGAATTTGAGTTTGTGTTGAGTGTTGTGTTGAATGAGTTGGTGTTGGGTTGAGTTTGTGTTGAATTTGAGTTGGTGTTGGGTGGAGTTTGTGTTGAATTTTGGTTGAATTTGAGTTTGTGTTGAGTGGAGTTTGTGTTGAATTTGAGTTTGGTGTTGGGTGGAGTTTGTGTTGAATTTGAGGTTGGTATTGGGTGGAGTTTGTGTTGAATGGAGTTTGTGTTGAATTTGAGTTTGTGTTGGGTGGAGTTTGTGTTGAATTTGAGTTTGGTGTTGGGTGGTGTTTGTGTGAGTTTGTGTTGAGTTTGTGTTGGGTGGATTTGAGTTTGTGTTGAGTTTGGGAGTTTGTGTTGAATTTGAGTTTGTGTTGAGTGGAGTTTGTGTTGAATTTGAGTTTGTGTTGGGTGGGGTTTGTGTTGAATTTGGGTTGGAGTGTTGTGGGGGGGGGGTTGGGTGGGGTTTGATTTGTGTTGAATTTGGGTGGGTGGAGTTTGGTGTTGGGTGGAGTTTGTGTTTGGTTGGTGGATGGATTGGGTGTGAGTTTGTGTGGTGTTGGGTTTGGGTTGGTGTGGGTGGGTTTGTTTTTTTGGTTTTTTTGTTGCCAGTTTGTGTTGAATTTGGGTTTGGTGTGGTGGAGTTTGTGTTGAGGTTTGTTGGGTGGAGTTTGTGTTGAATTTGAGTTTGTGTTGAGTGGAGTTTGTGTTGAATTTGAGTTTGGTGTTGGGTGGAGTTTGTGTTGAATTTGAGTTTGGTTGGTGTTGTGTTGTTTGGTTTGGTTTGGGTGTGTGAATTTGTTTGTTGTTTTGAATTTGTTTGGTTGTTGGGTGGAGTTTGTGTTGAATTTGGTTTGTGTTGGTTTGTGTTGAGTTTGTGTTTTTTTTCTTTTTTTTTTTCATTTGAATTTGAGTTTGGTGTTGGGTGGTGTTTGTGTTGAATTTGAGTTTGGTTGTTGGGTGGAGTTTGTGTTGGAATTTGAGTTTGTTGTTGGTTGTTTGTGTTGAATTTGGGTTTGGTGTTGGGTGGAGTTTGTGTTGAATTTGAGGTTGGTGTTGGTGTTGGTTTTTGTGTTGAATTTGAGTTTGTGTTGAGTGGAGTTTGTGTTGAATTTGAGTTTGGTGTTGGTGGAGTTTGTGTTGAATTTGAGGTTGGTATTGGGTGGAGTTTGTGTTGAATGGAGTTTGTGTTGAATTTGAGTTTGGTGTTGGGTGGAGTTTGTGTTGAATTTGAGTTTGGTGTTGGGTGGAGTTTGTGTTGAATTTGAGTTTGGTGTTGGGTGGTGTTTGTGTTGAATTTGAGTTTGTGTTGAGTGGAGTTTGTGTTGAATTTGAGTTTGGTGTTGGGTGGAGTTTGTGTTGAATTTGAGGTTGGTGTTGGGTGGAGTTTGTGTTGAATTTGAGTTTGTGTTGAGTGGAGTTTGTGTTGAATTTGAGTTTGGTGTTGGGTGGAGTTTGTGTTGAATTTGAGGTTGGTGTTGGGTGGAGTTTGTGTTGAATTTGAGTTTGTGTTGAGGTGGAGTTTGTGTTGAATTTGAGTTTGGTGTTGGGTGGAATTTGTTTGTGTTGAATTTGAGTTTGTGTTGAGTGGAGTTTGTGTTGAATTTGGGTTTGGTGTTTGGGTGGGGGGTGGAGTTTGTTTGTTGGAATGAGTTTGGTGTTGGGTGGTGGTTTGTGTTGAATTTGAGTTTGGTGTTGGGTGGAGTTTGTGTTGAATTTGAGTTTGGTGTTGGTTGGAGGTGGTGTGGGAGTTGTGTGAGTTGTTGTGTTGATTGGTTTGGGTGAGTTTGTTGGTGGAGTTTGTGTTGTTTTGGTTTGGTGTTGGGTGGAGTTTGTGTTGGATTTGAGTTTGGTGTTGGGTGGTGTTTGTGTTGAATTTGGGTTTGTGTTGGGTGGAGTTTGTGTTGAATTTGGGTTTGGTGTTGGGTGGAGTTTGTGTTGGATTTGAGTTTGGTGTTGGGTGGTGTTTGTGTTGAATTTGAGTTTGTGTTGAGTGGAGTTTGTGTTGAATTTGAGTTTGGTGTTGGGTGGAGTTTGTGTTGAATTTGAGGTTGGTGTTGGGTGGAGTTTGTGTTGAATTTGAGTTTGTGTTGAGTGGAGTTTGTGTTGAATTTGAGTTTGTGTTGAGTGGATTGTGTTGAATTTGAGTTTGGTGTTGGGTGGTTGAGTTTGTTTGTTGATGTTTGATTTGAGTTTGTTGGTGTTGGGTGGAGTTTTTGTTTGAATTTGAGTTTGTGTTGAGTGGAGTTTGTGTTGAATTTGAGTTTGGTGTTGGGTGGCGGGTGGCGTTGGGTTGAATTGAGTTTGTGTTGGGTGGAATTTGAGGTTGGTGTTGGGTGGAGTTTGTGTTGAATTTGGTTTGGTGTTTGGGTGGAGTTTGTGTTGAATTTGAGTTTGTGTTGAGTGGAATTTGTGTTGAATTTGAGTTTGGTGTTTGGGTGGAGTTTGTGTTTGGGGTTGGTGTTGGGTGGAGTTTGTGTTGAATTTGAGTTTGTGTTGAGTGGAATTTGTGTTGAATTCGAGGTTGGTGTTGGGTTGAGTTTGTGTTGAATTTGAGGTTGGTGGATTGGGTGGAGTTTGTGTTGATTTGAGTTGTGGGGTGGTGTGTTGGGTTTGTGGGGACTTTGTGTTTGGGTGTTTGGGGTTGGTTGAATTGTGGGGGGGGTGGGTGGAGTTTGTGGGGATGGATGGGGATGGGGTGGGTGGGGTGGTTTGTGTGAGTTTGTGGGGTTGGTGTGAATTTGGTTGTGTGTGTAGTGTTGGGTGGTGTGAATTTGGTGAGTTTGGGGTGGGTGGTGGAGTTTGTGTTGAATTTGAGTTTGGTGTTGGGTGGTGTTTGTGTTGTGTTGAATTTGGGTTTGTGTTGGGTGGAGTTTGTGTTGAATTTGGGTTTGGTGTTGGGTGGAGTTTGTGTTGAATTTGAGTTTGGTGTTGGGTGGAGTTTGTGTTGAATTTGAGTTTGTGTTGAGTGGAGTTTGTGTTGAATTTGAGTTTGTGTTGGGTGGAGTTTGTGTTGAATTTGAGGTTGGTGTTGGGTGGAGTTTGTGTTGAATTTGAGTTTGTGTTGAGTGGAGTTTGTGTTGAATTTGAGTTTGGTGTTGGGTGGAGTTTGTGTTGAATTTGAGGTTGGTGTTGGGTGGAGTTTGTGTTGAATTTGATTTGTGTTGAATTTGAGTTTGTGTTGAGTGGAGTTTGTGTTGAATTTGAGTTTGGTGTTGGGTGGAGTTTGTGTTGAATTTGAGGTTGGTGTTGGGTGGAGTTTGTGTTGAATTTGAGTTTGTGTTGAGTGGAGTTTGTGTTGAATTTGAGTTTGGTGTTGGGTGGAGTTTGTGTTGAATTTGAGGTTGGTGTTGGGTTGGTTTGTGTTGAATTTGAGTTTGGTGTTGGGTGGAGTTTGTGTTGAATTTGAGTTGAATTTGGTTTGTGTTGAGGTGGAGTTTGTGTTGAATTTGAGTTTGTGTGAATTGTTTTGGTGAGTTTGTGTTGAATTCGAGGTTGGTGTTGGGTTGAGTTTGTGTTGAATTTGAGGTTGGTGTTGGGTTGAGTTTGTGTTGGATCTGATAACAGTGTGAATGCAGAGTGTGAATGTAACTCTGAATGTAAGAAGAAAATAAAGTGTAATGGTTTAACAGGAGTCCCAGCGAGTCCCAGCTCACCTTATAAGGCTCCAGATTTACTCCTTCAAAACTGATGCGAGTCTTATATCCCACTGGGATGAGGATGGGATCCGGGTTTTCAAACCGTGGACATTTCTTCGTCTGGAACAAACATCAAAAACACGCGGATCTGTAATAAATTCCAACTTCCAGTCTGTTTATTCCTGAATATAAAAATGATCCACATAATTTAGGAATTGCCCTTCAAATCTCCTTGAAAATCCCAAAATCCACTTTACTTGTCAGGAATATTACAGACAATGTGTAAATGAGGTTCAGAAGTTTTGGCACCTGTCTGTGTTTGATTATATTGGGCCCCGTTTCGCCATCGTTCATATCCGAGCACGTGTGATCCGCAGTGTTCCACTGACACGCCCACGGTCTGCTCACACACGCTATACAGCTACGAGTGAAACACAGAGCAAGGAAACACACACACACACACACACACACACACATTTAGATTGAAGTGAGGGAGAGACTCCAGCGCTCCATAATTACATTTTTCAGCAGTGTGTAAATTTCGCGGAGAACACGCATCTTTTCAATTCCGAGGAAACAAAGCTCATTCATCAGTTACAGTACAGAATGTTTAAAAAAAGAAACAAATGGAAAAGTATAAGCAAAAAAAAAAAACACTTTTGCTTTTGATGAATGAATAGGAAACTAAAGCAATTTCCTGTTCGGGGTTTGGAGGTGTGTGTGTGGAGTGGGGGAGGGGGGCGGGGGGGAAGCAAATCCTACTCCAGGTCTCTACAGAAGCAAATTCAATTCCAGCATCACTCATGCATCACGATTTATGAGTAAAAGCCAGTCTCATTCGCACGGATGCTCGTATTCATTACGCACACGTGCACTTTGTAGCTCGGTGTCAGCACAAAACGGTGACACACTCGCTGACACGGGGAGAAGAGAGGAGAAGCCACTCACGGAGTGTTTTCCGCTTTGCGCACTGCCGCTGCGCAGTCGTAGAACTCGTAGTCGCGCGAGGCCACCTCCACGCTGTCGTTCACGAAGATCCTCACCGGCACAGCCACTGAATCTTCACACACGGAGACAAGTCGCAAAACGAGGTGTTAATGTCCCACTTCCATCTTCCAAAAATACACTACACAGACGTCTGACCACAGTCTCCGTTTACTGTTATAATGAGCTCAACTCTTCTGGTGAGACGTTCCACTAGATTTTATGGAGATTCCTTCAACTACACAGGTGTTAAAGTCAGGTACTGATGTGGGTGAGAAGGGGAGGAGATGTGGAGTGCAGTCCGTGTTCACATTCATCACAAAGGTGTTCAATGAGGTTGGAGATCTACAGCAGAAGATCATTATGTGGACAAATGGGACAACTTATTTTTAATCCGTCTCTATGCTCTATCATGTAGCTGTGTTCTGTATGTAGCTCTCGATTGTGTGATGTAGCTCTACATTGTGTGATGTAGCTCTACGTTGTGTAATGTAGCCATGTGTTGTGTGAAATAGCACTACATTGTGTGAAGTAACTCTGCGTTGTGTGATGTAGCTCTGCATTGTGTGATGTAGCTCTGTGTTGTGTGATGCAGCTCTGCATTGTGTGATGTAGCTCTGTGCTGTGTGATGTAACTCTAGGTTGTGTGATGTAGCCATGTGTTGTGTGAAATAGCGCTACACTGTGTGAAGTAACTCTGCATTGTGTGATGTAGCTCTGCATTGTGTGATGTAGCTCTGTGTTGTGTGATGTAGCTCTGTGTTGTGTGATGTAGCTCTGTGTTGTGTGATGTAGCTCTGTGTTGTGTGATATAGCTCTGTGTTGTGTGATGTAGCTCTGTGTTGTGTGATGTAGCTCTGTGTTGTGTGATGTAGCTCTGTGTTGTGTGATGTAGCTCTGTGTTGTGTGATGTAGCTCTGTGTTGTGTGATGTAGCTCTGTGTTGTGTGATGTAGCACTGTGTTGTGTGATATATCTTTGTGTTGTGTGATGTAGCTCTGTGTTGTGTGATATAGCTCTGTGTTGTGTGATGTAGCTTGTGTGTTGTGTGTGTTGTGTGATGTAGCTTTGTGTTGTGTGATGTAGCTCTGTGTTGTGTGATGTAGCTCTGTGTTGTGTGAAATAGTGATATGTTGTGTGATGTAGCTCTGTTGTGTGATGTAGCTCTACATTGTGTGATGTAACCCTGTGTTGTGTAAAATAGTGCTACGTTGTGTAATGTAGCTTTACCTTGTGTGATGTAGCTCTGCGTTGTATGATGAAGCCCTGTGTTGTGTAAAATAGTGCTATGTTGTATGATGTAGCTCTCTATATATATTTACTTTATATAGCTAGCTCAAGGACACTAAAGGACACTAACAAACAATGTCTGTCTGAAAGTCAAATATATAGAAAAAGAAATAGAATTAAATAAATCACATGACTGTATTAGAAGGTAATCAATTCTCAATAGAACTGAATTGAAATAGATTTCCGGTTGAAAGAGTAATCAAACGCAGGACCACGCGCTCTTACTTTAAATACAAGGATAAAAGTTTGACACAGTGATGTGTGTTTTGAGATGTGATGGAGTTCTCGGACTGTAGGAGGAAAGGTCGCGATGAGCAGCAGGGAGTAAATATGATGTGTGGTGAAAATATGAGGACGTCTGGAGAAAGAAATGTGCTCACGGAAACTAGTTTCAAGGCTTTAAATAGATTAGGTTGGATTTACCCAGCGGTGGGGCATCGGGGTCAGAAAGATCTCCTCTGCCGACCTTCACCCTATTGTTTTTTATTTATATATTTATAGTGTTATTGCCTTACGTTTTAATATATTTCTGTCCATGATTAAATCCTTCCCAATAGTTTATTCTCTATATTCTTTATCCAATCAGATTTCAGCAGTAAGATTTCACTGTGAGAACTGCAGGATGTTTTCCCCACCATAAACTCCATCATTCCTGCCCTTTAACCAATCAGACTGCGGTTCTCTCACTCTGAGCCGCGTTAGCAGAGGTATACTAGTTCTGGTAGAACATCACTGAAGGACTAGGTGTGAAAAACAGGACCTGAGTCTAGCTTTAAGATCAGCTACAACCAAAAGTGTGGATGAATGTGTGATTGTATGGTTGTGTAGAGCAGTACCTTGGTGTGGCGGTGTAGGAGGAAGTCGGTTCGGGGGAGGAAGGTTGCATCTGACCATCGAGTCCACCATCGTCGCTTTACTACTGGACGAACCAATCGTGCAATGGATCCGGTCAAAGTCTCTGATGCCGGGCAGCGACGGAATGTTGATTTCAAGCTAAACGTGGGAAAAGCTGATCAGACTGGAGATGCATTTCAGTCTCCGCTGTGAGGAGAAACACGTCCAGCGCTTTGGCTTGTAGCGGACGAGTTTTTCACGCCAAAAGAGTATAGCGTTTTATGAAATTTGCGAGAAAAACATTCATAATTTGTCAATTTCTATGTGGTTCATTACGTGCTTTTTTTTCAGATTCATTTAAGGTCTAAAACTTTTCAGTAATATTTATTCTAAACGAATAAAGTAACAACGTTAACAACGTCAAGCTCTTTGTACTATATACATGTACACACAAAACACCCCGAATCCTCTACAACACACCTTTACTTCTGGAAGCTGTCAATCTGAATCTTACAAACCAATGAGAGAAAAGTACGGTTAAGCCCCGCCCATATGGACATACACATTCGAAAAATTAAATTTGCAAAGTGTAAACCAAAATATGTAACTAAGTTTGGCAGAAAAGGAAAATCCAGTGGTTTGAGTGGTGCTGTTGCTCAGGAAAACTCAGGGAAAAAGTTGCACCATGCACGCACACACACACACACACACACACACACACACACACACACACACACACACACACACACACACACATATATAACTTTGGGTTACTCTGCAGATCACCTATCAGAACGTTCTTGGACATTGTGAGAAAAGGATTCCAAAATAAGCACGCGCACACACACGCACCACACACACACACACATCTGCACACACACACACACACTCGCACACAACACACACACGCACACACACACACACACACACACACACACACACACACGACAGAGAGAAAACACACCACACAGCATGCAGTGACACAGCGTCAGTTCCTGCACAGACAGTAACCCGAGTTCAAGATGGAACATTGCAGATGACATTTCCAGAGCTCTTATTGAGGCTCACGATGACTTTCAGAGTGACAGATTTAAATGTCACGTGTCTTTATCCAAGCACATAACAGTTTAAAACTAAATTCCACCTACCGCAAAAAAAAGAAAAGAAAAGAAAAAGCCCCCCAAAAAAGGCTAATAACTAACCGCTGAACTCCACCGCACGTCTTTTATTTGCAGAACCTCATTAATCAGTTTTCGGGAGATTCATTAATCGCTAACGCTGATTGGTTGCGCAGATCATGTGCTGTAGTGGAGATTCGTTTCGTTGCAGAAAACCTGGAAATACGATTTTAGCTCCAAGAAAAGTAGTGGTAATAAAGCATTATGGATGTGGTTTATAAGTGGCGGGGGAAAAGAAAAACGCTTGCATTGTTTGAGTCTGTGAATGTGCATAATAAGGGTTAATCGAATGAATGGAATTCCAGCAATAAATGCAGTAAAATCTATCCTGGCTTAATATAAATTTGGTAGCGATAATGATAATAACAATCAAATACAAACAACGCATAGCGAGTACTCTTATTGTTGTGCTAACTCGCTAAAGGATGCAAAAGGAACATTAAGATGAATTGCGCTCCTTTTGTACATCCGCTGTACGGTTTTAATGTGCAGAGGAATTGCAGTCTGCAGCTTTTCTGAAGCTTGTTTGAGAAAGGAAGTTTAAAAATAAGCGTGGTAATTACGCCTCTGACACCTGCACAGTTACCTGCTGGGATCTCTTGCAGCTGAGGTTCGGAGGATGGAAGGAAACGATTTTAACGCATTGCTGTCTGGGGCTCCACAGCCAGCCGTTCTTCTCTTCGGCTCGACCGCACTCCAACCTCCTGGTGCACCTACGGCGGCGGGGGACACGACGCACAGAGCTCAAAAGCGCAGGTCGCCATGGAAATGTGAATGCTGCACAGGCCTACTTTTATCAAAGGTAACTAAAAGATCAATTATTCATCGTGAGTCAAGCGTACAGTTTAGTTCAGGGGTCGGGAACCTTCACCACTCAAAGAGCCGTTCCCACACTGGGAGCCGCAAAACCCTTTTGATATTTAAAATGAAATAACTCTGCATATTATTTTTTTGCCGTTATGTTATTATATAAACTAAACTGTTGCATTTATGAAAATTGAGAAAAATTAAATGACATGCCTGCATGCGGCAAAAACATCCGAAAATAAGCAGGTTGAAGGTTACTTTCAAGTAAAAACCTTCTTGTATTTATAAAACAAAAAGAAAAAGCTGAATTTAAATTATCCACCGACAGCAAATAAAAATGGCGCCCTCTCTCTGTGTGCCGTCGTCCTTTTACCGGAGCGTGCAGTCAACCTTAATAATAAAAGCACCATCTCACTGGATAATGAAAAAATACAAATATATGCAAAACAAAAAGGGGTATCAAAATATTTATCATACTTGGTTAATGTGATTTCTACTCCTGCACATCAGGGCTGTATGCTGGGCTCTGGCACGATTCATTTAGATGAACACGTCATTTAGATGTTACAAAATTACCATAATCGACTAATTTAGAATTATATTTTAAAAAACAAACGGACTAAAATAAATTTAAATACACATTCATTATTTGCAAAGGCCACCGGGAGCCGCATCAGAGGGATGAAACAGCCGCATGCAGCTCCGGAGACGCGATATTCCGGTCCCTGGTTTAAGTGATTTATATTCGCCTCTTAACTCATCGAATCATTACATTACGCAACCCGTGACCGGAAGAAACGATGGACACACATACGAATCCGGAAAAAATCATACGGGAGGGAGGAGTGTAGGGATATATATATATATATATATATATATATATATACACACACAAGGCCCTTAACTCTCTGTGCTCCAGGGGGCGCTGTATCATGGCTGACCCTGCACTCTGGGATATGCGAAGAAAGAATTTCACTGTGCTGTAATGTACATGTGACAAATAAAGGTTTTTTTATATCCTTTATTTGCACCTGAAGCTAGCTTGTTTGGAGGAGAAGACGAACATACGGCTGGGAAATTTCGCTGTCCTGATACTTTTGAATATACTACGCCAGTGTGCCGTATTTCACGGTGCTCCTTTAGCGTGAGAATTTATTGTTGTGAACGCGCACGCTTCCAGTCCTCGGGTGAGCGACGGCACACATCCGTCATAAAAATTATACACTTTCGCTTTGCTCCGTGTGTTTCCTTTTTTTTTTGGCTTTTCTTTAACGCTATTCATCAGCCAACTTTGGGAATACAGACGTGGACAAAATTGTTGGTACCCTTTGGTCAATGAAAGAAAAAGTCACAATGGTCACAGAAATAACTTTAATCTGACAAAAGTAATAATAAATAAAAATTCTATAAATGTTAACCAATGAAAGTCAGACATTGTTTTTCAACCATGCTTCAACAGAATTATGTAAAAAAATAAACTCATGAAACAGGCATGGACAAAAATGATGGTACCCCTAGAAAACACAGAAAATAATGTGACCAAAGGGACATGTTAATTGAAGGTGTGTCCACTAATTAGCATCACAGGTGTCTACAACCTTGTAATCAGCCATTGGGCCTATATATATGGCTCCAGGTAATCACTGTGTTGTTTGGTGATATGGTGTGTACCACACTCGACATGGACCAGAGGAAGCAAAGGAAAGAGCTGTCTCAAGAGATCAGAAAGAAAATTATAGACAAGCATGTTAAAGGTAAAGGCTATAAGACCATCTCCAAGCAACTAGATGTTCCTGTGAGTACAGTTGCACATATTATTCAGAAGTTTAAGATCCATGGGACTGTAGCCAACCTCCCTGGACGTGGCCGCAGGAGGAAAATTGATGACAAATCTAAGAGACGGATAATCCGAATGGTAACAAAAGAGCCTAGAAAGACTTCTAAAGAGATTCAAGGTGAACTTCATGCTCAAGGAACATCAGTGTCAGATCGCACCATCCGTCGTTGTTTGAGCCAAAGTGGACTACATGGGAGACGACCAAGGAGGACACCATTGTTGAAAACGAATCATAAAAAAGCAAGACTGGAATATGCCAAACTACATGTTGACAAGCCACAAAGCTTCTGGGAGAATGTCCTGTGGACAGATGAGACAAAAATCGAAGTTTTTGCCAAGGCACATCAGCTGTATGTTCACAGACGAAAAAATGAAGCATATCAAGAAAAGAACACTGTCCCTACTGTGAAACATGGAGGAGGCTCTGTTATGTTCTGGGGCTGCTTTGCTGCGTCTGGCACAGGGTGTCTTGAATCTGTGCAGGGTACAATGAAATCTCAAGACTATCAAGGAATTCTAGAGAGAAATGTACTAGCCAGTGTCAGAAAGCTTGGTCTCAGTCGCAGGTCATGGGTCTTGCAACAGGACAATGACCCAAAACACACAGCTAAAAACACCCAAGAATGGCTAAGAGGAAAAAATTGGACTATTCTAAAGTGGCTGTCTATGAGCCCTGACCTCAATCCTATTGAGCATCTTTGGAAGGAGCTGAAACATGCAGTCTGGAAAAGGCACCCTTCAAACCGGACACAACTGGAGCAGTTTGCTCATGAGGAGTGGGCCAAAATACCTGCTGAGAGGTGCAGATGTCTCATTGACAGTTACAGGAAGCGTTTGATTGCAGTGATTGCCTCAAAAGGTTGCGCAACAAAATATTAAGTTAGGGGTACCATCATTTTTGTCCATGCCTGTTTCATGAGTTTATTTTTTTACATAATTCTGTTGAAGCATGGTTGAAAAACAATGTCTGACTTTCATTGGTTAACATTTATAGAATTTTTATTTATTATTACTTTTGTCAGATTAAAGTTATTTCTGTGACCATTGTGACTTTTTCTTTCATTGACCAAAGGGTACCAACAATTTTGTCCACGTCTGTATGTTACTTATTAAACGACGAACATTGTTAACTGGACATTTATCAAAGCAATAGCATGAGTCAATCTAAAGACGACCTGAAATGCAGACACGAAGGATTTAAGGGGTTTTCTCGCACTACACAATTTCCATCCCTCCGCACCAATTTTTCTTTCGACATCGGCGATAGGCCATTAAACCGCTGTATCATACAATCTTCAGATCCGGATCCTAGATCAGATCGGCATCTGATGTACCCTATATTTTATTTCACCTGCCACCATTTCTCTCTCGCTGATATTAAGCCTCGACATTTAATCGCTAACAGAGAGGATGGATAATCTTCACCTGCCCTCCAGGACACACCAGCCGCAGTACGGGTCTTTCTGGGCCACGCAGGACTTGCAGTCGGTCTTCTGGTGGCACGACTGCACCGGCACCTTGGTGATCTGCAGAGAAGATTATTTTAAGGATCTCGTTCCATAACCAGACCTGCCACATTAGTGAGGAAAAGGGGAGCAAACATCAAACATCCCCACGGGGCGAAGAAATGAACTCCAACCCAAACAGACTTAATGGTGTGATGGATGAGTTTAGCAGCAGGCACCTTTTTCTCCGTGGTGATGTATATGTGACTGTGGGTCCTGTCGAAGAAAAGATTCTTATTCACGTGCTCGCCTGTGGTGTCCCCAGGAACCCTGTTGTATACCTCGGGTTTGCTTGACAAATGAACCTGCGTGGGAGGAGAACAATAGCCATGGAGCAGGTCGCAATTATATAGTGCAGCGTGGGACAAGAGAAATCCGTCAACCTGCAGCCGAAAATCCCCCCCCCCCCAACACACACCGTCTCGAGACATCCCTGACACAATGTCAGACCTAAACGAGTAGCCGGTTAATGACCAGAAACCTGCCGGGGAAAAAAAAAAAGCCAAAAATAGTCGTGCGATTGGGACGGACAGGACTTTTTTTTCCCCTCCCCACGACATGGTCTGCTCTCTCCTGTTTAATCTGACAGAGTTCCAACCCTAATGAAGAATCCATGTAGGAGGCTTCCGTTACATTACCGAAAGTAGCGGCCGAATGTGACGCCTGACTCATGATCTAAAAACACCTCCGTCTGCAGTCAGCGAGTGTCTCGGGGACAAGTCTTTTCCGCTCCATCCTGAAGACGTCTCGGCGTTCTACCATTTTATATTCCTGCATTGAACTGGACCGTTATACCATAAAAAAGCATCCCCCATCATGTCATTCCGGCATGTCATTCTTCTGCAGTATATACATATAAAAAAAACTCTTTCATTACATAAGGTCCTAAATTCTTCTTATATCTGGCATCTGCGAACGGCATTCCATTTTTACTTATTATATAAGCAGTTAACCTCCACTCGCATTCAAACCCACGACATGCATTTAAGCCAAGTTACAACTCCAACAAAAGTTTTTTTTTGCTTTCGATTTCCTAGCACTACAACCGGACGATCTCCGATTTTTCCAATTTGGATACGGGGGGGAAAATGTGTTGGCTATTTTTACCTGTTTGTAGTCTGTGTTTTGGGGTTTGCGGCTTTCATGTTTATACCGCAGCACCACACACACACCTCCCCATTCAACAACGTGCTTCTGTTTGGAATAAATTAGTTGCTGCTTCCTTTACACACTTTAGATAAATGTTACAGAGCGGCTATGGTTTGTTGAACGTCTGAAGTTACAAACCACTTCCAAACAATTTATGAAACTCCGCCCACTCTGGGAAACAACCACGCCCTTCTTGGCTGCCATGTATTTGATATTTCGCACATACGGAGGCAGAGAAGTACAGAAACTCGCTGTCTAACCGAGGTGAAACTGAATTAATCGATAATGAGGATTAGAATCTCGCAGCTCTGTGTAGCACCTACCTTCAATACCTCGCCCATGGTGTTTCCTACAAAGGCAACAGTGTGATCGTTTTCCACAGCGATGGCGACGGCTGTCAGGTGACCTCGTGCCTGTTTGGTGAAGAACGGCTCTGCCTGCAGGGCGAACTCGGGTCTGCTGGCCAGCGGGGAGCGCAGGAACTCGGCGCCGCATCTGTTTTGGTCCACGATTTCCTTCTGCGAGGAAGCATTTAAAACAAAACCTTGATGATCGTATTGCAAAAACGACAACGCCACCTCGTGTCTTCCCTTTTATCCAATATCTATCTGTCTATCCTTTCTTAAATGTGGAGATGAAGTCAGCACGGCGAAGCGCTGGAATTAAATTCGATTCCTATCATTACTGTAAGGATAAATCCTCTGTACGAAAACCAGGAGACAGAAATGTCAGCACGACTCAGCTCCATCACTCAACATGACATGTGTAGGACTGTTTTTAATCCTGTTTTCTGGGGTTGTATTATTTGTTTGTTTCTTTTTTGAGCCTGCACACAATATTCCGTGAATTTAGATGATTATATTTCCAAATAAATAAATCAGCAACTCGGATTAAGAAGCTACATTGGACTGTTTAATTGTTAGTGAACAAATGGTTTATCTTGAAACGTCTCACTCCTGCACGTATTGTTTGTATTTACACCCAGGCCTGCACTATATAATATTTATTATTTATAAATGATCAATCATAGAATTTCATTTATTAATAAATATATTTACATTTTCAATTTGCACTACAGAGGCACGGTGGCTTAGTGGTTAGCACGTTCGCCTCACACCGCCAGGATCCGGGTTCGATTCCCGTCTCGGCCATGTGTGTGTTGAGTTTGCATGTTCTCCCCGTGCCTCAGGGGGTTTTTTCTCCGGGTTCTCTGGTTTCCTCCCCCTCCGGTTTCCCCCCGCTCCCCGTCCAAAAACATGCACGGTAGGTTGATTGGCACCTTGGAAAATTGTCCCTAGTGTATGAATGTGTGTGTGTGATTGTGCCCTGCGATGGGTTGGCATTCCATCCAGGGTGTATCCTGCCTTAATGCCCATAGACGCCTGAGATAGGCACAGGCTCCCCGTGACCCGAGGAAAGATCGGATAAAGCGGTAGAAGATGAATGAATGAATGAATTTGCACTACATATTTGATTTTGTACTGATTTATTTTCCTAATAAAGCACCATTTTAAACTAGTATCCATTGGAAAAATGGGAAATCATCAATTATCCAGCGATCCATCCTAACCATCAGTAAAATCAACGGTCTAACTTTAATATATATTCCATTTGTATGCTTTTATTTGTAGAATCATTACATCGTATAGTTTGTTTTTAGAGAGCGCTTTTTATTTTATATTTCGGCTGGTCTCAACACATACAGATGGTTTTTCTGAGTTATATTTTTTATAGTGTTGTCATTATATAATACAATAGCGGCCACTAGGGGTGAAAGTGTGTGTGTGTGTGTGTGTGTGTGTGTGTGTGTGTGTGTTTTTATTCATTTTTGGATGGATCCGTTTGTATTTATTTACTTGTAGCAGTTTCAATACATGCTTTTCATTTTCCTATATATTCATTCATTCATCTTCTACCGCTATATCCGATCTTCCCTCGGGTCACGGGGAGCCTGTGCGTATCTCAGGCGTCTATAGGCATTAAGGCAGGATACACCCTGGATGGAATGCTAACCCATCGCAGGACACACAGACACACACACTCACATTCACACACACACATTCATACACTAGGGACAATTTTCCAAGGTGCCAATCAACCTACCGTGCATGTTTTTGGACCGGGAGGAAACCGGAGAACCCGGAGAAAAACCCCCTGAGGCACAGGGAGAACATGCAAAATCCACACACACATTGCCGAGACGGGAATCGAACCCGGACCCTGGCGGTGTGAGGCGAACATGCTAACCACTAAACCACCGTGCCCCCATTTTCCTCTATATTCATTCCTATAATTTATATATAATTTTTTTATAAATTTACTCTATTTCCGTGATTCAGTACAGTTTGTTATTTTTTATTAGTGATTTGATTGATCAGCTGAGGAGCTGCAAATACGGTCCAGACCAGCATCGATAAAATCTAGCATAAACACCGTGAATTCGTGGCAATACTATTAACAATCATAATTTCGTACGATTACTATGGACTGGACAAGATGTGGCTGAAGCCAGACCTCTAGTTCACTCCCGGCGTACTTACGCTATGGCGATGAGCGCACGGGTTGCCAGTGCTGGATATGTATGGGCTGTACACGGCCGCTCTTCCTCCGATCTTTCCGTAGTCGGTGTAGCAGGCGCTGAGGATGTCCTCCACCCTCTCATTAATGCGCTTTAAGGGATACATGCACAGAGCCGAATCTGTGGCGTTCTCCCCGTCCGGAGTAGCCACGATAAACAGCACTTTATCCCAGACCGTAATGGTTCCATAGGAGCCGGAGTTCAGCATGGTGCGAGCCAGCTCCTTTCCAGGCTCGGTCACATACGCAGCCTGGACTTTGTTATAGTGGACGCCGTTAGCGCTGCAGTTTAGCTGCAGCTCGGTGTAAGAGTAGTAACCCTCGTCGTTCTCGCACAGACGCGACACGAACGTGAAGTTCTTGTTGTCCGTTCCGCCCTGAGTGCGCGAGAACAGGAAATACACAAAGCCCGAGTCTTTAAAGACAAAGCGGAATTGGTGCTGGTACTTGGGCGCGAACGGTATGGCCTGGACCGCCGAGGCCTCCACGATGCTCTCGAACACCACCCACTCCCTGTAGTTCTCCAGGATGCGCGTGGTGATGAGCTTGGGGTTGTCCTCCTGGCTCCCGTAGCCCTTCCCGACCAGAAAGACGCTGAATGGCTTTTTCTCCGGGTCGTCCTTGAACTGGAACGTTGCCACGATCCCAACGACCGAAACGCTGTCCTCGATGCTGGCGGCGTACGTCCTCTCCCCTTTACTGTCACTGTAGTAGATCTGCTGGTTGACGTTGCTGAGGTTGAGCAGCGAGCAGATTCCTCTGTACACGCTCCCGCACGCGATCAGAGATCCGTTCGCTTGGTGCACCAGAAGGAGCTTGTTGACATTGTTCGTGTCTTTAAGGTCTGCGGACATGCAGGTGGAGGTGGACACGGGGGGCGTGCAGCTGCGAGCGTCTTTCTTAGGCCCTGTCTCGGATTTGGCTTCCAGCTTAAGGAAAGCATCCAGCTGGTAAACGGCGTTGACCGCGCCCAGGTAGACTCGGCCCGTCACGGGGTCCTGCACTACATTGTTGATGGGCGTGAGGGTGGGAAACTCCAAAACTGTCCCCTCACAGGAAAAGGTGGAGACACACACCATGAGCAGGGCCACCTGCACCCAATCTCCCATGTCTGCAAAACAAAAATACACAATTAGTCACACTTGCATCATAACAGGTTTCACAGCTTCCATTCACACGTTTAAGGCTATAAATGCTGAGCTTTGAGGTGAAAGAAAGAAAGAAAGAAAGAAAGAAAGGAAGACGCTGGGGTCCGAGATGGTACAGCGCCCCCTGCAGCACAGATGGACCTTGCTCCAGGGCCCAAGGTTTGAACCCACGACTGTCCCATCGGTCCCTCAGAGCTCCTATTGATCCAAGATGGTCCGATAAAATATTATGATCATGACAATACTGAGTACTTTTCTCTCTCTCTCTCTCTCTCTCTCTCTCTCTCTCTCTCTGTCTATCTCAGAGGACATTAATCTTAGTTTGGTCACAGCTGCTCAAGCACAGTCAATCATCTGTTGCTTATCTCATTATAAATAAATGACAACAAGACAATCCAACTTAAACACTACAAACACACATCTTATTGAGAAGACACACACACACACACACACACACACAGTTCTTTGGCACCCAAAAATCCTGTTTAATTTCTTGCCATCTCACACACACACGTGCATATTTGCAGGAGCTCCACAGGTGCTGCGCTCGTGCAGTCTTTTGTTTTTTTTTTCATTCCAGTCTCACAATTACACCTGCAGGTACACAGGCATCCGAGTCAAACCGAAAATCCAGCCAGAACCCCCACGCGGTTTAACATGGACGGACGTTTTGTTACGTTAACCCGTCTTTCCCTGCAGCACCGATCACGTGCACGGGCTCATTATCCATTCACCCCTAGGGCTCTGTTAATTTCAGCAGCAAACTCATTTCCATAAAAAGCTCCTGTCCCTCTATTGCCCCACTTTATTCGTCGATTTCCTCTCTCTCTCTTTTTCCCCCTCCTCTCTCGCCTTTCGGAGAATGAAGCTCATTTATTCCAAATTCCATTTCTCCAGGTGAACGTGCCTGCCCTTTTTAATTCATACCCTTAAACAATCTGAAATGAGGCGCGGAGTGTGGGATTGCAAAAATGATATTCTTATGGCAATTGAGCAACCATGTGGGGGTCTCTCTGTGTTACTGATCAGAAGGTTGCAAGCTCACGCCACGGTATCACCAAGCTGCCAGTACCGGGACCCCTTAGCAAGGCCCTTAACCCATAATACTCCAGGTATCACGACTGATCCTGCGTTCCTGAATTCCCAAGGGATACACAAAGGAAACGCTTCCCTGCGGGATCAATAACGTTTTTAATTCCGTTCGTGCCCGACAGAGAACGGACTACTGAAATTCCCCTGTAATACTCAACCGATAACATTTTCCACCCCCCCGCATAATGTTCAGTCACGAATCAGAACAGACACGAATTATTCCGGCTCGCACCTATAATCACACTTTCATATCCACCGTGTCACAGGAAAGCTGAAGAAAGACAAGACACAAATTGCCTGGGTCAGGGTTACTTACAGTGACGAACAGGGATGTCAAGTCTGGGATGAGGAATGTTGTAATTAGGCCTGCGCATGGAGCGCGAACTGACAATCAGACACAATGAAATGGATTTGGAATGTACAGAGGGCGGAGGTTTCAGATAAGAAATCACTGTATGTAATGATTCTTATGGTTCTGACATTTCTGTTGTGTTTCTAAATGATGATGTGGCAGCACGTCAGGAGTGGAGGGCGGAGCTCGACAGAACGAGCACTAGGTTTCAGCTGTACCTTGGTTCCGGTCCAGCGAGGCCAATAAAGAGGGGAGAGACATCAGCCTCGGGGAGAGTGTCACCGAGCAGTGAGCGGGAACCGAAGGAGGATGTGCCTGTCGGTGAGGGCACTCAGAAGGAAGCACAGCGGCATGCCGGCCTGCAAGAAACTGCAAGACGGACGGATGCCGGAAGTAAAGTGGGATGATTAGTTGGGTTTGGACAAGGCTTCCTGAACCGTGAGACTGTTGGCGTGTCCCGGCGTGAGTACAAGGGAAGACACATATTGGAAAGAAATAATGATGGCTCTGCTTGGTGAACTGTTGTCTGTCTGTCCTCCTTCCAGCTCGGACCCAAGAATCCTTTACAGATACCATCGGGACATCGCCGTTAATCGAACGAATCATATTATTTTCATCGCATTCAATCACATTGTGTCGAATCGAATCGGAATCATACCGTAATTGAGGTGAATCGTATCAGTGGCTGCTTCACGTCTATCGTTGACGAGTCGCATCATTCAGATTCGCATCGAGAATCCGAATGACATCGGCTTCAGATACGGAGATGCGCATCGCTAATGGACAGCATGAGGCAAACGCCCCGACGCTGCCGACTCAGCGGAGCGAAACAATAAAATGTAATAAATGACCGGAAGATAATTGGTTTGAGGGCTTGAAATGAGAGGCTAAGTGCGCATTGAAGACATACTCGTATTAAGCTGCAGTCAACGAGTTAAAAAAAAAAAACAACAACACTGATTGGCTCAGATTTTTCCATAAATGTTGAAGCCTGAACAAATGAATTTAAGTGAAGCAAATCTAAAGCAGCGTTCATGTGCCATGAACAGGAATTCCTTTGACTCATTACAATACAGCGTTTAATTTCTTTGTTGCGAAGACGGATAAAAGACAAAAAGTCTCTTTATTAAATCGCAGCACAGAAGTTTCCGCTGAATCAAACTTCAGGAGAAGAGAGAGAGAGAAGAGAGAGAGAGGGAGAGGGAGGGAGGGAGGAAGGAAGACAATCAGGTTTTGTGATTAGAGCGACATAAATTCCGCTCCTTTACTGAGTGTAAAAGTTGTTTATCCGCACGTCGCAATTGCGTCGCGCTCGTGTCGCTCAAACATTGCACAGATGCCTCTCAGATGTCAAGCTCGGAGTCACAGGACGCTTCAAAGAATAAAAAAAAAAAACGTTTCTTGAGTATCTTTTTTTTCTCGTAAGGTGATGTTCCTCGAAAGCTTTTTTCCCCACTCGATGCCGCACTCTCTTAATCTCAGGGCTTCATGCCTTCAAAAAAAAGAAAAAAAAATCAAGACGAAACGACAGAACAGGTGTCACGCTGGAGCGTTACGCTTTCCAATCAGAAGATGATGACACTGAGCCGTGTCACTCGCCTTTCTCATTTCTCAACACATTTCTCAGTCACATTTCAGCAGGTGTGTGTGACACTGCCATGGAGAAATGCGTAATGGGGCTTTTTTCTGACGAAATACAGTAAAAACAGCCTGTTTATGAGCAAATAGATTATACAATAACTACATAGAATACATAGAATCAGAAAGGGAAGAAATAGAACAAAATCATTAACTGCAAAAGATAGGAAAAGCATGGTACGAAGCATGAAATGGAGAAACTGATATTGAAATTGTACATGGTCTCTTCATTCATTCATTCATTCATCTTCTACCGCTATATCCGATCTTCCCTCGGGTCATGGGGAGTCTGTGACTATCTCAGGCGTCTATAGGCATTAAGGCAGCATACACCAAGGATGGAATGCCAACCCATCACAGGACACACACACACACATTCACACACACACATTCATACACTAGGGACAATTTTCCAAGGTGCCAATCAACCTACCGTGCATGTTTTTGGACCGGGGAGGAAACCGGAGAACCCGGATAAAAACCCCCTGAGGCACGGCGAGAACTTGCAAACTTCACACACACATGGCCGAGACCGGAATCAAACCCGGACCCTGGCGCTGTGAGGCGAACGTGCTAACCACTAAGCCACCGTGCACATGGTCTCTTTTACATTTTAATTAATAAAGAAAAAACAAATAAAAATGCTAATTTAGCATTTCTATTTATTTCATTGCCATTTTTACAATAGGCACAGGCAGCCGTGTAAAAATATTTGATAGAATGATTTTAAATGAAGTCTTTTTTTTTTTGCCTACTGTTTCAATTTTTTCCATCAAAATAGTTTCACTGATTTTTTCCGATCTTATATTTTGTGTCGTAATAAGATTGACCGAATACAATTAAAATTAGAATAGAAAAAAAACAACAAATGATAGAAAAAAAGAAAAACATACACCACAAAACCTCCCTTAAAAGACCTGTAAAATGTATATTACACTGTAACGTATGAAAAACAAAATGATGAACGAAATGGCATTAAGGACTGATGCATTAGTCTGTAACTTTCAAGTTTCATTGAGTATCAAAGATTTTAAGCGACTTTTAATCTCTATTCAACTCCATTTATGATTCAATACTTTTCACTCCACTATATTTAAACTTACAATAAGCATTACCAATTACTTTCTGCACCTTTGTGGAAGATTATTATTAACACTTCCTTACACACCTCTACACCCTCTGCTGCCTGTGGGTGAGTTTTTTCTTTTCTTTTTTTTTTTTTTTTTTTAATCAGCTCTGGCCTCATTTTCAGTCCAAAAAGAGCTCGATTCCAAAAAACTGAGAACAAGGTTTTATTGAAGTTGAATAAAAATAATTCCCATCTCTGAGACTGAGAGCTGCAGCACATTTCAATCAGATCTAATATTTGGTTTAACTGCAACCTACGTATTTTTCCATACAATACTAATGGCTCTTCTACTTTGTGACATGATCCTGTCGTTTTATTTCTTATTCAATCAAGTTTCATTCAGGCATGTTGAAGAGGTCATAGTGTCAAATATTCAAGTACGGTCCAAATCAGATATTCAAAGACTGTTATTGTCACGAGCGTGTGAATAGTGAACCCAAATGCACCCAAAGGCTTGGAGGCGTCCCCGGCTAGAACCTGGGGGCTCAGTGGGGTCCCTGGCTAGAACCTGGGGGCTTGCTGACATCCCCGGCTAGAACTCTGGAGCTGAGCGGTTTCCCCAAGAGAACTGGCAGATTGCTTGGCAAAGCAAACAGGCTGAGCATTGATGCCAGCAGGTTGGGAGGGCTGGGCAATAACCCCAGCAAGGCAGGAAGGCAGAGGTTGGACACCATTGGTAGGGCTCTGGGGTGGGCCAGGGCAGGACAGTGCGGTGCTCCCAGTGGAGAATCAAGCTGCACCCATAGTGAGATTCAGTAGTTGGCTTCAAAGGGCAATCACTAAGCCTTCTAAGAGTGCTTGGAAATCCTCTCTGCGCTGGGGGCTGAGTTGTGAAAAGTGTGAAGCCTGCCTGTTCAGGGAAAAGCCCACCCAATGCTTTGGTGCATCCGCAGGGTCCACGGTGACTAGACTATTCTGTCACGAGCAGATGAATAGTGAACCCGAAATGCAGGATGCACACAGAGCTCAAATAATAAGTCTTTAATGACTAAGAAGCAGAACAGAGCAAAATGGTAGAACCAATAACAAACCCAAAATAACGGTCCAAACTAGAAATGGGTGCAATAAAGGCAGAGACAAAATCCAAAAGTAAAAACCAGTCCAAAACCAGGCACGGCAAACAGATGAACATGCAAAAACACAAATCTAAACAGTCTAAATCCAAAAACAGTAATCCAAACAGACAGAGCAGAACAAGGATCCGAGACAGTGTTATATTGTATTTGTAAAGCGCTTTTTACAATTCTTTTACACTTTTTACTTGTAATAGAATTACAACGGTCAGGTGAACAGGAATCTGGGCCGGCAGGGTTAGGAGTAATCTGAATTTAGCACTGAATTTTTCCAGTCCTTATATTACGGGGTGGTGTGGGATAAACAGCAAGATGGTTGCTGACCTGGAAGCAACCATCTTGAGTTCGGGCGTTCAGTCGAGTTCGGGCGTCGCAAACTCGGAAGTGTGTGATTGGTGAATGGAGTAAGTTTTGCATTATATTCAAGTATAAATGTGTAAATGAGAAGTGTTTTAGTGTAATTACAAGTAAATAATTGTGAGATTCACAAGATTTCTGTGATGCTGATTTGCACGCGAATGCATTAGGGTGAAAATCAGACACCAGTAAAGAGTGAAGTGCGTTAACACCACAATGCTGCAAATATGGTAAAGCTCATAGCTATTTATTTATTTGTTTGTTTTTCAAAAGGGTCTGTATTTAAAATATTTTTCTTTAATTTCAATCCTATATAATAAATATATTCTTATTCTTTTTGCCCGCATTTTTTTCCCATTTGATTTTATTCATTCTGTTTGTTCTTATTGTCACAATACCGGATAAGTCGATAAAAGCCTTTCGCTGCATGCGGCAATGTGTTCACGAATTTTATTATTATTATTTTTTTTTTTTCTATCAGAAAAACAAGTCAACAGCTCAACCCTAATCTTTCCTGACATGCCTTGTCATACCTTAAAAATATATTTTTCTGAAGAACGGCTGTGTCAGATATTTGACTTTGCTGTGACCTCGAACGCATTTGGATCAAATGCGAAATCGAAACCGTGTTTCTTTGCATCAAAAGGTGTCAAAATCCCAACAACATACAACCTCTTCTGAAAATATTACATGAAAAATGGACAGAAAACCAAGAAACCCTGCAGAGATAAAACGAGTTATACACAAATATCAGCAGTCGGAATCCACAGACAAATTACAGGAAACATAGTGTGAATTACTTGACCCCTTAATTGACCCCTATTAATTAATCCGATACAGGCAAAAGTTTGCGGACATTATTTTCCACCATTTCCTAACCTGCTCCACTCTTCAGGAAAAATGACCAAATGGGAATGATATATATATATATATATATATATATATATATATATATATATATATATATATATATATATATATATATGAAAATCTGCCTTATATGTATGTACGTATACTAAATAGTAAATGTAAGGAATTACATTACTGAATAAAACAATATTTACAATAATTAATACAAAATAAAACTATAAAAACTATATAAAACATATATATAAAACTAATTCCTATCTCAGGCGTCTATGGGCATTAAGGCAGGATAGACCCTGGATGGAATGCCAACCCATCACAGGGCACACACACACACACACACACACACACTCATACACAGATTCATACAATAGGGGCAATTTTCCAAAGTGCCAATCAACCTACCGTGCATGTTTTTGGACCGGGGGAAACCGGAGAACCACACACATGGCCGAGATGGGAATCGAACCCGGACCATGGCGGTGTGTGTATTTTTTTATTTTTTTTTTTTTTTTTTTTTTAGTTAATGCCATTAAATGACTGGGTTTTACAATAGTTTTTTTTATCTAATTGATATAAATAAAGCTTATAACTTTTAATACAGCTATTTAAACTTTATAGTACGTATATACATTTCAACAAGCTCTATTTTACAATAAGAATCCCATCAGGTGAGGTTTATATTACCAAGTCTCCTTATATGTAAATTTTCATAATCTCAGCAGCTCCCGTAGGATACGGACGGGATTTTCATGAATACCAAATATCTTGCGTAAAAATGCCCTTATGACCGATTTATGAATACATTCGTTCCTATCCAGCTCGAGAAAACGAGGCTCGGTGTCAGGCTTTGTGTGCAGGTCTATTAAACTGAAAATGAACAGACGCTGTGGATTAATTGTGGAACGTATTGTCATCCCACAATTTTCGAATAACCTGGTGTGGAAATGGGGTTGAAAGGGTTAATCTGACAGAAAAAAATCATTTCGATTTAAATATAGGATCAGAGAATTAACATGAAAGGAAGACTGCTGCAAAAACGATAGCGATAATGAAACAAGCTAATAGCTAATGAGCCAGGCACATCTGTACTGATGCTGCCTGAAAGCTCATGCTGTTAAATTATAATTGTTCGGTAGAACAGGAAGCCTCACTCGAGAAGAAAGATTAAACCCAGGAAGAGCGAGAGAGAGAGATAGAAACGAAAGGAAATGAATGTGTTCTGTCTGCTAGCAACATGAAATTAGCATACGTTCATTAGCAGTAAAAAAAAAGGAGTGATTTACATGTATTGTAAGAAAAAGAAACCAATGAAAGACTTAATAATAAATGCTTTTGTCCTTAAGGAATCGTTGTTTTTTTCCTGGAAAACATCTGTAGAACACTGAATTATCAGCGCAGTCATTAGCACTTTAGCTCCACCAACCATAACTACGCATTGCATCATATCTGAAGTGCAAGCTCCGCCCATCACGACTTTATAACCACAAATCTGTCTAAACCAAACTCCACACGGGACTCTGTATAAACCTGTGTCAAGTGGAAGGCCTCCAAAAGGTAAGGCTGTAGTAAATGATGTGTAGAAATGTGTGTGTGTGTGTGTGTGTGTGTGTGTGTGTGTGTGTGTGTGGAGGGGGGGCTTGGACTTAAATGTGTCTCCTGAGACCAGCGAGCTGCTTCGCGATTACTCTCACCAGGAAGAGGCAGAAAAGGCACTTCACCTGCGGCTGAGCAGCGTGAGAAAGTCTGGCCATGTCAACATGAAGAACCTCTGTAGCATACACACACTTTGAGAGCTGTGTGTGTGTGTGTGTGTGTGTGTGTGTGTGTGTGTGTATATATATATATATACACACACACACACACACACACACACACACATATACATATATATATATATATATATATATATATATATATATATATATACAGTGGTGTGAAAAACTATTTGCCCCCTTCCTGACTTTTTATTCTTTTGCATGTTTGTCACACAAAATGTTTCTGATCATTGAACCATTGAACACATTTTAATATTAGTCAAAGATAACTCAAGTAAACACAAAATGCAGTTTTTAAATGAATGTTTTTATTATTTAGTGAGAAAAAAAATCCAAACCCACATAGCCCTGTGTGAAAAAGTAATTGCCCCTGCACCTAATAACTGGTTGGGCCACCCTTAGCAGCAAATAACTGCAATCAAACGTTTGCGATAACTTGCAACAAGTCTTTTACAGCGCTCTGGAGGAATTTTGGCCCACTCATCTTTGCAGAATTGTTGTAATTCAGCTTTATTTGAGGGTTTTCTAGCATGAACCGCCTTCTTAAGGTCATGCCACAGCATCTCAATGGGATTCAGGTCAGGACTTTGACTAGGCCACTCCAAAGTCTTCATTTTGTTTTTTTTCAGCCATTCAGAGGTGGATTTGCTGGTGTGTTTTGGGTCATTGTCCTGCTGCAGCACCCAAGATCGCTTTAGCTTGAGTTGACGAACAGATGGCCGGACATTCTCCTTCAGGATTTTTTGGTAGACATTAGAATTCATGCTTCCATCTATCACAGCAAGCCTTCGAGGTCCTGAAGCAGCAAAACAACCCCAGACCATCACACTACCACCACCATATTTTACTGTTGGTATGATGTTCTTTTTATGAAATGCTGTGTTACTTTTACGCCAGATGTAACGGGACACGCACCTTCCAAAAAGTTCAACTTTTGTCTCGTCAGTCCACAAGATATTTTCCCAAAAGTCTTGGCAGTCATTGAGATGTTTTTTAGCAAAATTAAGACGAGCCTTAATGTTCTTTTTGCTTAATAGTGGTTTGCGTCTTGGAACTTCTGCCATGCAGGCCGTTTTTGCCCAGTCTCTTTCTTATGGTGGAGTCGTGAACACTGACCTTAATTGAGGTAAGTGAGGCCTGCAGTTCTTTGGATGTTGCCCTGGGATCTTTTGTGACCTCTCGGATGAGTTGTCTCTGCGCTCTTGGGGTAATTTTGGGCGGCCGGCCACTCCTGGGAAGGTTCACCACTGTTCCATGTTTTTGCCATTTGTGGATAATGGCTCTCACTGTGGTTCGCTGGAGTCCCAAAGCTTTAGAAATGGCTTTATAACCTTTACCAGACTGATGGATCTCAATTACTTTTGTTCTCATTTCTTCCTGAATTTCTTTGGATCTTGGCATGACGTCTAGCTTTTGAGGTGCTTTTGGTCTACTTCTCTGTGTTAGGTAGCTTCTGTTTAAGTGATTTCTTGATTGAAACAGGTGTGGCAGTAATCAGGCCTGGGGGTGGCTACAGAAAAACTCACATAAAATATGATAAACCACAGTTAAGTTATTTTTTAAAGGGGGGCAATCACTTTTTCACACAGGGCTATGTGGGTTTGGATTTTTTTTCTCACTAAATAATAAAAACATTCATTTAAAAACTGCATTTTGTGTTTACTTGTGTTATCTTTGACTAATATTAAAATGTGTTCGATGATCAGAAACATTTTGTGTGACAAACATGCAAAAGAATAAAAAGTCAGGAAGGGGGCAAATAGTTTTTCACACCACTGTATATACACAAAGAGAGAGAGAGAGACAGATTTTTTTTTCATTGTAAAGTGAACAGTAAGTAGTTTTTGAAAAACTACTCATTTGAAATTAAATGTTAGTAAGTCAAAAAAAATGAAGAGAAATTACGCAAGGGGGCTAATTGGGTCTAAACAATATTCTGTGATTTGTACTTTTATTAGCTGTAAGCCATAACCAAACTTAAATATGTGCAATGACTTTTACATTTACAGCATTTGGCAGACGCCCTTATCCAGAGGGGCAGGAGATAAATAAATAAATAAAAAAAATTTATTAATAAATAAATAAATAAATAGAAATTACTTACAACGGAGGGTGCATTTTCTCAAGGTAACACTAGTGGCAGCTTGGCGGTGCTGGGATTTGAAGTTGTTCGAATTGAATTACTGAAATAAATCAACATTTCTATGAGTTTTAAAAATAAATGTGTGTAATATTTATATATATTTTTATGTGAATACTCTTCACGAAAGCAATGACGTGTGTAACATGATGCATGTAAGGGACGTGGCCTGCAGTTAATGTGCTGCATGTGTTAATGCGTTCAGGCGAGAAAAAATCTGGCTGTTTTAACCAAAATTATCCTGCAAGTTGTTTTTTTTTCCCCCATGACATTTAAATTCGCTGTTAACCTTCTACATTGGATAAATTCCCCTATTAATTCCCATGAAAAGTTTACAGTCCTGCAACCCTACAGGCAGCAAACTCGAGCGCATCTGAGCCGACGCCCTGCACAGACGACGCCGACCCACACAGCAAATTTGTAAACTGGCTAATGGTTCATTTTGCATGCTAACAGAGTTTCATTTCATATTCATGGACGCACTATGCACGAGTGTAATGGATGCGTTTTTTTTTCTTCTTTCCGCTGGCCACTAATGCATTTAAATGCTGCATTCATTCTTGTAGATTGGCTTCTTCTTAATAACAGCTGAGAACTTCATATTACCCTGCCACACACACACACACACACACACACACACACACACACACACACACACACACACACAAGAGCTATTGAATTATCCTCAGCCCTAAACCATTGGCCAAAGGGTAAAAGAGAAGAATTGGGGGTCATTTGCCAAGTGCCAATTTCTTTATCTGATTGATTATCAGTCTAATGGTTGATAAAAAGCGTCGCAGCACACGAGGACCAGGCCGGAGTGACGACTACTTAGTGGACGCTGTAAAGTTAATGAGCACCTTGTTATTTGTAGACGATGAAAAGCAGGAATTAAAATCGCTCGCTTGTGTTCTCCTTCTCTGAGGGGCGGGAGAAAAATTAATAAATAAATAAACAGAGTTTTGGAGATGCTTGTGAGACAACAGCAATCCAATTTCCATATGAACAATTACCCCAGTGTCGGCTCTGGCACTTCATTTATTTCAATTTGACTGAGTGAGGCGGAGAGGGAGAGAGAGAGAGAGAGAGAGAGAGAGAGAGAGAGAGAGAGAGAGAGAGAGAGAGAGAGAGAACGGCGGCTCACCAAGGCAACAGGGCCAGGATCGAACCAGCTGCTACCCATGCACACTTCCCCTAGAGAGGCCACTCGTGCAAGCGTTCGACAAAGGATAAACGCACGAGCATCGCTGCTGCATCCGTCCTCCTTCGCAGTGCACTAACACGGGCGCGTGTGCATCCCAAGGCGAGGGGTGTAATGATGTGTGGGTGCGCAGGGATGCATGTAGATCCATCACCACTTCGTCAGGGCACTACTGTGTGTCTCTGTGTGTGTGCGTGTGTGTGTGTGTGTGTGTGTGTGTGTGTGTTCGATGGCAGACCCATCATTTCTACCTAGTCGTTCTATCTTGTGGCAGAGTATATTCATTACCGCCGAATTTGCTTGCCTGTTTATGGCTGCACCAATCTTGTTGCACGTTCGCACCCCTCCAGAACAGCTGCGAAATGAAGCCGAACACACACACACACACACACACACACACACATATACGCCCAAACCTTGTGTGCTTAATCCTCTGCATTCTGTATGAGCATGCTCTTGACAGGCACTCTGTGTTATTTTTGGTCGTGTTTGTGTGTGTGTGTGTTTGGCAGGTGCCATCTAGGGCTACATCTGTCCTCGGAAAAGGCTGATTAAACACCCAGACCACACAGGAAGAATAGAAATGTTTCCCCTCCCCGGCTTCCGAGCATCTCCTTAACACTTTCCCGCGCTCTCCTCCGTACAATTAAGAAGTCGTGGAAGAAATCTATTACACACCTTACTGGCTTTAATGATTGCACTCGGTGCCTACGAGAACCAATGAGGCGTACAGCGAGCAGTAATACAGTACCGTTTTACTGCTTTGTCACCACAGATTCAAGGGGAATACTGATCCACTTCTGATGAAACATAGCTTTCAAAAGCCTGCACTTATCTCCAGCCGCGCCCGCTCCTGCCTTCCTGGGGCTGAGAACAATACTTACGCGAGCGTGTCGCTGCTTAAAAGCTTGATGATTACGATCTTTTTAATGTCTTTGCTGTGCTGACTGACAAAAAGTAACGGCTTACGTCCCCTCTAGAAATTAAAAACAATCGCATCTTTATTTGGGCAGATAATAGGAGACGAGAAGGTCACGAGCGCTTCTTTTGTTAAATCTGGTTTGAAGCTTACCCCAGAGGATTCATTCATTTCAGCACATCCAAATAAATAAATAATAATAATGCCAAAAAAAAAAAAAAAAAAAAACCAACCAATCAGCAGCACACCTAGTAAAGGAATGTCCAATCGTATCCACACAGGTCCGGCGTGGGCAGGGACGGAGCTAGAAAATGATTTATAGGGCGGCAGTGGGGTGGCATAAGAATTATGAGGAAGGAAGCAGGCAATCTTGCATGTATCTTTGGTTTATAAATATTCTATTTACAAACAGGAGCACACATTTTTATATCGGTCTATAAAAATTAAATAAAGAGCGATGTTTGGATTGGAATGAGATCCGTAACGAGTTTAAGTCTATGCCAAGTTTAATTTACTAAGCGAATCAAACAAACGATAAACTTTTATATAGACACAAAGCCTCACTGCATCATGTGATGTGAAGCTTTGTATCTATATAGAAGTGTATTCTTTGTTTGTAAACATATATACTCATATACATATATGTCATACACATATATGTTATAACATAAAAACTCACCGTATCGACTTGTTTGGCAAAAATCTTCAAGCTACCGAACAACATTGTTTTGAAAATATCCAATTAAGCAATAATACTATACAATATACTTTTTAATTACTAAACATTTTTTTGTGTTAAGTCGAGCATCGGAATCCATCGTGATGCAGGCATCCTGCAATTAAAAGCATCCGTGTTTTATATAAAACATCCATATTTGTCAATAAAAAGAAATTCAAATATTTAGATTTTTTTTTACAGTTATAATACATATACTTTTTATATTGTGTTTAACTGTGTAATTATATTTATCATACTTATTTTATTTATTATGTTGTATTTGGTTGACAGCCCAAAATATACTGTATATAACTGAAAAATTATATATATATATACAGTATATAAATTTGTCAAAAAAGAGTCAATTGTATGTGATGAACATACAGCAAAAATGAACCAATTAATATGACTCTTTTGTTTAGACTATGATTTATGGATGTTATTTATGGTTGTATGTTTTTGTTGTTTTTTTTTTACATACCTTTTTATCAAGCGCCACTCCTGCCAAGGAAACTGATTACATTTATATTCTATACATTGGGATACCAGTGTTGGGTGGCAATGCTGTTTTTTTTCCTCCAGGTTTCAGTTCCCACTCTGTGCAACCCTTGTAGATCCACCCTACCAGATTTTATTTCCCAAAATAGAAGACAGGATTAGCGCTTCTGTCATTTTCAAGACTGGCTTTTAATTCAATTCAAATCAGTTTTATTTGTAGAGCGCTTTTTACAATTGACATTGTCTCAAAGCAGCGTTACATAATGCACTAATTATAGTGTGTGGAAATGGAAATCAGTTTGTCCCTGATTGTTCCTTGTTGAGGAAGCCGAGGCGACGGGGGCGAAGAAAAACTCCTTGAGATGGTAAGAGGAAGAAACCCTGAGAGGAACCAGACTCAACAGACAACCTCATCCTCAGTTGGGTGTTTTTGTTTGTGAATTTTGTTTTGTGTGAAGTGCATTCATGGAAGTGTAGAAAGTGTACATATAGAAAGTGTGGTATAGAAATGAATGCTTGTGACGGTACTACACTATACGAGGGTGTGAACGATGCTACTTGCTTAGCTGGTTGCGTAATCACACGTCGAGTCTTAGACTAAATATTTCGCTGCCGTCGGCACACTATTCAACACCTCGCACTGGTGAAATGCACTTTTAATGGACAAGTGCGAGGTGAAGAGCACAGCCAGTTACTGCTAGAACACACACACACACACACACACATACAGAGCTCTTGGGTGATGAAAATTTCATCGTCCAGCAGGCAAATCCGAATGGCCTTGTACGGAAACACGTCTGCAACAATATACTTAGCATTTCCGTCTGATTCCAAAAGTCGATCGCATTTAGAACCAGTTTGGGATTAAGCCACACGTCTGTCTTGCCACATCTATCACGCTTCAGCGTGTCCAGCGGCCCCACAGTCCCCAAGCTAGCAGCCGTTTGTGTAATGGCTAAACAAACACCATTATCCGGGCATGATGGAGCCAGAGGAGCAGCTCCGACTCCAGCGCTTGGCTAATTCCTGCAGCCGCCGTCTACGCTAATGAGGGCTTTATCCTGCTGAGAAAGAAAGACAGCCCCCCCCCCCCAAAAAAAAAAGAGGGTGAAGGAGATGGACAGGAGAAACGGAAGGAAAAGCAAAGCAACAGTGCCTTCGGAACAAGGGAAAAAAAAAGTCCACACACACACACACACACACACACACAAATCCCTCTACAGTCTGTTAAGAGGAACTGAAAACTAATGAGGCAAGCAGAAACATTGTTGTCTGGCTAAGATATTCGCCTGGTGTGGCAGGTGGTTCATTCGAAGCAACACGTTTTCAGATACACTTATCCTCCCTCCTCTCGCTCACTCTCACTCTCTCTCTCTCACTCTCTCTCTCTCTCGTTAAGGCAGTGTACAGAGGAAAGACACTCATCGAGAGGGGACTAGAGGGTGATTAGGTCCACTGAGACAGCGCTGACCTTTTTCCTCGAGATCAACATGCACACGTCTGCTATTTTTTTTATGTCGCTAGCAGAAGCCCGACCCGTCGTTTGAACGCCACCCTCCATGAAATGTCACAGCTGTAAATGAGCAGAAAGTCATCAGGCATTCTGCAGAGGAGAGCCGCTGTCCCTAACCCCCCCTCCCCCCTCCCCCCTCTGCACCGTGGACCGTCGGCTGGAGGCTAATTTCCCCTGCCCTCAGCACTTCTGTGTTCATGGGCCAACGTTAACAAAAGCGCCTTCTCGTGACAAAGGGGTCAGGCTGGGAGAAGTTTGTCGCGCTTCTGCAACATCAGTGATATCGCGGCGGCGTTTTCTCTTATGCTGCAATCATCGCCGTTCGTTTAGGCCAGCAATTTGTACGAGCGCATTTATCTTCGCAGCACCTGCTCTTTTTTTTTTTTTTCTGCTGCAAAGCAGGAATTACGGAGCGGCCACATGGGCCGGGGTGATAATCTATTCACTAAAAATGCTTCACGATTCAAATTTCACAAGTGGCATCAAAGTGCTCGATTGTTTTTTTGTTGTTGTTGTTGTTGTTGGTGCAGGGTTCTGCCTATATTTTCTCTGTCGCTCCGTCTCTGAGCAGATGCAGGTGTCGGACAGGTAGATTAATTAAGTTTGAAAGCTACAAGGTTGATCACGGAGCGGTCACTCACGAAGAGCTGACACATCTCTGGAAGGGAAAGCTGCTACGACACTAAGAACTCTCACTCGCTAGATGTTTTGTTTTTTTGTTGTTGTTTTTTTTTTAATAGCAGTTAGCGTGCCAGACTTCTGCTCTTGTGGTCGCGCACAAGCTGTAATCCGTGGAGCGTGGCGTTAGCAAAAACATTGAAAGCTGCGAGGTGTTTTCTATCACCTCAGGACATCTACTTGTCTGGTTGGACTCGGAGCTTAGACCATTATCAGCCGCCCTTATTAGCCACCTGGATTGCGCGGCATATGGCAAAGTGGCAGCCAGAGAGCGAGGGGGGAGAAATTTAGCCGCCCGTAAAAAAAAAAAAACCCCGCTACGTTTGTCCAGCACCAGATGTAGATACGCACGAGGGTGTGTTTTGGAGGTGTGTGTGTGTGTGTGTATTGTAGACACTGCATATTAGTACATATATCACACATATACGCTCCACTTTCAAGCTTTGTGTACCAGGTGACATTTTGTCATGGCTTAGACAGGCATGGATGACATCAAAGCCAGGCTTTTGTTGGCACCATTTTCTACAGCATCTCTCGCCCACTGCTATTCCGCGCAGCCCGGCTCAGATAGCGGAACAGACTGCCAGTCCCGCTCTCATTCCAAAATCTTTATCTCCGCAGCCTTCTGTTGATAATTACACCGGCTCCCGGCAGGCTCGGCTGGGCCGCGCGGCGCACGTCGGCCCCCCGATTTAACACTTGCACCATCAGCGCCGAGATCCAAGGTCAGACTCTGTCCAATTCCATTTTCCGACTCCATTGCTTCGCTGCTTTATAAACCAGGTGGTGTACCGGTGCAATACTAGCTTTATATGCACACACACACACACACACACATTGGAGACAGCAGACCTGAATGGAAATGGCTGATTCAATCCACAACTCGAAATTCTCCTTGGAATCGAGTCTATATGCATCCTGGTCTTGACACCCACCTTGGTGACCCTCTGAGACGCTTAAATAAGGACAGACCCCTAAACCTGAACGGGACAGACACGCTATATGCTATTACACAAGACTGTATTTGTCTGGGATGTTGTATGATGGAATTCTGATCAGCAGCCAGAAATAATAGAAACGCAGGTCTTTAGTCTGCTAATAACGTACTTACGCCACTCGTCTTGAAAGAAAACCGACGGAACTCATTTCATTTAGACCGCGTTCTAACCTCGTCCTTGGCTGCCTGCCTGCGAAGAAACGAGCCAGTTTTAATCAACGCAGCAGTTAATGTAGTCAATCGGCCTCAAAAAAAAAAAAGTCTCAAATCTTCACCTTCTTTTCTCCGCGAGTTGTTAAATCGTCACACGATGGTGACAAACTACTTCAAGCTTATCAAAGTCAACCTGTGGATCCCCCGAGAAGCTTTTCTGTTCCCATCTCCAACCTGGCATCTCATACCAGTCTGGTTGTTTTCTCTCTGACCTCCACGCTCTCTTGTTTTTGATGCTTTTCACACCAATTCTGTGTAAATTCTTCAGATTCTTGTGTGTGGGGAAAAAAATCCCAGAAGATTCAGAAGTTTATGAAACCCACCAGCAAAACAAACCAGTCCATCTGGTACCAGCGATCGTGCCATGAATAAGCTCACAGAGATCAGACCTAAAGCTATTGGCCTGGATCTATCGCTTCCATGCACTGATCTACTGGGATTGGCCGATGAATGAGCAGATGGTGGTGTTCGGTGGTCAGTGAGTATATTAGGGATTTTAAGATGTGGGATTAAAGTTAGCGATGTCACGGATCGTGTGCAAGTTGGCATTTGTATCGTGATGCCTTGTTTTTTTTGTAACATATTTGTATAAAGGCATGTTTGTAAATGGCCACTTAAGAAAAATCATGATTTGCTGTCTGTCTGAACCAAAGAAATAAAAGTGAAGTTCTTGTACCATAAAAAGATCCTATCACACTGCATGGTAACAGGGCGGATTGGAGATCGTATCCTATCAGCAGCCGTACATACAGTACGTATCTTTAATGTATCGTATAGTTGGTTATGCTTTGAGATGCGAATCGAATCAGTTTCAGTTACAGACATCACCAGTGCATGTTATAGTGACATCTGGTGGTGATCCAGGTAAAAATAGTATATCAATAATGTAAAAATAATGTATCAAATAGGTGACTATAATAATAATAATAATAATTCATCCATATTCTACCGCTTTATCCGATCTTCTCGACAATTTTTCCAAGGTGTGGGGAGAACATGCACACACACACACACACACACACACACACGTGGTAGATGGGAATTGAACCCCCAACCATAGAGGTGAGAGGCAATCGTGCTAAACACTAAACCACCGTGCCCCACAATGATAATAATAATAATAAATAAAAATAATAATGATAAAATTTAACAATCCTCATTTATGAAAGGAAATTTTCAAAAAGCAATTACAAACTGTATTGTATTGCATTGTCCATATGTGGACAAACAAATTGTGATATAATCTAAACACAATAGTGAATCTTGCTTCACCATTTGAGTGTTTTCGTAAACTGTTTTTTTTCCGTGTGTTAATACACGTGTAGATATGATTATTTAAATAGAAATATTAATTACACACGTTCGCTTTCTCTCTTTCTCTGTGTCGGCTGTGTGTATGTAGAACTAAAAAATTAAAAAAAAACAATTCAAATTTCCAGTTCAACTCAGGCTTCTTTTCCTGTAAACAGTAAACACGGCCAATAGGAATAATGAAAGTGTTTTTTTTATTTTTGCCCAGACCGTGACCCCGTGTGATTCGCGCTTTGATTAAACAAAGTCTGCTCAATATATCAATTCTTAATTTCTCCTCTGAAAACATTTTAGGGGGAAAATGATGATCGAGTAAATAATCCTCCTGCTTCATTACACCCGTGACTGAGTGCGTAATGCGTCTGATGATATATTACAGAGACAGGATTTAAAAAATTATCGCCCATTATGAACGTACGTGTGAGGAGGCGTGTCCTTCTGTATAATCGCCTGGAAAAAGACTCTGCCTGCAAGAATCACTGGTACTGGGCTCATAGACTTTTTTTCTGTGAGCCCACAGTGGTTGGGGGTTTAGTGGTTAGAACGTTTGCCTCACACCTCCTGGGTTGGGGGTTTAATTCCCTCTTCCGACACGTGTGTGTGTGGAGTTTGCAAGTGCTTAAAGCTTAATATGCCTCAGGGGGGCACCGGGTTCTCCGGTTCCCACCCCTGGTCCAAAAACATGCACGGTAGGTTGATTGTCACTATTCGTGTGTAAATGTGAGTGTGTGTGTGTGTGTGTGTGTTAGCCCTGCGATGGGTTGGCATTCCATACAGGGTGTATCCTTCCCCAAACATACTTGAGATAGGCATAGGTTCCCCGCGCCCCCGAGAGAGAAATCGGATAAAGTGCTACCCGATTGACTGAATGAATGAATGAATGAATAAACATTGCAGATTAAATGATGTCCCAAAAATCCAACCTTGTTTATTTTTTCATTAAAGTCAGGGATATGAACGGCTTGTTATAGTAAATTAGAGTATTAACGTTCTTAGAGAGTTGGTATGTTCTTAGAGAGTTGGTTCAGTGTTTATAGCTGTGGTTTTCTGACATTCTCGGGACCCTTGAGCAAGGCCCTTATCGCTATCTCCTCCAGGGGGCGATGTATCTTTGCTGACTCTGCGATCTGACCACAGCTTTCTGACTTTGCTGGGATATGCGCAGACTGAATCTGATACTGAGTCCAGACGATTTCTTTTTTGGGAACGGATTAAGATATTGCTCAGAAGGTTTTGGTTTCAATCCCACCAACACTAAGCTGCCATACGAACAAGATCATTGTATTTGGCTCTACATACGGGCACATGTAGTAAATGTGATTGGCTGGTTTATACACAGAGTTACAACACTTCACCTGCCGTGAATTCACACAATCTATAGACTATGCTAAAGTAATTTCGACGCACGCTGGCCTCGTCGCTCGGCGCCTGGCTGTTTAATACCCAAAGCCTTCTTTATACCCCGTCATCAATTAGTACACGCTGGATTGTTATTACAAGATGAATGTGTTTCCTATCAGGCGGTAATTGCTGGTAGATTCCAGAGAGACGGAGAGTGTCTCCTGCGTTCCTGGAGCTTAAAGTATAAAGCAAAGTAATCATTTAGCAGCCGCTGTAGGTGTTTTGTTTTTTTTGGTTGTTTTTTTTGTTGTATTCCGAGCGAGCTCTGCTGAGAGTTGAAGCGCTCATTGATTGTGTTGGGAGTTGTTTGCGCGCGAAATCCGCAGGTATGGCGTCCAATTAACTGTAGGAATATCTAAGGGAAAGTTTGGACTGAAAAGACAGTTGTGAAAGAGAGATAGAGAGATTAAGAGAGAAGCATGCAGACACGTTTTACACCTCCTGTCTTTTAGCCAAGTGCACTGAGATGTAGCGCCTGTAATCGGAGAGATTCTTCTCTCAGGACGGATTTATTTAAGGCTTAATACAGGAAGCTGGGAGGGATTCGGCGGAAGCGGGGCGCTGGAAATAAACGGCGAGGGGCGTATCCTGGGGAGGAAACTTTTTAACGGAAGGGAACGCGAGTGCAGAATGAGTTTAACGTCGGGATGGGTGAACCTAACTCAGATAAGCTTCGGGAGATCAGACCGCGCTCCTATGGAGCTTTTTTCCCCTATGTAATATGTAGCATGATGAAGGTGATTAATTTACAGGTGATTAATTCCTTAATTGCTGCAGCTAAATACACGGCTTTCCATGGGCCATGCTACATTATTTTAATTATCACGTTTGAGCCTAATTAGTTATATCCGTATAACCCGAGGCAAACACGGCCAATTAGAGCAGAATCAAAGCTTGAACACCCACGCCAACACACGTACATAATAACAAGCAACAACTAGGCTAAGGATTACAAGTAGGCATCATCACCACCACCATCATCATCCAAGATAATATAGCAATCAGAGGGAGTCTCAGCACACAAAAAGTGCAGGGATCACCAGACAATTATAGGCTAAATATCAGTGCATGCGTACACACACACAAACACACACACATATACACACACAAACACACACACACAGGATGTAAGAAAAAGTGTGCAAAGGATACAAGTTGGTGTTTGCACCACAATGCATTGTTTACATATTTGGTAACTTATGTATCTTATGTAATATGTGTAACGCACCTAATTTCGTTCCCACATGTTCCAATGACAACAAATATATTCTATTCTATTAACGCATTCTGTAAAAAGATAAAAAAAAAACACTTTACAGTCAATGCTTGCTTCATCACTAATAACAATAACTTTGGAAATTGTGGAAATCCCCGCTTATTCTCTGGAAATCACATTTTTTTATTTCCATGATAATATAGCATTCTTGTGTTTATAGTGCGAAATGGTTAAGACTGCCTAATATTGCAACATAAACATTAAATCACACCACACTAGTTGACCGAGTGTAACTGTGTCAAACTGTGTCACTAGCTAGTCACGAAGCTTAATGAACACAGAGCATAGTGAACGAGTGTAATACCCATGTAATGCCTCCCTCCTCCTCCTCCTCCCACCATCCACACATGTATTAACCACCATAATAAGTACAGCACTTACTGTATACATTACTGTATTATTTTATACTGTTTATTACGTTTAAATGTATTACTGTTATTGTTTTTAAGTGCAGCATTCAGGAATGCAGTAAACTACCATTTTGTATCGCGTATATCTTACCAACATAGTGAGGAGACATGCGCAGTCAATAGCGAACACCACGAACAAATTCATACAACGAATGGACTGTTGGAACGTAACTCGTTCGTAGGGTGGAGAGCGTTTGTATACACTGTACTTCTATTAGTTAGAAAGTTCTTCTTGCAGATACAACAGTCTGTTTGTTTGTTTTTCTGAAATAAAACTATCTGTACCATATTCAATTACAGAATGGTATCAAATTGAAATCGGATCGTAATGGGGGGGTTGTACTGTATCGCATCAGTAGCTGCTTCATATGTATCTTTAATGTATCGTAGTGTGCTTTACATTGAGATACAAACTGCATTAGCCTCAGTAATGGATTTGCCCATCACTAACACACACACACACACACACACACACACACACACACAGTGCACCTTCTAAAGTGAACAAAACTGGCACACAAAAGCCTCCCAATTAAAAGATGAAAAATGGCGCAGATGCACAAACGTTTCGATCTCCGATAACCTGGTGATCTCGTGACCTGAATGCTTGTGTCGTTCCTTTTCCCGTCTCTCTGTGGTTCTCAGAATGCTGCGATTCAAAAAGCAACAAAAATAATAACCGCTGCGATATAAATACGCCATTGTACGCCTCGTCGCGCCCATAAAGGAACAAAAAACTTCCTTTTATTGATCACATGGCTCAGGATGACTCTAACACCATCCATCTTCTGGATTTTTTAAACAAGTGGTTTTTTCTGCATAATCCTGAAGTACTATCAATTATATTTGTTTTATTTTTATGAACCGTGGCAGAGTCCCTCAGTGAAAAATACGCTTTGTTTTTTTCCCCGTCGTACCAAAAAGTCCCGGAAACTTTAAGTTGAAAGAAAAAAGGTGGCATTGAGTTTATTATTTTTTTAAAAACTTGCAGCCGGGTCACTGTCTTAACAAAGGGATTGTGTCTTGGCTGCTGTGATACCATTTGTAAAGCAATTTTCTCACTGATGAGAGCATCTGCGCGATGACCGCATGGCTGGTGAGCGACTGCCTGCATCACAAACAGCTCTTTAAGTGCCGGGTTAAAAGACAGACGTCTCCGAGCAGCAGGAGCCTGCGTCGTGGCCTTACAAATTCATTTCAGATTAGTTAAAGGAACCGCGGGTCATCAACTAATTCTCTCCAGAGGTGAGGGAGTGTGTGTGTGTATGTGTTTGTAAAAATGAATTGTAGAGCTTCATAGAGGTGAGCGAGTGTGTGTTTGTGTGGGTGTTTAGTGTGTGTTTGTGTGGGTGTATGTAAAAAAGAATTGAAGAGCTTCATAGAAGTGAGTGTGTGTGTGTGTGTGTGTGTGTGTGTGTGTGTGTGTGTGTGTGTGTGTGTGTATGAGCTTCATAGAGGTGAGGGATTGTGGGTTTGTGTGTGTGTTTAGTTTGTTTGTGTGTGTGTGTGTGTGTGTGTTGTGTGTGTGTGTGTGTGTATGAATTACAGAGCTTCATAGAGGTGAGGGAATGTGTGTGTGTGTGTGTGTGTGTGTAAAAATGAATTGCAGAGCTTCATAGAGGTGAGGTGAGAGGTGAGGGAGTGTGTGTGTGTGTGTGTGTGTGTGTGTGTGTGTGTGTGTGTGTGTGTGTGTGTGTGTGTGTGTGTGTGAAAATAAATTCAATTGTAGAGCTTCATAGAGGTGAGGGAGTGGTTGTGTGTGTGTGTGTGTGTGTGTAAAAATGAATTGAAGAGCTTCACAGAGGTGAGGTAGTGCGTGCTTGTGTGTGTGTGTGTGTGTGTGTGTGTGTGTGTGTGTGTGTGTGTGTGTGTGTGTGTGTGTGTGTAAAAATGTATTGCAGAGCTTCATAGAAAATGTGTTTATTTCATCTCACAGACACGGGGGAATTCCACTGGAAGTTGCGGTGAAATTCTCCAAACTGTATTCAAATAGGGAATCCCATTCCGCACAGCTGCTGCGAGCGGACCCTTCTCCTGAGATCCTGCATGACGGGAGCGTCGGATTCCGAGCTGCCATTCATAATTCACCCGTGCAGAGTCGCTTCCCACACACGCCTCGAGTTATGGATGTGGAACAATTCCGGCGAGGGAACGCGGAAAGGGAAAGCAGCGCTGGGATCCTCTGTGGGAACCGAGTGTGGAAACGTTAAACTGCTCCTCTCCCCAACTTCCCATCGAGACTCCGACTGGAATCCCTCTCTGGGAACAAGAACAACTGCCACAGCAGGGAGGAGGTGGAGGTGGTGGTGGCGGTGGTGAAAACTTGGCGAGGACAGACACGATGGGAGGGAGTAGAGCCCGAAAAGCAGGATTCATCGGAATGCCTGAACGCGAAGCGGCTAAACTGTTACTCATTTCGGAAGCTTAGAGAAATAAGAAGAGAAAGTATGCCAGGGAGAGAAATTCCTCGCTAACAAATGGCTCTGGAGTGCACTCTGATTACAGGGGGATTAAGAGCGAAGAAATAATTCCGCTTGCACATTTTCATGAGTCCCAGGCATGAATTAGAAACTGGACTTTTCGCTGCCATTTACAATGTTTTTTTTATGCTAATACGCAGTTGGAAATGGATTTGTGGTCATGTGACAGGCAGGAGATGAAAACGTGTCAGTCAGGAAGAGGAACAGAGAAAGGAAGGATTCAGCAAAGATAATCTGTATCCAGGAATAACGCTGATTAAACTGCAACCAGAGCTTGGCTGGAGGGGGGGGGGTAGATGGAAAGAAACAGAGTGATTGAGAGATTGAGAGAGAGTGGGGAAGAATAGAGGAGAGAATGAAAGACAGGGAGTGGGAGAGGAAAAGAAACATACACAAAGGGAGAGGGAATGGGGAGAAAGGGAGAGGAAGAGAGACAAAGACAGAAATGGAGAGGAAAATAAACAAAAAGAGAGAGAGAGAGAGAGAGAGAGAGAGAGAGAGAGAGCGAGCGAGAATCTCCAATGGGTTTTATTATAAGATTACACTTAATCAAAATGATGAAAATTATTTCCTAGATATTTTTCTTAATAATTTCTTCTTTTTCCATTTTTTAAATTATATTAAGAGATGGTTCTTTTCTTCACAGTGAAATAATGTTTTTATTGGATTTACAGTACTCTCAAAACAATAAACACAAGTCCAATCCTGTACAGCCCAGTCCAATCCGGCTCAATCCAGATCACAATTAAACAAATAGATAAATAGAGTTAATAAACTTACAGCATTCGTCAGACGCCCTTATCCAGAGTGACTTACAACGGAGCAATTGAGGGTTAAGGGCCTTCCTCAAGGGCCCACTAGTGGTATCTTGGTGGTGGTGGGATTTGATCCTGTGACCTGGTCCAGAGGCCAATGCTTTATCCACTGATCTCCCAGGTGATATCTTTTCTTTTTGAGTTCCTTGCAGAACGATGATGAGTTGGTGTTTCTGCATTTGTATCTGACCAACCAGGGGGAGTGTACATACAATAAACATACTCCATACTGTATGTTTAATCCCATTTCCTACGTCAGTAGTAATCAGTCAAGAAAATGGACAGAGTTGATCTCAGAAACAGACACTAGAATTCCCAGCTCCTTTCTGACTGCATCCGAACGCTCGAGCGTCTTAAGTACGTTCAATAAATGCACATGCAAAGGCATTAGGAAACAGGCTGTGAATGTAAATGGATAAATGTATCGTGTCTTGTGGGAAAGAGGGAGGGGTATAGCTCAGGGGTTTAAGGTGCTGGGTTCCTACTGATCGGAAGATTGGGGGTTCGAGCCCCGGTATAGCCAAGCTTCAATTCTTTTTGTACAATGATCATTGTCACAAAGCAGTTTAACACAATAAGCTTTATTGCTTTAAAGCTGCTACTATTGGGTCCTTGGACAAGGCCCTTAACCCTATCAGGGCTTCCAAAACAAGCTGGGATATGCTAAGAAAAGTATATATATATATATATATATATATATATATATATATATATATATATATATATATATATATATATATATATATATATATATATATATATTTATAAAAGACTTTAAAAAATTCAGATAAACTCTCTAAACACTTCTCTGCTTTATTATAAACCTGATCCTTCATCCTTTTGTCATCCGTGCATCACAGGAACCATCATGCAAAAAGAAGCAACAGGCACGGCGGCCTGATCCCTAATCCTTTGTAACGTTTGACTCGCCAGCAATCAAAGTGTAATCTAGGACGAGCAGAAAAGCTCGGATCCAATCACAGCTGAGCCGTGAACACTAATATAACCTTTCTCTTTCCTTCTCTCCGCTCCGCTGCTGGGTTTGTTTTCCGAAAGCACGCTTAGCCGCTTATATCCGGATTAGGAGAGGAGAATTTCTGTTTACACAAACGCTAACGGCGCGTCATTAACAAAGGCGCGCTCGAGATTAATGTTCATAAATAAAGATACATGAGTCTGTCTCATTCCACACACACGATCAGGATAATAACAGGAAAAGCAGGAATCTATCTGCACATCTTCTCCAGACTGAATGTCTGTCTTCCGTCCTGCTTTTCACTACGTCCACGTCGTTATGTTTAATGTTTTTTTTTTCCGGAAGCCATGCAACAAAAAGGTTGTGCAACGTCGACAATCAAACAACTGCACGTGAGCTCCCAGTCTGCATAACGCTGGTCACATGATCTGCACTTGTGAGCGACCGATGGTGAACCTGAAAGCGCGAACACATGTTACAGCCGAGATGTGAAAAACAAAAGCGTTCTTCTGAAACTCTCAAATAACACCATTCTTGTGGTTTAACACTCTTTCATCTAGAACAACTATATATTCCTAATTCATACACCTGAGTATCTATAGGGGGAAAGGGCCTTGATCAAGGGCCCAGGCAGTGGAAAAATTGGTGTGGGTGAGATTTGAACACGTGACAATCGGATCCAAAGTACAAAGCTTCAACCATTAAATACTGTATGATCGGTGTTGGGAAGGTTACTTTGGAAATGTAATAGATTACAGATTATAAATGGGGGGGGGGTTGGTGTTGGGTTTGGGCAGGGGTCTTTGGGATTTGTAATCTTTAACATTTTCAAAAGTAACTGTAATTTAATTACACGCTTTTTGAAAAAGGCCCTTAAAGTGTAATCTGTGCTCCAGGGGGCGCTGTGTCATGGCTGACCCTGCGCTCTGACCCCAGTTTTCGAACAATACGCGAAGGAAAGAATTTCACTGTGTGTTGAAGGCCATCAGATTGAACCCCGGTCACACCTGGATGTCCCTCCTTCACCGCGTATCTGCTCACGCATATGAATGTGTAAGTCTCTGGACATTTCTCTGGATCGTGGCGTCGGTCAAATGCTGCAAATGCATTGTGAATCAAATCAACGCTTCCAAAAGGTATTGAGAAAAAAAATCCAAACCTTCCTGATTAGAGTGTTGAATCGAGCGGAAACACTAATTAACATAATACACAGGTTGTTGATCAGTGGCTCTTACAGCCACTTTCGAAAATTCCCTGTACACAAGTCTGTTTATTCCTGATAAAGCAGAAGCCCGGTGTCACGCTCTCCACCTCCACGCAGACAAGGATCTTCACCTGCAAAGCCGAGATTCGGCTTCATCCATCCTGAGACAAACAGCTTTGCTAACAGGACACTGACAGTCGCCTCCCAGCGAAGCGAAAACACTGCCAGGCCCGGCATTTAAATGCAGATCGTAGAAGCAACTAGCCTGTCTAACATCAGAAGTGTGTGTGTGTGTGTGTGTGTGTGTGTGTGTGTATGTGTGCGCATGTCCTCATCTTTGAGAGTGACAAAAACAAAAAGGTGTGTGCGAGTTGCGAGACGAAATGCGTGTGTATGGCGTCTTTGGCGGCAAAGCTGAACTCGATCTGCTTCAGACCGACTGATGACTCCATAGCAAGAGGCACATCAGTTTCCTGTCAAAATCACCCCGGGGGTGTGGGGACCTTGGGGGGGGGGGGCGTAGCGAAGGAGGCGCCACCACAGATAATGCGAGACGGGCAAGTGACGGGCAGCCTCTCGAATCCTGCTGCTTCTGTAAATACGAGGGGGGGAAAGAGAGTGGAATTTTCTCAGGGAATTCTCAATGCATATATGCTGTGTGTGGTGTGTGTGTGTGTGTGTGTGTGTGTGTGTGTGTTTGTGTATACTGTGGAGTCACGGATGTGTTCAGAACAAAGACACTCATCCTGCTATTCTGCACTTGGTCCACATAATAAAATACATAATACATATGATACAATAGAACTGTATAAATCCTGAAGGAAATTCTTCTGTGGCTTCAGATAACCAGAAGAATACACAGAAATGAAATATTATATAAATAAATAATAAATAAATCAGGTGAGAAGAGATAGAGAGACTGGAGAATGTGGCATCTTCACTGATCAAGGAGATCTTTAGGGAAGTGGAATGATGTCCAGAACCATATATATACATATATATATATATATATATATATATATATATATATATATATATATATATATATGGTTATGTGATATGTGCCATTGGTGTTGTGGTGATATATATATATATATATCCCATGTTTGTATTTGGGGGGCACGGTGACTTAGTGGTTAGGTACGTTTGCCTCACACCGCCAGGGTCCGGGTTCGATTCCCGTCTCGGCCATGTGTGTGTGTGTGTGGAGTTTGCATGTTCTCCCCGTGCCTCAGGGGTTTTTTCTCCGGGTTCTCTGATTTCCAAAAACATGCATGGAAAATTGTCCCTAGTGTGTGAATGTGTGTGTGAGTGTGTATGTGTGCCCTGCGATAGGTTGGCATTCCATCCAGGGTGTATCCTGCCTTAATGCCCATAGACGCCTGAAATAGGCACAGGCTCCCCGTGACCCGAGGGAAGATCGGATAAAGCGATAGAAGATGAATGAATGAATGAATGAATGAATGTTTGTAATTTCATCACCAACAGCAAAAGTTAGATCAACGCGCTAATGCGAAATTCTGCGCAAAATCTGGCACGGGGGATTCGCGACCATAAGATCCTGACTGTAAGAAGACAAAAACTGCAACCAGCTCAAACAAACCCCCCCCCTCCCCCCCCCGGAACCCAGTCGTGCATAATGTTCGTCAGATCCACATGATGTCACTTCCGCATCCACCCTTGACTTGTATCCATTAGTGATGGTGTAATGCAGGACTGCTTTATTTGAGCCCTGAAGGATTTATTTGGTAAGAAATGTCCTTAAAACAGCACTTAAAACTTTACTAGGTTTTTATTCACAGAACAGGAAGAACAAAATGGTGCTGTTTGTCTCGGCCACCTAAGGATATATAGTTTATATATTTTTTATATGAGGTTTTTCTTAAATGAGTTTCTGTTTAAAATAAGCGGCTTATCACGAAAGACACTTTGCCTCGTGTTTGTATGGCTCAACTAACAGCTCTCAAATTCCCCTGCACTTCCGGGAGATCCAGCGCTTTGGAAAGAAGGCTTTCAGTACACGTTCCGCCGGGAGCGCAGCGGTACTGTGGAAAGCACACGGTATATAAAATGCGTGTTAAATATGTTAATATATGTACAATAGTGAAAATCCACCGTAAATGTGCATCTATTCTATTTGTGAGGCAAGAAATATGTTGCTTCTCTCAGGGGTTAACCCCCTCCCCTCTCTCTCTCTCTCTCTCTCTCTCCCCCCAGAGTCTCACTCTGTTGCTCCTCAGGTGGCGATTTCCTGATGGGAGCGAATATACTGTCTCGGAATTAAAACTTGAGACGAATCTTGCTTTGTCTGGGACTGTGAAGTGATATGTGCCATTGGTGTTGTGGTGATTAAGAATAGTATGTCACGGTCCTACAGGAGTAAAGCATCGAGTTTAAGATTTCATAGGCAGCTCGAGTCCGGATCAGGCTCAGATACGGCAGAGATGGGGAGATTTTTTTTTTTTATGAAATGGTTAGGAGCCTATCTTCAAACTAATGATTTTACCCAAAGCCGAAATTGCATTTGGCAGTGCTTCGTCATTTCTATCGCTCGGATGGGAACAGCTCCAGTCCAGCCATCATTGATTACTCCACGGCCATGGCCAGCACAGCTGATCTGCTCAGCAACGCAACGCTGCCCTTCGCATCTCTTATTTTCACAAACAGGACTTTTTTTTTCCCTCCTCGTGTTTTGGGCCCGCTGTCAATTGTGATGTGCACAATGACCATTTTTCCAGGCCTTCATTCAAACTGGGGGTCCGTACACATGCGGAAAATGTGTCAGCTTTTCAGAGCCGACAGCTTTTTTTTTTCCTCTCACCCTCCTCTCCTCTTTTTCCACCAGGATGCAGACTGGATTGCACGCTTTCAGCCCCTCGCATCGCATGCGCTTTTGTTCCGTCCCTCTGGTTGGATCGTTCCGTGAAATTGGCCTGTCAGGCGCACTCTCCGAGTTCTCACGGAGCCGGCGAAAAAGCGCTATAGAGTTGTAGCATAGAGCAGATATCAGATAGCGAGCACTTTTCCCCGCAAAGTGGCCGTATCCATTAGTACTCGGTGACGGTGTAATGCAGGGCTGCTTTATTTGAGCCCTCTAGGATTTATTTGGTAAGAAACGTCCTTTACCGAGTTCGGCTCAAAACAGCACTTAAAAACTTTACTGCATTTTTATTCACAGGCAAAGGGGGTGGGATGTGGGGGACACTTTATATTAATGTGGAACAAAATAGTGCTGTTTGCTTCGGCCACCTAAGCAGGATATATAGTGTATATTTTTATTTATAATAACCTGATGAGGTTTTTCTTAAATGAGTTTCTTTTAAAATAAGGGGCTTATCACGAAAGGCAGAGGCTGCTACTTTGCCTCGTGTTTGTGTGGCTCAACTAACAGCTATCAAATTCCCCTCAAGGACCTGCTATCGCCACATGACTGACTGGTGAATAAAACAGGCCTTTTATGTCGCCTAATACAAAACTCAAAGGCTGCAAGAGGTGTTTGGAATGAGATTAGCCACACAGGCATTTAGTTTCACTTCGATGTTTAATTTAAAGAGGCCTGTCGCATTGACAGAGAGAGAGAGACAGACAGGCCGCTTTGCCCACCGTAGTTCTGCCCAACTCCCACTCAAAGGGCTGAGTGTTGGCACGGATACCACCAACAGCATAAAGCCTTCCTTGTCTCCGCTTACGCCTCCTGAGCGCCACCCCCGCCGGTCCTCCTCCCCCGGTCCGTTTCCCACATATAGCAGCACCTTCTGAAGAGAAGAAGCAAAAGATTGATGGATACAGGAATAAATAAGAGAGAAGAGCGAAGGAGGAGAAGAGTCTGCATTTTGATCAAGTGGGGATGTGGATTAGAGACGGATTCGCCAGGACGTGCAATTTTTAATCCCCTCACCACTCAAAAATGCCAATTCAGTTTTTGCAAGAGATTAATATTGAGCTCCAACAAGGTCACCCTCTTTCTTCAAGGAATCAGGTGTCACGAAATGACAAACTTGTGGCAAAACGAATGCTCGGTGACACGCAGTGGTGCAACGGTGGTGCAAAAAACTTTTATATGCATGGCATTTGAAATACGCACTTATCCAGAGAGACTTACAACAGAGTAATTGAAGGTTAAGGACAGTCTGTCTGTCTGTCTGTCTGTCTGTCACCAACAAGCTGGGCCCTTGTCACTCAAGGGCCCAGCTTGTTGGTGACAGACAGACAGACAGACAGACAAACAGATAGATAGATAGATAGATCCTTTATTAATCCTGAGGGAAATTCTTGGTATCCAGAAGCAATTACAGAAAAGGACAAGTAATAGATTAAGATAGCACCATGAGTCTGTACAGTCGGTACTAAGTATAAAGATATGACAGTATAAGTACTTTGTGTTTTTATAAACTGTCATTATATAATTATATAGTCATTATAAACTGGTGAATGTATAGATCTGGCCAGACGTTAAAATAAATTAAGTTATAAATAGATGTGTGAATAATACAAGTATGGAGGATTAGGACTATCTGCCTGACCAGAGGCCAATGCTGAGTTACCAGTTCCAACTTACACTTATGATGGTTAATGGGTAATGTTTCGGAAAAAAAAGAGAGAGAGAGAGAGAGAGAGAGAGAAATCTAATTTACTTTGTTTTGTTTTATAACAAGTTACAGTCTGGAAACATTATATGATGTAGGAGGCTTTTCCAGTTCTCCTGCTGGCTGATTAATACGTTCACGTGAACTGCTCTCCATTGCTACTTAAAAAGAAATGTTGTAAAAAAAAAAACATTATTACAATAAAATATATGAATGAATCCGTGTGCTGAACCGCGAGTCGCGATCTGTACAGGTTAGGGATCAAGTGCGATCTGTTACACCTATTGTCACATGACTCAAAAGGCGCGATGGTTCTCGAAAGCCTTTAGAGAATCGAAAAACAATCATGAAGGGTTGTGAAACAACTTTCTGAATTTGAGAAACGCTGTGTTGTTTAGAGATTGAAAAAAAATATCTTTTTTTCCGCCAGAATTAGTCCAAATTGTCTATTTGGAGTTACGGAGAAGGTGTTTTGGTGGTGTTTCTCAGAGGAATGAAGTTTTTGAGAAAAGCGGCCTTGAAAAAAACAACAGGAGATCACTGAATTCACTGTGCTTTCACATTTTCTTCATTCTGCTTCGTTCCTTCTAAATTAGGACACACCCTGTTCGAGGAGTAAAAAAACAAACGGAAAAAACCTTCTAAAATTTGGATGAATTGTTGCCTCGTATCTTTCCACTACACGATTCAAATCTGGTTGTTTGTGGTTGTTCTCACTAATAGATAGCAGAAGTAAAAGGACCATCAGGCTGCGTCTCTGGTCCTCTCACGTACACCTCAGTGGAGCAGATGGGCCGCGAAGCAGGAGGTCTGAACGCTCCGATACAGTGTAAGCATGACAACATGAATTGGCACATTTACAATCATTACTGACCGCCATCCCCCACTAGCCCATCCCCCCCTTCACTCCACCCGCCCCCTCACTCGCCCTCACGTCCAATAATATAATCTGTCAAAAGTGCACACGATGCTCAAAGTGCACAAGACATGATGGTGGTGTGTGAACGTAAAGTGAGGCATGACGGAGTGTGTATAACCTGGCTTTGCTGAGGGAACAGTTCGGCTCCCTGTGGGACAAAGAAGTAGATTCCATTAGCAATCAGGACAACTAGATAAACGGGCTGCTCGATCATGCAGGGGTTTGAAGAGGAATCACGCAGAGAAGGTAGGAGAACGCAGGAAGGAGGAAAGGAGAAACGCGAGCTCACACTGAGAGTACAGGCGTGAAAATAGACTGGAGAGTGGGACTGGACTGTTCCTTTACAGCCGATAACTGCCAGCGGCTCACATAATGGTCGATAAACACCACTTGTATTCAACCGAAAAGGTAACAATTACCCACATGGTTCTAGGCAACGTGTGTGTGTGTGTGTGTGTGTGTGTGTGTGTGTTTGCAGCCACCTGTGTGCTGTGCCTTTCTCCCAGACACAGATCCAGGTCTAACCTCAAACTTGTCCATTTTTTCCACCACAAGAAATCACTACATTGCAGCTGTTAGAAGAAACAAGCACCATTCGACCATAAGAACTGTTTTGTAGGTAAGGAAGCGAGACGTTTGCACACACAGATCCTGTAGGTCGCACAAAATCCAGGACAAAGTCAGAACAGGGTCAAGACGAGGTACAACACCAGGCTTCGGAATCGGTGCCAAGAAACAAACCAGGTCAAAATCAACAATACGTTCAGGAGGAGAGTGAGTGAAGCAGAGGAATGACATCATAGTAAGAGTGTGTGTGTGTGTGTGTGTGTGTGTGTGTGTGTGTGTGTGTGTGTGTCTAATGAAGCACAGGTGTGCTCAGTGTGCAATGGGAATGCTGGATAGTGTGGAAAATGGAGTCCGAGGCAGCCATGTTTGCAATCTGGGAATAGCTGTGACCTTCAGAAACAACCGTATAAGTGGCAAAAAAAAGAAAAAAAAGAGAGACAATAGTGGCTGTAATAGTAATGTCCACGCAATAGGTGCAATAGCAAATTCTAATTTCAAATATGAGCAAAGTTTTTACTAAATATTATAATTATATATATAAAAAAATACATAAGTTAAATGAGAAAATGAGACGGCTGGATTTTATTCTGCGTCTACACTGAAACCAGATAACCGTGAGAATCGCTTCACACTGCTTCAAAAAACCTGCTGCTGATGATGAACACACAAACCTCATAGTAAAAAAAAAAAAAGAATAAATAATAATAGTAAAATAAATAAATAAAACAACAATAATAATAAGGCGGTTGCTATCGATTACTTTGCAATCAAGTTTTCTACAGGTTATTCTATCGATTAATCAAGCAATTGGATGAGAAATACTATTTCTTTATTAAAGAACGATACTAAATAAGAGAAAGAAAATAAACGAACAAGTCATTTGTTTTTCATTCATTCATTCATTCATCTTCTACCGCTTTATCTGATCTTCCCTCGGGTCAAGGGGAGCCTGTGCCTATCTCAGGTGTCTATGTGCATTAAGGCAGGATAGACCCTGGATGGAATGCCAACCCATCACAGGGCACACATACACATACACACACACACACACACATTCATACACTAGGGACAATTTTCCAAGGTGCAAATCAACCTACCGTGCATGTTTTTGGACCGGGGGGAAACTGGAGAACCCGGAGAAAAACCCCCTGAGGCACGTGGAGAACATGCAAACTCCACACACACATGGCCGAGACGGGAACGCCTCAGACCCTGGCGGTGTGAGGCGAACGTGCTAACCACTAAGCCACCGTGCCCCTCTATTCTCACTCATGTATTTGTTTATTTATTAAATATTGAACAGTATAGTGATGTGATATTCCTGTCTCCAGAAAAGCTGCTTGAAATTTTCCACAAACTAAATCTGCGTATTTATTGCCAGTTAAAAAAGTGCACCACTTCCTGCTCTACACGCCACTGCGGAGGGACTTTTTGAACTAACTGTATATAAATGATAGAGGTGTAATGGTTGATATATAATATATATTTTTAAAATATATATTATTTAATGATCACAGAATTAAAGACTTTTTTTCTTGTCTATTGCTTTGTAGTTCATTTCATAACTACACAGAGCATTGATCATGTGATCACGTCAACAACAGAAGCAGAAGTTGTTTAAAAATGCCTCGTGCATTATACATAACATATGTATGTCAGAATCTCCTCCTCGAGAAATTATTACAGCCCTCAATAATAATAGTTGTAGTAATAATGATAATAATAGTAATAACAACAACAACAATAATAATAATAATAATAATAACGATCTTGGCTGAATTGAATTCACGTCTATAGTGCTTACACAACTGCCTGCTTGACAGCTTCAAGGACTATAACATAAAAATGTAAATATACACGAATCATATGTATTTATAAAGAATCCTGTACGAATGTGAAAAGTAAAAACCTTAAAACTCCTCATTTGGTAAACAGAGTCGGTGATTACAAATCATAAAAACATTATAAACAAAGGCAGACACACAACCGACAGTGTTTATAACAGACACAACAACTAAGATAATCAGTGTAACACAATGTAAACAGCATGAAAATAGGAAAACTTGGATGCAAAATAGTTTTTGGGTCACATGTAGGTAATTTATTTTACTTCTTTTATTTTGTAATCGTTAAAAAATGAAGATTAATCCCCAACTGTAAAAACTGCGAGCCGCATCACGTGAGCATGTTTGGGGAATGTTACGCCTTTAGGGAAGAAAACTCCAGCTGTGCATTTGTTCGGATATCGAAATTGGACGAGGGCCCCGGCTACATGAGCCTACACTTAACGTTTCCTCTTGGCAGATAAAGGCTTAAACCTGACGTCTGAAAGCTGCTGTGTTGTACGGGACAATCCTGGTGCTGCGCTCAGACAGTGAAGGATTTGATTTTGGATGGGAAAACGTGTTCACAATGCCAGCAGCAAAAATAAAACCCTCCACAGTTAAAAAATAACCCTCCAGTGTCGTTAATTTAATGTTGTGCTTAACTCCCACGTCTGAGGAGCAGCGAACTCCTTGTTCATGACCGCCATCGAGAAAAACAGAGGAAGATGGAGGGATAGACGATTATTGTTACAGAATGAAACAATGAATCAGCAAATTTAGAAGAGAAGAAACAAGAAGAGATGAGGAGAGAAGAGGAGAGAAGAGAGAACAGGAAAAAAGAAGGGAAGAGAAGAGAAAAGAAGGGAAGAGATTAGATAAGGGGAGAGAAGAGAAGAGAAAGGAAGAGGAGATGGAGAAAGAAGAGAAGAGAGAAAAGAAAGGAAGAGAAAGAATGAAAAGAGAAAAGAAAAGGAAAGAAAGGAAAAGAAAAGAAGGGAAAGGATTAGATGAGACGAGATGAGAGAAGGGAAGATAAGAGATGGGAAAAGAAGAGAAGAGGAGAGAACGGAAAAGAAAAGACGAGAGAGGAAAAAAGAAGAGAAGGATTTGACCGTTCTCCCCGTGTATGCAAATGAGTTGTTTCGTTGCTTTTAGGCTTGTATGGACCCAAACTTTAAGGCTGTGTGTGTCTGTGTGTGTATATGTGTGTGTGTGTGTGTGTGTGTGTGTGTGTGTGACCCTGAGGTGAGGCATTTTGTGGGCTGTGCACATTTTTTCCAGCTGAGCACCAACATACTAACACAGCAATGTTACCATGAGAAAGAAAGAAGAAAGAAAGAAAGAAAGAAAGAAAAGAAAGAAAGAAAGAAAAAGAAAAGAAAGAAAAAGAGAGAATTTCCCCCCCCCCCAACACACACACACACACACACACAATCGGAGTCTCTCCTTCATCCGTCCCATTGGAGCGTGTGTAATTTGCCCCAGGCAGCAGCTCACACCCTCCACAGCAGTGCCAGGGTTTTGGAGAGCACTCAGGAGTTGTGGGACGCCTGCAGATGAGAAATATGCAGAGAAGCAAAACAACACAATGCTCCAAGATCTTCTGAAGAGCTGCAGCTACACAACAAAGCAGTCGAGGAGAAAAAAACAACAAACAACACACAATCAATCAAAATACAAAACATCCACCTAGGAACAGTGAGAGCTTCAAAATTACTCATCACACTACACTATTACTACCACCCTATACACATACACACACGCACACACCTACACACACCACTATACACATACCACCCTATACACATACACACACACCACTATACACATACCACCCTATACACATACCACCTGGGTGTGGGTGGCACACACCACACACACACACATATACACATACACACACACCACTATACACATACCACCCTATACACATACACACACGCACACACCTACACACACCACTATACACATACCACCCTATACACATACACACACACACGCACACACCTACACATACACACCACCTACACACACACACACACCACTATACACATACCACCCTATACACACCACCCTATACACACACACACTACACACACAACTACACATACCACACCACACCTACACACACCACTACACATACACATACACACACACACACACCTACACATACACATACCACCCTATACATACACACACACACACACCCACACACACCACTATACACATACCACCCTATACACATACACACACGCACACACCTACACACACCACTATACACATACACTACCACCCTAGATACACACACATACACACACACACACACCACTATACACACACACCCACCCACACCACTACCACCCTATACACACACACACACGCACACACCTACACACACCACTATACACATACCACCCTATACACCTACACACACCACTATACACATACCACCCTATACACATACACACACACACCACACACACCACTATACACATACCACCCTATACACATACACACACGCACACACCACACACACACATACCACCCTATACACATACCACACACCTCTACACACACACTACGTACACATCCCACCCCTATACACCTACACACCCTCACTATGACACACACACACACAACACACCACCCACCCTACCACTCGACACATACACAGCAATACACACACACCACAGGAACTACACACAGCCCCTACCACACACACACACCCACTACTACACATATACACACACACCACCTACACACCCCACTATACAAATACCAACCCTATACACAGACACACACACTACACACACACACCACACACACACCACGATACACACACATACCACCCACCACATATACACACACACACGCACACACGCACACACACTACACACACCACCCCCCTATACACATACACACCACACACACCATATACACATACACCCTATACACATACACACACGCACACACCTACACACACCACTATACACATACCACCCTATACACAGCACACACTCACACACTACACACACCACTATACACATACCACCCTATACACATACACACACGCACACACCTACACACACCACTATACACATACCACCCTATACACACACACACACACACAACACTAGACACATACACATACACACACACACCACTATACACACACACACACACATACCACACCACTATACACATACAACACACACACACACACCATACACACACCAATATACACATACCCACCCCTATACACATACACACACCTACACACACACGCGCACACATACCACATACACACATACACACCACCCTATACACATACACACACGCACACACCTACACACACCACTATACACATACCACCCTATACACATACACACACGCACACACCTACACACACACACACACACACCCGACAACACACACACACACATACACACACACCACACTATACACATACCACCCTATACACATACACACACGCACACACCTACACACACACCACTATACAAATACCACCCTATACACATACACACACACACCTACACACACCACTATACACACATACCACCCTATACACATACACACACGCACACACCTACACACACACCACTATACACATACCATCCTATACACATACACACGCACACACACCATTATACACATACCACCCTATACACATATACACGCACACACACCATTATACTCATACCATCCTATACACATACAAACACACCACTATAAACACCCCATTCTACACATACACCCATACCCCACTTTACACATACATACACACACACCCCACTTTACACATACACACACACACCCCACTCTACACACACACACACGCCACTCTACACATACACACACACACCCCACTCTACACACCACACACCCCACTACACACACACACACCACTCTACATACACACACACACACCCCACTCTACACACACACACACACACACCCCACTCTACACATACACCCCACTCTACACACTCCACCCTATAAACCTACGCACACACCACCCTCTAGACATACACACACACACACAACCCACTCTATACATACACACAACCCACTCTGCACGTACACACCACCACCAACCCTACTCTACATACACACAGCCCACTCTACACACACACACACCTCACTCTATACATACACACACCATACTCTACACACACACACACACCACCCTATACATAAACACACACACCCCACTTTATGCATACACACACACACATCACTCTATACATACACACACACCCCACTCTACGCATACACCCAACTCTATACATACACACTCACACCACGCTAAACGTACACACACTCCACTCTTCACATACACACACACCCCACTCTACACATACACGCAACTCTATACATACACACAACCCACTCTACACAAACATACACACACACACACACACACACCCCACTTTACACATACACCCAACTCTATACATACACAAACCACCCTATACACATACACACACCTCAAACCCACTCTACACATACACACATCCCAATCTACTCGTCAAACATAGCCAATTCCACACACACACACACACACACACACACACACACACACACACACACACACACACACACACACACAATGAGAAAAGAAGATAAAAAGACAACATACAAACATCAGTACCTCACTGCATGGAAATCACACTCCACACATTCCTTGTGTTTCACCCCATAAACCCCCCCCCCCTCTCTCTCTCTCTCGCTCTCTCCTTTCTTTCCTCTCTCTTTCTCTCTCTCCCTCTCTCTCTCTCTCCACATCACATCTTACCACCTTTCACAGCATTAGCACCTTCCTATTCTTAACACCTCCTCCGAAACCAATGTGTTCACCTGGTTGCACATGCCATGATCCACACACAAACACACACGATCTCACTCCTTCGCTGTCTCATTTGCTACTGCATCTACACCTCTCCTCTCACTCACAGACCCAATGAAATCAAGAGCACCTACATTTCAATCGAGAACTACACACACACACACACACACACACACACACACACACACACACACACACACACACACACACACACACACAAGCCCCTGTGGTCATGTTCCTAATAGCCTGTTGCTGTCACGTCAACAATAAAGTTGCTGTGGGCCATGACGGCGATCATTACGGCCGGAGCGCAGCGTCGCAGTGCTGAATAAATCACAGGAGGAGAAAAAGTTATCATTTGCAATGATGTGATGACTCCGTACTGAGAGCACGGAGCGAGACGAAGGGGGAAAAAAATAACAAAGATGTATTAGACATCGGTAGAATATTTTCTGGTGTCATGATCAGAAGCAGAACTCACGCTCGCAATAATGGATTTTTATTTATTTTTTAATGAAATGTACACACTTTTGTGCTTGAGATTGGAGGTAAGCTGATACTGATACGGGTTTTTCTCTGGACGATGCCGATATTTAGACACCAGGGAATGTGATGGCTGATATAGGATGCTGATGTTTAATTGGACAGTATTTTTGGACAAATCTGATACGATACGGATATGACTTATTGAATAACACAAGTGCACTAGTAGGTTTTATTCTCAGAGGGCGTACCTGTAGCCTAAACTACATCTGGCTGAAGGTTCCTTAACAATACACTTCTTTTCACATACTTTTATGCTATTCTAATAGTAACAGTATAACATGATAATATTATAACAGCGTAACATTATGACATTATAAGCGGTGAAGTGGGAATCTCTTCGTCATGGTGCTCTCCAAATGTTTTTTTACTTTGTTTAGAGCCGTTAATTGGCAAAGCTACGCACATTTGTGGATTTGACCAAGGATTCAGGACATACAGAGATGTGCCATGTTTCATGAAGATATCTCGTTGCGTTCAGGAGTTATAGCCATTTGTATCAATGTGGCCCCGCCTACTTTGCACTTTTAAGTGAGCCGATGAGTGAGTCGACAAATCAACCGAACGGTGAGTCGACAAATCAATGTTCTTTGGATAATTATTGAAATATAATAAAAAACCTTTGACTAGTGCGTGCAAGTAGGTTTTTAACATTTTACGGAAAAAGCTGACTTTGCAGCCTAAATCTGTCAATGAAGAATTTATTCGCTTTGACCCAACGATTCCGGAAATATAGGAGCTGTGAGTGTACAATACATTTTTGATGAGCTATGACCAAAAATGTGCAAAATTAATTTTTTTGGGATTATAGCGACTCCCTGTTTCCAAATAGCTTTAGACTTTGTCAGCCTCTCCCCAAATAGTCACCACCTGTCCAAATTAAGTAATCCTAGTTGCACTTTAAGCAATGCTAGGTTCCCTGTTTAGAAGCCAAATACTGACTACCGCCAACTACTGGCCTGGGAGAGTAATGTTCTCTAGAAGTCTAGAACTGTACTGTACATACTTTTTTATTGCCTCCACGCAGGCGATGCGAGGCGAAACCGCCGCCAGCTTTCCTCAGAGCTAGCTCCTTGGCGTCACTACAGCTTCTTGGGAACTTCCCAGGTCTATCTCTCGATGAAGTTAGCATGCAGAGGTGGACATCACAGGAATATGTTCCACCACAACACTTGGCTGTCCGCAGATGCGCCTGCATAGAGAGTGACTGAAAATGAGGCATAAACAGCTGATTGAGTAATTAAAAAATGCCAACAACTGATCCAAGTGATTAATCCTCTGCTTAATTTTTTATATATATATAAACCCGAGACATCGATCGTGACGGTGACAATCTAATTCAGTGGCGAGAAGAAGCTCTCCTCAGGTCTGATTTAGGGATAAAACGGCTTTCTCCATCAGCGCGCCTGAATTATTCTTGGTATTAAGAGAAGAGGAGAAGGTGCGGCTTCTTGCAATGGCAAGGTGTTACTGGCAAAATCCATCAGGGGGATTGGAATGTGGAGAGCGAGAGAGGGGGAGAGACAGAGCGAGAGACAGAGAGAGTGAGAGAGAGGGAGAGGGAGAGAGAAACAGAACGAGAGAGAGACAGAGAATGATTGGTTTCTAAGCTGAGATGATGTCTGCACTTCGATATCACAGAAATTCAGCAAAAAGGCAGGAACACTGCAGCTTTAATCCATCTTCGCCATCGCAATGCCAGAGTTCATAATCAGTGGAAAAGCCTACGGTTCTCATCATGGCACTTCGGTGGTGTTTTTGCTGAGTGCAGTTTACGACACAGTTACAGAGGTGGCTGCATCACCACCACCCTGTGACATGAACCACTTTATCACTACACACACATGCACACACACTTGTAGAATAGCTGCTGTATAATGTGTGTCATGATTATTATATAATTGAATGAGGCCCTTTTTGTGGTCAGAGCGAAGTGTTAAGGGCGTGCTCAGGGGGCACCTTGGTTACATCAGGGATTCCAAAAACCATACACCATAACCTATGTCATAAGCGGAGACGCACCTCACCAAAAAAGTAACTACACATCACAGACAGATATCGCAAGGTCTGGGATTGGTCGGCTCGGTGGTGGCGTATTTCCGGTGTAGCCTCGCACGTATTCTGGCGTATTCCTCCGTACCGCCATTTTTAAAGTCCATAGTGAAGAAAGAAAGTGTGTACATGGAGCGAGCAGCTGAAAGGACCATGGAAGACAAAACGAACACAGTAACCACAGCCAACTAGTGTTTGGGAATAGTCACCGCAGAGAGACGCAGAAGTATAAATGCTCACGACAGTGTCGGGTACACACATAGGCTACAGCGTTCACTCCGCATAGAAGTAAAAACGGCCTCTCTGCAGTGGGTTAAGGTTTTGGATTGGAAGGTCATGAGTTCAAATCCTAGCACCACCAAGCTGACACTGTTGGGCCCCTGAGTTAGGCTACAACTGTTCAAGGTAAGAGTGTCTTCTAAATACCATCAGTGTAAAGGTATAGAATAGATTTCAAATAATCCCACACAGTCAGAAATCGATCCACTTATTCCGTGTGTGATGATGCAGAACATGGAATGAACACTGGGGAACCGAACTACCAGGTTAATGATCCACCCAGATGCATTCATCCACTCTCTATACTCCTAAAACTTTAATACAAGAACATTTGGTATGAGTGCTCCCGACCTTGAGATTACTGTGTGCTGATTTTTCAACAAGATCCAGTAGATATTCATCAGGTACTGGTGTAAGTGAGAAAGCCGGTCAGTCATTCATATTCATATTCATATATATATGATATATATATATATATATATATATATATATAGATAGCTATATATATATATATATATATATATATATATATATATATATATATATATATATATATATATATATTATATATATATATAGATATATATATACACACACACATACACATACACACATATACATACACACACACACACAAACACTCATAACTTCAAAGTACAGCTCATTTTTAAACAGTGTCTACATTTAATCTAATCATCAAACACAAACACACACACATACACTTTGGTAATTTGGATGCATTTGGGAAATGTCAGTGCAGAGTCTAAACTGTACTGTTTTGTGTGTGTGTGTGTGTGTATAAAAACATCTTTTCATTTCCACAATCTGTCCCTCTCGTTCTCTCTCGCGGCCTCTGTCTCAGCCATTTCTGTAGCTGTAAAAGCTGAGTGCATCTCGCTGGTGCCATCAGGCCTTTCGCAAAAAATTGTGTGTGAAGCTCTAAATGGCCGTGTCAGGTTTAATTGCTAGCGCATCTGTTCTCTTCGCAATGAGCAGGCCTTTACCTGCCACCTCCACGCGCCACTTGCCAGAGAGACAGCGAGAGGATGTGAAGATGGACTGACTTCACCACTGCTTTAGTGAGACACTACATTTACATTTACAGCATTTAGCAGACACCCTTATCCACACAAACGTACACAAACGTCTCCATCTACGAAAAAAATGAACTGATTAGTTACAAACTTTCAAACATTCAAACAACCTTAAACTCAGTAGAACCACACATGAACCCTGCTATCATAGCAGAAGTGAACTTCATCAGATTCCTACTCACTAATCACATCTAATCATGTGTGACAGTAGGATTACACACAGAAACTACAGTTCCCACAAGTCACTGCACCTTCATACCTCATTCTTTACTGTACTTCACAGGTTACTGGACGTTTTTGGATTTATGGTTTATCTTCTCCATGTTACTGCCTCTATATTGTGTGTGTGTGTGTGTGTGTGTTGTTTCTGCTGATTTTGTTTAGCTGTTTGCACTTAATTTCCACCCATTTGCCTCCGGTTTCTGGATACATGCATATTTGACATTAGTGATTTCACTCTCTGTTCTGATGAGCGAAGTGATGGATATATATGATATATATATATATATATATATATATATATATATATATATATATATATATATATATATATATATAAACACACACACACATTATCCACATCGATGGCATTTTGGCAGATGACCAAATCCTGAGAGACTTCTGTTTAGCATTGGACATTTCACTTTCATTTCATTCATACAACTGATAAGCTTAGGGTTAAGGGCCTTGCTCAGGGGTCCCAGGGTGGTGTAGTTTGGATAACAGGTAACAAAGTCCATGTCCATAGTCATGAACAGAAACCAGTCAAAGTGTGAGTGATGATGCAGAGTGCACACACACAGAATGCACAAACACACACACACACGCACACAGTACATTGTATTTATGAATATTTTATACCAGCTATTTCACTACAATTCCCTCATCTGTATTTGCACAACATTATGTTGCACAAACCTGCACTTTATTCCTCATCCAGCACCACATCCTTCTTCACATTATTCCATTTCATCTTCACTCTCCATTTAAAATGGATGTAAATTCTGCTCCTACGTCACCAGACGGTGATAAAAAAAAAAAAAGAATAAAAAAGCCTTTTCGGGGCATTTCGATCGCCGTTGTGTTGCCAGACCTCCCCAGAAGTTTCCCCCGTAACTAAGCAGCGCTTCCTTATTACACATTCCGTGTGTGTAGACGTGAAGGGATTTTGGACTTTTCAGAGCGTAATCTTCTGCGCTGCTACTTTCTCCAATGAGCGAGCTTTCTTCTCTTGCCAGTCGCAATCAGATGTGCCCAGTTGCTGCCTGAGACCACTCCCTCCTCCCCCCTCCCCACCACACACACACACACACACATTCGAGGCCCCTTTATACATTTTATAGAACACACTCGCTCAAACTGATGGAGCGTCTGTAATCAGAACGACGGCTGACTGAGAAATCGGGTTGCGGATTTGCTTCCAACAAAACGTCATGTTCTTCACCTGTGCGGGGAAAAAAAAAAGCTTCACCACACTTACAATACAGCACAGGAATCTCGTGATCTTAGTTCCTCATGAAGCAAACAGCAACAAGCAATGCTAAAAATTCCTCACTGGTCGATCGAACCAGGCTGAGCTGTCCGTGTTCATCTGCGTCCGTCTGCACCGCCGTCACAAATATTACAGCGAGTGGTCACAAAAAAGGCTTTTATGGGAAACGACATAAAATGTCAGCCGAGATTTTTATTTATTTATTTTACTCTCCCTGTGAGTACAAGCAGGAGCAAAGACATGACAAGGAGCAGAAGCAGGAGCATTAAGAGGTAGGAAAGGTGTGAGGAGCATAAAAGGAGATGTTGCATGTGTGTGTAAATCAAACAAGTCTGATCAATGGAAGCTCACAGCACACGGGTGTGTATCGCGGCCTCGGCAGGTCAGAGCTCTTCGGCAGAAGTCGGGGAACCAACTCCATATTAGTAACTGATCATCAAAGCCGATGGAACAATTTAATAACAGCGTTTATGTAAGACCCGACACTAACATCCGTTTCTCTTTGATCCTTTACCATTTTATTTATTTATTTTTTATGATCAAGATACCTGACATGATCCTGCACATTTCCCCCGGAAAACTGAAACCTGCTTCATATTCAGCGTGAGCATCTTCTGGGCTCGGTTCTTCAGCTCCAGCTATATATTAGGCGTGATACGTTTTCCCAGCGCGAGTCACAGAGCGCTGACCTGAATGTTGGTGTGAGTCATAGTGATTAATGCTTAATGCTAGACGCTACTAAGTGTTTCCTCTACAGTCTCTGGCCATGTGGCGGAAACCGATCACGACATGCGATACGGTTAAAGTGCTTTTAATACGCCTGATATTATATATTTCATTTATTTTATTCTTTTTTTTTACAATGGGGAGAGACTTAGAAAAGTAGATTATTGGTCAGGGGTAAAAAAAAAAAAAAAAAAGAAGAAAAAAAAAAAAAAGACGACACGCCCGGCTGGCGAGATTCTATTTTACACACATACGCACACGATGGTACAACAGACGGCTGAGAATCAGTTTGGGGATTAGGGGAATATGGGAAGCAAAGCACTGACCTGCTGTCCTGCACAGAACCTCACCAAATGACTAAAACCCCTCTGGCCCCCAGAACAGCGCTACTTCAAGTTTTATGCAGCTTCCAGATCACAACATGCAGTTTATGAATTCATGTCCTTGTCTGGTTTTGTGAAAAAAAATAAATAAATAAATAAATAATATATATATAAAAAAAAAAAAAAAAAAAAATATATATATATATATATATATATATTTTTTTTTTTTTTTTTTTTTTTAGGGTGGTATAGGCAAATTGACTTTAACGGCACTAATGTTATTAACGTTGTTATTAACGCAGTGTGCATTACTATGTGAGTGCCCGTATCAAAAAAAAAAAAAGCAACCGGAACAGAATTCTTAAAGGAGCCACATCCCATATTTTTCAATTAAAACAACCACTAAACAAGTAGCATTGACAATAACAAGAAATTAATTAATTAACAACAAATTAACATTGAAAGAATAATTTCCAGAGTAAAATAAATATTAAATAATCAATAATTTAATTAAAGGGAGAGATTTTGAGAAACATTTATATTATTTTAACATCTGTTACAGTTAGAGTATTAATTAACAGTACATTGAAAACATGCAATTAATCACAAGTTTGTGCAATTGTGCGATTAAATATTTGAATTGACTGAGAGCCCTATACACACACAAACACACACACAAGCACACACACACACACACACACACACATATATATGATATAATCAGGATTTCTGGGTAACAACATTAGCTAAATGCATATTAAAAGCATTGTAATGCTTAATCTCTATGGCGAAGAGTAAAATGCTGAGAAGGAACACTGAGGACAGACGGACAGTGGAGAGGAGCGGGGATGATGCCAGGGGGAGCCCCGGACATTTCCTTGCGCTTTTGTAACTGCGTCAATTCGATGAGGAGGAAATCAATAGATCATTAGGCAATCCTACGCAAACACACAGATTTCAGACCAGATAATAACATGATCAATCGCCAATGTCTGTCTTTGTGTGTTTGTGTAGAAGGGGTGTACCATGTCTCTTGGGCGTGGTTCGAGTGTCTGTGGGTAACAGGATGACGCCAGAATCAGCAGCACACATCCATGAGCTCATATGGACACACTGCTAGAGTCTGGCTCAGCTTTCAGGGTGTGGTTCTGGACAAAGTAGAATCTTCTGATTTGTAGCCTGGTGTGTGTGTGTGTTTGCGCGCGCATGTGTGTGTGTGTGTGTGTATCGGTGCTTCATCTGGGTTTGGCTGCATCTATGCGTGGTAAGCTATACCACGTTATACACAATAAAGTCGAAGACTTTTTTTTACAGAAATACAGTAAATTTAGGAAGAGCCCAGGGTCAGTCATGAGCGCCCCCTGGAGGACACAAGGGTTAAGGGCCTTGCACAAGAGTCCCCAAGAGTGACTTAAAAAATTTTAAAAAGGCATTTTCTTGGTTGCCAGACAAATTTCTGTCACTACACTTAACCGTGGCACCGAACACCTTGTGAACATCGATTTAGTATCTGCACAGTCTCTGCTCCTCCTCCGTCATCTCCATGTCTTCTCTGAGACAATAGCAGACACCTGCGGACTGCAGCGGAGGTTAAAAAACAAACCTGTCTTCATCATCTACACGCAGCCTGTAGCTGTGACCATCTGTGTTTCACGTGTTTCCACTTATAGAGACGTGTTCGGGAACAATGCAGATGGATGGAGGAGACTCAGATCCGCTTCCTTTGGGATTTTAATTAAGAGTTAGATGACGGTGAGATACGAAACACACGCGACCGGACGCAACGGACGTCCTATAAAGCCTGAGTACGGCCGGCGGAGCTGATAGGGGGTAAAACGTGGACGCCAAGATGCAGCGAGTCTATTCTCTATAGGAGCGCTTCCTGTGATCTTTAGGAGCGAGAGATCTCTGTGGACATCTGTTTGCACAGGTGTGCTCGTCTGACTTGATTATGAGGGGTAATCAGTATATGCAGGTGTGTGTGTGTGTGTGTGTGTGTGTGTCTGTGTGTGTGTGTGAGTGTGTGTGTCTGTGTAGGCAGTCTCTCCGTTTTGGCTCCTCAGCAATAAGAACAGACCATGGACAGATGACGATCAGAGTTGTAGGCAGGGAAATCAGACTGTGGCATTAGTTTGGGTTTTGCGCGTTTGCCAGCGTGTGGGTGCAGCGAGCGTCGCAATAAAACATAAGGCAGACAAAAAAGAAGATGAAAATAAAGAAGGCTAAAATAAATAGGAAGGGTTTGTTTTTTTTGTTTTTTTGTTAGATTAGTGCCGGAGCCAACTTCTCTCTCCGTCCTGGCAAGTTTCTAAGCGGCACAAGAAACCGATCAGGAACAAAAATTTCTATATGTGAAATTTTATCCTGATCATCATCATCATCATCATCATCATCATCATCAAGTCTGATTCGATGCCACATAATAATTTTTTTTTTTTTTTAGATATAAATCATACATGCGCTGAAGAATCCATGTCAGAAGACTCTCCCGGAGCTCTGCTTATGAAAGAAGGCCGGAAACAGGTGGGCTCAAGTTCTGGCAGCAGCTTCGTTACCCGACAGCACAATAAGAAAGCGCTCCCATGGCAACAAGGCGCAATTTGCTTTCCACAGCCATATACCAGTCCACTTCATGCTCTAATGTAAAATGACAAGTTGGCGGAATTAATTTTGGTCTAAGAGGAAAAAAAAAGAAAAGAAAATTAAATACAATAAAGAAAATCTTCTTTAGTTTCTTCTTGTTATGATTTTTGTTTTTTGCAAATTTGCATTTTTTTCCCTCAAATGTCAGGGTACTTTTAGTGTCAATGTTCATCTACACCACCCATCTGGTCACCTACACCGCCCGTCTGTTCACCTACAACACCCGTCTGTTCCCCTACTCAATCGCCCGTCGGTTCACCTACACAATCACCCGTCTGTTCGCCTACAACGCCCGTCTGTTCACCTACAACGCCCGTCTGTTCACCTACAACGCCCGTCTGTTCGCTTTCTCCGCCCATCAGTTCACCTACAACGCCCGTCTGTTCGCTTTCTCCGCCCGTCTGTTCACCTACAATGCCCGTCTGTTCACCTACAACGCTTTCTCCGCCCGTCAGTTCACCTACAATGCCCGTCTGTTCGCTTTCTCCGCCCGTCTGTTCACCTACAACGCCCGTCTGTTCGCTTTCTCCGCCCGTCTGTTCACCTACAACGCCCGTCTGTTCGCTTTCTCCGCCCGTCAGTTCACCTACAATGCCCGTCTGTTCGCTTGCTCCGTCCATCTGTTCGCCTGCACCGCCCGTCTGTTCGCCTGCTCCGCCCATCTGTTCGCTTGCTCCACCCGTCTGTTCCCCTGCTCCACCCGTCTGTTCCCCTGCACCGCCCGTCTGTTCCCCTGCACCGCCCGTCTGTTCCCCTGCACCACCCTTGTGTTCGCTTGCTCCGCCCGTCTGTTCACCTGCACCACCCATCTGTTCACCTACACAATCGCCCGTCTGTTCCCGTACACAATCGCCCGTCTGTTCACCTACACCATCGCCCGCCTGCTATCCTGAACTTCAAATCTGATTGGTTGGAATAGAATTCCTTTTCTGCAGCAATAAATTAATCTGATTTTTTTTATATATATTTGTTTTTATTTACCTTCATGTCAGATTTCTTTACAGAAGGTTTGGTCCAACCTGTAATCTGGAGCCAGGCCGGACCACGAATCTCTAATGGAGAAGAAACCAATTTCAACTCCCACAGAGAAGAGAGAGAGAGAGGGAGAGAGAGGGGGAGAGAGAGAGAGAGAGAGAGAGAGAGAGAGAGATAGTGAGGATGAAAACGACAGAGTGACAGAGTGTGACAGAGATCTGTGGTCGGTGAAGAGGAGTGGAAGCCTGGTATAAAAGTATCTCCACTGTGAGGAACATGTGTCAGAGTGGCTGCTGACAGTTTTAAAAGGAAAGCTGTTGGATTTCTAGGAAAAAAAAAAAATCAGAGGAGTGACAGCTGCCAGAAACGCCACAGAGCTGCTGTCGCTTTACTGAGGGAGACAAAATCCTACACACACACACACACACACACACAATCTGACATTTCCAAACAAAATCACTTCCTTTAACAGGCATTTAAAGACGCCCTTAAAACGCTCCCTATATGACCTCATGTGAAGGTCCGGATCCAGATTCGCTTATGATTACCTGATTTGCTCCCCACTGTAAGAACATCGTCTCCATCATTTTCTCCATCTGGAGTAGTTTTAACGGACGGAGATGTGTTTTTTTTTTGTGGATGTGTTGAAGTTCAAGGTCAGCATTCCTTTCTGGGAAAGGCTCCGAATGATGAGGGACGGAATGCGGATTGTTTGCGTCGGTTTTATTTGTTGCAAATTAAAGTGTCTCCAATCGAGCTGCGAACACGCGCCGTCTCGGGGTTGCGTTCCCCAATGACCTGCAAAATGCATTTCTGGGTCATAGCTGAACGAAGGAATGACAAAAAGAAATGAAATGTGTGTGTGTGTGCGTGTGAGTGTATATGTTTCTCTGCTCTATTGGACCACAAAGAATTTGTACACGGGTACTTGAGCCAGCATGATTCACCCTTCGATGCATTCATACACAAACACACACACAGACACTCACACACACACACACACACACACACACACACACACACACACACACACACAAACAACATTTCTCCCGGTTTAGTCCTGCTTTGCTCTGTGTTTCTTGTCATAATGATTACCCGAGTGTAATAAAGAGAGACGAGTGTAATGATCAGTTATAGATACAGAGCCTCCTACACGCGCTACATAGTGTTTCTGACGCGGGAACTGCGTTCACTCTTTCCTCCTCCTAAACCACCTCAATATTCTCTTACACCACCTCAATGTTCTCCTACACCACCTCAATGTTCTTTTACACCACCTCAATGTTCTCCTACACCACCTCAATGTTCTTTTACACCACCTCAATGTTCTCCTACACCACCTCAATGTTCTCCTACACCACCTCAATGTTCTCTTACACCACCTCAATGTTCTCCTACACCACCTCAATGTTCTCCTACACCACCTCAATGTTCTCCTACACCACCTACACCACCTCAATGTTCTCTACACCACCTACACCACCTCAATGTTCTCCTACACCACCTCAATGTTCTCTTACACCACCTCAATGTTCTCCTACACCACCTCAATGTTCTCTTACACCGCCTCAACCACCTCAATGTTCTCCTACACCGCCTCAATGTTCTCTTACACCGCCTCAATGTTCTCACCGCCTCAATGTTCTCTTACACCGCCTCAATGCTCTCCTACACCGCCTCAATGTTCTCTTACACCACTTCAATATTTTCCAACTGTTTTTAAGCACAGCTTGACTGGTTCCACCATCTTTTAGGGCACAATTAACACCTGCTTCCAGGCTCTTCTCTTTATTTTTAATGAAATTCCTCTTCAAACACAACCCTCTTCCAAGATTACTTATGCAGCTGAATTCACGTTTGTAAGTGGCTTTAATTTGACACAGTAAATGTGGATGAAGAAGCAGAGCAGGGCTGATGTTGGAGCAGGTAGCTGATGTTTGACCCCCAGTGATTGTGAAATTCAGCTCTGATTGGTTGGAAGTTCGTTCGATTTCAGTAGCAACAGAAGATCAAATCATAAATCATGCTTTTTGAATCGGGGGTTTGAACTGATGTGCACATTTTAATGATGCGTATCATTTCTATAGTAACGATGTTCGCGGGGATTTGCACGGCAGATGCTCCACATAACATAACAGCCACAACTAAAGCTGTTTGTTTTCCACCGTGGGAGAACGTTCCAGACAGAGGATGTTTCTGCTCTGTGGATTCTCAGGAAAATTCAAATGTGCAATAACATTTTTTTTTTTACAGATCACTAATGTTTACATTATATATATATATATATATATATATATATATATATATATATATATATATATATATATCTATATATATATATATATATATATGGTGGCTTAGTGGTTATCACGTTCGCCTCACACCTCCAGGGTCCGGGTTCGATTCCCGTCTCGTATCATGCATGTTCTCCCCGTGCCTCAGAGGATTTTTTTTTCTCCGGGTTCTCCGGTTTCCCCCCGGGTCCACCCCGGTCCAAATAGGTTTATTGGCATCTTGGAAAATTGTCCATAGTGTGGTGAATGTGTGTGTGATTGTGAGTGTGTGTGTGTGTGTGTGTCCTATGATGGGTTGGCATTCCATACAGGGTGTATCCTGCCTTAATGCCCATAGACGCCTGAGATAGGCACAGACTAGCTCCCCGTGACCCGAGGGAAGATCATATATAGTGGTAGAAGATGAATGAATAATGAATATATCTGTATTATTATTATTATTATTATTATTATTATTATTATTATTATAGCTAATATATATTCTTTATTATGTCTAATTTTATGTGCTTTAACAACCGAGACTTAATTTCGTAGCCCCCTGTGTGATGAAAATAAAGAAAGATGAAATATTCTCGTAAATGTTTTAAAGTAATGGTGGTGTTTTAAATGATTTAAATGCAGGCGCACCAAACGCAACCTTGCTATGTTTCCACATGGACTCTTTCAATTGCCGGACGAGTACGACACGGTGTCGTCATGGACAGATGTGTGTAGTGTCGAAATTTTAATTTCACCTCTTATTATTGTTAGTATTATTTGCATTTTCAATAAAAATGGTGACAGAAAGGCACATGTAATTAATGCATTCATTTTGACTAATTTTTAGAAACATCTACCCAGAAACTGGGATTAAATGTGCAATGGGATGTATCTATATCCGGATTGGAAGAAAGAAAGAAAGAAAGAAAGAAAGAAAGAAAAAAGAAAGAAAGGCCAATTCGACGTCTATAAAATCAATGTACAGATTTGTATGCGCCAGTGAAGTCGTGAGGTGAACTTTATGAAAGAGAGAGTCGTTTCTTCGAAAATCTTTTTTCGCCTGCAGAGAAAAAAACATTTTCATCTGTTGTGTCTGAAATGTCAGTTATTCGATATTCATTTCTTGCGTATAGATCTGTTTTATGAGAGTAATATCACGCTCGGAGTTGCGAGGTCGTAGTGAATATTGGAGTGGCTCGGGTTCCATGCGGCCGCAGGAAGCTCTGCTGATGTTCATTCCACGCGCCAAACGCCTGTCTCCTCCCGTCAACCAGCTTTCTCCAGACATGTTCTTTTCCTACAGTGTGCAAAAGCATGTGTCTACACTTGTTCCTCGAGCTGACTGACACACACACACACACACCGTCTAGAGTAGACGCTCCAGCTAATCTGTGCTGAGGAGCTCGGAGAGCTGGTTTCTCTCTCCGACCGAGAACTAAGCCTCTCTGTCAGTCTGACCGACTCGAAGGACACACGAGATTCGGAGAAAGCGCATCCTAATCTTCTGCGGCTGTTTCCCATTCTGCGTTACTGAAAAACCCAGCCCTGTGAGAAAAAAAAGCGAGTCAAGAAACCAGGATGGAGATTAATTCTGTCCACCTGAGCAGAGAAACTCCGGCTCCTCGGCCACAACAAGCAGACAGAAATGCAGACAAAATAACCGTCGGAAAAAGGGGGTCAAGTTCCTCAAACCGGGGTGTCACTACGGAGCATTACGATCCTGTTATAACAACTAGAGCTCAGGTGTAGGGATGGGAAACAAGAACTGGTCCAGTATGTAAGTGTGTATCACATTACGTCTGGCGTAAAAGTAACAGCACAATTCAGAAAAAGAACATCATACTAACAGTAAAACACGGTGGGGGTAGTGTGATGGTCTGGGGATGTTTCAATGCTTCAAGACCAGGAAGACTTGCTGAGATAAAGGGTCCAGATACCAGCGTGACACTAAAACAGGTCATAGTAATGACTACTTCTTACTTAAGTGCATGTAAGAGCCCAAATATCTCAACTCAACATTTTAACACAAGTAAAAGTGTAGTCAGTACTTAAAATTTTACCAGAGTCTTTTACAACATCTGTACTTCTATTACAGCAAATAAAATATGTGGAGTAGGCATTTATGAGTCTCATAATAATTGTTTTATATCCCGGAACTGCTAATAAATGTAACCCTAGTTTAGTTGCTACACATGTTTGTTTAATGGTGGTTTTAATTGTAAAATATGGGACGTGGCTCCTTTAAGAATTCTGTTCCGGTTGCTTTCCATATACAACTGGTGATATGTTTAGGTTATTCGGAAGCGCCTTGTATTCCCAAAAGAAAAAAAATGCACTTCCGTAATACGGATTTGAGAATGCAATGCGCTTCCGTAAGGTTCCATACGGTAATATACGCTAATATCGTGAGGAGCTTTTTGAATGTGCACATATATATATATATATATATATATATATATATATATATATATATATATATTTATTTATTTATTTATTATTTATTTTTTTTTAAGTTCCAGATGTGAAATTTACACTATCGTCTTAAATATCACTATATAATTTAATATTTGAGGCAAAACCTCATCCAGCCCCAGAGGGCACTGTGATCCATTCCCGATCTCACAATAGACAGAGATGAGAATCTCCTTGAGAGAAGATTTGCACCAGTGTGTTTTTTTTCCTACATAATTTATGACTTTGTCTTTTAAAGGTAATTTGATTGACCTTGTTTTCCCAATCGAGCCTCTTTGTCATACGTCTGGACGCTGAAAAGTGAAGTTAACAAGGCATGGAGGCTGGATGGGGCGGGGAGTGAAAAACAATTGTGTGTGTGTGTGTGTGTGAGTGTGTGTTTGTTAAAGCTTTGTTTAACACGCGGGGCACGACGAGTGCAGGCTCTGCTCGGCCTTGCCTCTGCTCCCTGGAGTAGAGATCTGAAGGACACAGAACTTCACCTCAGATGACACACACACACACACGCACAAACCTGATAAAGTAGGAATGGATAAATAAACAGGAATGAAGGAGTAAACGAGAGGATGAGAGCAAAGGGAGAGATAGCAGTTGCTGGACACGGTCTACAACACCGACAGCTGGCAATGACACCGTCCACAGCCCCAGCAAACAGCACTGTGTAGGAACCTTCTCTATACACTGCAAGTACGCGTGTGTGTGTGTGTGTGTGTGTGTGTGTGTGTGTGTGTGTGTGTGTGTGTGTGTGTGTGTGTGTGTGTGAGGGAAAGAGAGAGAGAGATGAAAGAGGACGCTGCTGATAACATGACTGCGTCTCTTGGCTCCAAGTCTAATTAACACTCTGGCACATGCATCAAATTAAGTCAGATTGGACCAACATTTGTGAGCGTGTGTGTGTGTGTGTGTGTGTGTGCGTGTGTGTGTGTGCGTGTGTATGTGCTTTTGTGAGAGCTGCTGCTCAGTCAGCAGTGACTGTCAGGGGGAGGTGAGGATGAGGATGGCCTTGTCTGGAGGTGAAAGTGTCTGGCGGCGCTATGAAGATAGATGAAAGTAGAGGGCACGGATCGAGGGCAGAGACAGTTGTGTGTGTGTGTGTGTGTGTGTGTGTGTGTGTGTGTGTGTGTGTAGATGAAGGAAGTTCAGGATTGAAGATGTGACCGATGAGACACGAATACAACTGCTGTGTCATTAATTCCTCCAGAGGCATCAGCATACGGCCAACAGAGATGCAGAGACACGACGGAACGCACGCCAGCAAACGCCAGCGAACGAGAGAAAACAGCACACGGGAGGAAGGAAAGGAAAAAAAATCCCACAGCGTCCCAAGTTTAAGCAAATAATTCAGTTTTTTGGACACTCGGATGAACTTCTCGGTACGGAGTGGAGAGAAGACGCTGCTCGGTGACAGCTTATGATTTTCTCATTTTCCGAGTGGCGTTTTTTGTGTCATGGTGGTTGCGGCGCCAAGCGCCGGCGCAATCTCGCCCGCTGTGCACGCCGGCTCCCGTGAGCAGATATCACTATTAAACTGTGACCCAATTAATTTAATCTCCGCTCGCTGCGTGCAGACATGAAAGTCCAGTTGCCACCGGGGGGTGGAGGGGGATGGTGGGGGTTATTTCACATCTCGCCACATTCGGCTTTCTGACGGGGGGGACGGGACGTAATTACATGCCTGTGATTGTGAGAACGTGGCCAGAACGAGGCGACGATGGGACACTCATGGCAGAATGCGACATATTCTGTGTGCTGCTCGTCTGGAGTTTAAAGTAAACAGATGTTTGCTTTGCGCACTGTACGAAGACTTGCACGGGGACCTCAGAGTGAAACACCAGAGGGGACCAGCACTGACCTTTGGCCTACTAGGTTCATTTTTCATTCTGTATTACCAGTCCAGTGCATCCGCAGCGGGTGGTGTGTACGTAATAATGGTCCGTAGGGAAAGATGATTTTATTGGCATCGTTTCATCCCTAACTGTAAGTCGCTCAACATGATGGCGTCCGCCGAATGCTGTTTGAATGCATCTATTACAATTATTTGAACTTTTTTTATTTATTTATTTTGTGCACATCGCTAATTGCACAACACCGAAATCTATTTCTAAAAGCCCTGAGTGCTGATGGAAGTGTCATCCGACGATAAAACACACACGTCCTACTTGCTTTTCCTAAGGAGCTTAGTGCAAAAGCCACAAACATTAGGCAAAAAAAAAATTGCAAGTTAAACAGAACCATTACAGAGAGAGACACGCGCCTGCCAGATGTGTTAGCATAAGCAGTTTGGAGTGTTAATTTAACCACATCAGGAGTCGAACGCTGCGGCTGCTGCACGTCTGTCAGCACAACAGAATGGCACTCTAAATTTTCATTTTTTTTTTTTCGCTTCCACTGCCTTTCAAAAAAACAAAAAAAAAAAAAAAAAAAAAAACACATGGCTACACTGTGGCTAGCTGCCGCTGCGCGTTATTATTATGACTTCCTCCCTGCTGGAAAGCTCACAAAAGCCACGGCATACCGAGTCACCGTACTGTAGAGGAATCAGGAATAAAAAAATATGCATCAAACGCAAGCGTCGAGATACACATCTGCCTTCACTCAAGATGCCGGGAAATTCCTTGTGCGCACACAGGTCACGTTTCCTTACAGAAGAGAGACGGTGTGTGTGTGTGAAAGCGAAGCCGTCTGACACAACACAAACACTTTATCCTGAGCTCAAAACAGGAAGAGATTCATGCATGTAAAGCATGAAGCGGCAAAAAGGAGACACAGGCTACGCAAAGGTCCTCCATCCGAGTGGTGAAAGTGAAATAAACGTGCTACGATGAAACACCGTTTAATACCTTCAGATAAGGGCGGAATGAGATGGACAGTTCGAAAGAGAGAGAGAGAGAGAGAATTGGACAAGTCTGCAGGATGAGTGATCGGCGTGAAGGATGTGGTTGAAGCGTGGAGCTGCGTGGATGGAGATCAGAAGTAGAGTGATGGGCTCCATTACCTACGAAACACACACACACAGATCCTCACGCTAATGGCCCATAATATCGCTTTACACCCCGTCCCGGTACGTTACGCTACCTCCCTGACATAACCCTGTCACGAAGAAAAAAACAGATCTGTTTCTTTATTACTTCTCCTTAACATATCAGCAGAACGGAAAAGCTCATCTCGGAATTTTTTCCCGCCTGCTCGTGCCCTCGAGGCAGACACGGCGACGGTTATTGCCCCTGAACTGCAGCCCGTTTCCCTCTGCCAATACAATGGATGTTTTATTATAATCAAATGAATGCAATATCCCGCCATAAATACCCTATTTAAAAAGCCATTTTCTCCGCCTGCAATATGGCCGTCGCGCCACAAGGTTGCGCGGCATGTTTAATTCAGGGCGCTCGTCATTCGCAGCACGCACACGCACGCACGCAAGCGCACACGCGCTTCTTTTAACACGGATGGCAAACACTACCTGCCTGCAATCCCTGCTCCCATTACAAAGGCGAGAAGTGCATCGTTGTTGTATTTATCTCCCTGAAACATGTCGTATTTATTACAGGCCGGCGCTCCACCACTCCGCTTTCCACTGCACCACAGATCGGTGTACAGATAGAGGGAAAGTTATTAAAAAAAACATTTCCGCCCGGGAGGAGAGACGGAGCGACACTCTGCAAACTTCAACAACAAAAAGCCACGGCGAGATCGATTTTCATATCCCATTTTCAGTCTTGATAAAGTGTCTATATCTAAAAAAATTAAAATTAATAAATAAATAAATCTGCCCGTGCCAGGTCTTCCACGAGCAGTAAGGGATTATAATTTCTTTAGCGCATTAAGGGCACCGGGGGTGGCCAAGTCTCAGGAAAAGCCAGCAGTGTCCTGACGTTCCCGGCTCTGCTAATCGGCAAATGAAACACTGCAGGCCTACAATTAGGTTCCGCGACGATCTGTCACCTTACGCAGCAGGGAGGGCCTCGGGGACCAAAACACAGAGAGCGCACAGGTGTCCGTGGGCGCACTTTTTTCATTCGTTCGTTTGGAATTTCAGTCACGACCAAAAGCCCATAGCAGAAGACAGGAAGAGCATTGGGTTCGAAGGAATCCAATTTCTCAACAACCCCCCCACCCCCCACAAACCCACACACACACACACACACAGACACAGGCACACAATCACCATTCCTGAATAACCCCGGAGTTACCGTTGAATGAAATAACAGGATTACGGACACACACTAGAAATCCTGCAGAGATGCCTGATAATGCAGTTTAGGACGGAGCCTCACGTCGCTAGCAGGCAAAAAGTCAAACTGGCTGCCTAATGAAAATACACCGAGCTTTCCAGAGTCACTGAGCATAAAATTCAGAAATGGGTTTCTGCGGGGCGGCCAATCCCAAAGACGAAAATTAGCGTTAGAGATAAAGCTATTTTTTGCAGAGAAGGGGGGGGGGGGGTTAAAAGATGCTAAAAGGGACGTCCGTGCAGCATCGTGATAGGCTCGCTAAGGACGGGATTATTGTTGTGTCAACAACCCCCACAGATAATAGTAATTACCGTCCTTGGTTTAGACTCCTCCAACGAGAGAAAGGCACTGGCTTAGCTGACAGCCAAAGCCTAATTACCGTGAAAGGCCAATTACCAGCTCCATTTCATTATTTATGTACCTCCACACAACCAAATAAAAAGAGGCGCGTGCAGCCCAGAGCGCCAAAAAACTACTGACAGCTGTGCACAAGGATCCGCGGAAGGAAACGAAGAAATTCAAATAGCTGGCAATTTCGTCTGGGAAAAAAAAAAACATCGTTTGTAATCGGCATTGTTGGTGCTGCTTTGTCCCCCCTTATAGGGGCAATTGGACGAGGCACAGCCCTTTCCTCGATGAGACTGCCTGCGTCGCATCCGCCACTACTTCACGCGTACGCCGGAAATAATACTCATGAACTGTCTTCCGTCAGGAAACACAATTGTAAACCGTGAAAACACCACCATGAGACAGGAAAAAGGCTCCGCCCCTATTGGTGAGATGATGGGAGATCAAACGCCTTTAATTAGCACATGTGCATTACAGCACAGACTTTTCTTCAGAAGATGTGGTCAGAGCGCAGGGTTGGAGACACAATACAGCGCCCCCTGGAGCACAGAGAGTTCTTCTCAAGGACCTAAGAGTGATAGTTTGGCAATACTGGGAATCGAACCCCTGACCTGACGATCAGTACTCCAGCACCTTAAACCCACTGATCTACACTCCCCCCATGAGGACAAGTGTATATAGCAAGTTTCAGCAAGTAGTGTGTATGTGTGTGTGTGTGTGTGTGACAGTGTGTGTGTGTGCAGGATTTGCTTGACTTTGTAATGAAAATGCTGCTTCACGTGCAATCACGTTGGAACGTTGGCTCAGCAATGTCCTTTTTGTTTCCGCACCCAAAAACACAAGCTTTTGATTTTTATGCCCTCAAATACATTTTGCTGATCCGTGAGGAACTCAATTTGTGGTATAGGATTAGAATTATGCATAAAAGGAACGAAGGCCAGGAAAAAAAAAAAAAAAAAAAACACTGGAAACTGGACACTCGCTTTTCTCTCGCACTGGGTTCGGCTCATTTTCTAGAAAAGTCCTCCTGACATTCCTCAGCTTTTTGGCTGCGAGTGATCCCGGCAAGCGTCCGCGCTCGGAGTGAGAACTAGTGCATCTTGAATAAGGGGTTTGTGCATAATTGACTCTAGCGTCGCATCGTGCATGATCTTCCCAAAGCCTTGAACCCACGCCGTACCGACGACTGCTACGAACGCCATCTGTTTACGATGTGTAATTTCCGTTCCTGGCCGTGTTAAAGCTCTCCCTCTTGCCGGCTTTTGCCAGCATCTGAAGCCTGCCTCATGGCTTCCTCATTCAAATACGGTGAAATCAGATCACTTTCCTGTTCACCAAGCAAAATCGCTTCACACTCCGGACCCGGCAAAGCGTTCTCTCGCAGAGCTCGGTGCGTACCGCGAGATTCCGCCGCCGAGTGCCAAAGTGCTTAGCATTTAGATAACATTTGCGGAGGAAGGGTCCGTTGCAGCTTTTGCACGAGGGGCATCGTGAGCCTCGAAGGCCGGATCTGGTCCTGCCGCGTCTTGGCAACGAGTAACGCGGCCCAGGCTGCCGTGACAGCTTGGAAGATCGCAGGGGGTGATGGGACACAGGAGGAGAAGAATTCACGTCGGGCTGAAAAAGGGGAGGAGGGTGTGAAGGGTGTTCCATAATATATCCCACCCTGCCGAGTGCACAGTTGCTCATGAAGGACGAGAAGGAAAATATGGACAAATCTTCACTGAGCTTTTCCATCTTCTGGTAGGAGAGACGATATTCTTGATAGGGTCGAGGTTCTTGAGTGAGAAAAAAAAAGCACTTCGGAGCTTTGGAGTGCGGTGATCTCCGTTACATGGAAATTCCAACACGTTAGATGCGATTGCGTTTTGGATTATATACAAAAAAACAAGTGGAAACAAAGGTCAGGCAATTTCACTGCAAATTAATTATGGTTTGTTTTATTCGTATTACATTTACAGCATTTGGCAGATGCCCTTCACCAGAGCGACATACAACTGAGCAGGGTTAAGGGCCTTGCTCAAGGGCCCACTAGTGGTTGCTTGTTAGTGCTGGTGGTGGGAATTGAACCTGCGATCTTTCGGTCCAGAGTACAATGCCTTAACCGCTAAGCTACCACCTCGCATATATACTGTATTGTTTATGCAGAACCAACGATAAATTAAATATACACATCAAAATTTACTGATGCAATACAATACAATACAATACAATACACCTCCATTATTATTTCTTTGGTTAAGTTAACTTCTAACTCGTGGCCCTTTTCCAAACACACATTTGCACAAAACGTCTACTTCACAGAACTTTTCCTGGGTTATCTGAGAGAAGTTACAGCTCTACCTCTGCCATGTTGATGGCACATGATGGGAAAGGGGGTGTAGGTCAGTGGGTTTAAGGCACTGGGTCACTGATAGGAAGGTTTGAGCCCCAGTATCGCCAAACTGGCTATCCCTGCGCAATCTACATATCAAATACTATAATTTGTAATTTATGAAAGTATAGAATATATAATATCTAATATTTAAGATTTTTTCCACTGATGCAAATGTGTTAAAAACAAGGCGTCACGATACAAAGGATCAGGATTTTAAAAAATCTGCCGATGTATAGATGTAAAATATATGTACATATGTTTTTTTTTCATTCTCGACATGATTGAATAAATGTAAAATCAGCTCCTCCTGAACCGCGTCCACTCCCCGGTTAAACCTATTACACTCTAAATATGTTCTGAATTCAATTCCGCTTCTTACAGCCTTCTGTTTGGGACCAATGCTCCATTTATCAATTAGGTTACCAGAAGGGAGGGGTGCTCTGTTGTAAAGAGGGTTATCACCTGTTAAACACACACACACACACACACACACACACACACACACACACACACACACACAGTTACCTGACCCAAAGCATATTGGCAGAGAAAAAAAAAAACAACAACAAGAATTTATTCATTCTCAATTTAAGTTTCTGCATCAGGTAATTAGCCTCGGGGCTTTAACGGGAAGACAAGTGAAACGACAACAAACTGGAAATGGAGAAGCCCCAGATGTCAAGAATAAGAACGCAAAATGATGATGGGGGGAGTTAAAACAGCTTAGGGGGGGGGGGGGGCGGGGGGGCTTTGCTGTCTTTGGTTTGGGGGGCATTTAATTCTCCCATGTGCATTTCAGCTCTTTAAAAAACACTGAAAACTCCCAGGTTGCACTTCTTAATAAGGGCTGAGACGCCACCTGGCAGAGAGAGAGAGAGAGAGAGAGAGAGAGAGAGAGAGAGATGGAGGGAGGCACGGAATGAGAAATGGAGGGAGGGCAGGCACATCCCATCATCCCATCTTTTCTCCATTTTGACAACACTAATACCAGTGGGCTTATTGGACTAGGACGGGGAGGGGGAGGGGGGGGCAATGAGAGTGAGAGAGGAAAGAGAGAGAGAGAGAGGGAGGGAGGGAGAGAGAGAGAGAGAGAGAGAGAGAGAGAGAAAAACAGAACCAAACAAGCCAGAGATTTAAAAGCAACAGCATGTAGAGGAAAAGACCTTCTCAGAGCTACATATGGACAGAAATACAACAGGAAAGAGCTGGCAGCGAGATTAAACCATCCGTCGCTTAGGTTTTAAACATAAAGCTCTCCCTTTTTTTTTTGGCCCAAACAAGAAAGAAAGGGAGAAAAAAAACAGGCAGGAAAGGAGGCTGTAAAAAACAAACACAAAAAACCCTGCAGAAAGATAAATAGTGAGAGAAATAAATAGCTGGAAGTACCTGCAGTAGTGTGCAGATACACTAAGTTCTTTACACTTCATTATGTTTACAGCTCTTATTGAACACATGCATCATTGTGCTCTCAACCGTGTCTCCGCCTGGCTTTGTTTATTTATTTATTTTAAAAAACATTTTAAATCAATTTCAATTCCATTTTATTTGCCGTAGGAAGATATTTCATGTGTATTTCATATACATACGGGGTGGGGGGGGAAGAACTTCCTCAGACATATGTTACCTACAGAATGCAGACTGATGAGTTAATTGCTCGAATTATCAAATCGATCATAATTATAGCACGACGCCGTCCTTCAGCGTTATTGTCCGAAAGCTGACATGAGTGATGTCTCCTGATGTGCTGCACAGAACACACCAAGAGAATGAAGAAGAAAAAAAGAAACCCCACACTGATCCTACAGATCCCATCGCATCAAATCTTACATAAAGCCATAAAGAGTTTCTAATGGTTTTAACGGAAGCACCGATGCACCTTCCTACTGAATTTCTACTGGACGTGTATTCGTTTATTAGCTTAAACTAAATAGCTTATTCGTTTATTAGGATGTTCTTTAGATTATTATGTCTGCTTCCATTAATGACCAGAGGTCTAGCAAGGACCAGGACACTTCAAGATCATGTGCTGGAATCCACTGGAAACCAATAAGGGCCATTAGAACATCCAGCATTCAGATTCCAGTCCGTTTCTCCAGTGCACGCTTTATTTTGATTATAATGATTTATTGAAGCACGCTATATAACAAACCTAAACAGCTGATTTGTAAACCAAGATCATTTCTGCAATGGTTTCTATTGTTTAATTTAATTCTAATTAAGCCTTAATATGAATAAACCTGCGAATTGACAAACTGTCCTTAAATATCCGTATCTTCACGTCACAGCAGGTTAAATGGGAAAGCAAACCGATTGCAACCTGAACCTGATACAGAAAAAACACTAAATAGAAGTGTAAATAAACGGCAGTGTAGTTATCAGTAGTAAGTGGAGTTGAGAAGGCTTTGCAATATGGACGTGCGCCCCTAAGGGAGGGGTGGAGCTCAGTGGGTTTAAGAGGCCGGGTTACTGATTACTGGTCCTTGAGCAAGGCCCTTAACACTCTGTGCTCAGGTGAGCACTGTATCATGGCCCTGCACCCTGACCCCAACTTCCAAAAAGCAGCTGGGATATACAAAGAAAAAATTACACTGTGCTGTAATGTTTATGTGATAAATAAAGGCTCTTCTTATTCAGGAGAATTGCACGTTTTTGTTTTTCTTCATCGCCGCGCAAAACGAAAGTGAGCCCACTCGAAAAAAAAGTGGTGAAGAAAATCCTTCGTACTGTACGTTCAGGTTAGTGTTGAGGACGAGGCAATTTGCTCCTGCAGCCATCACACTGCTGTGACAGGCTAATTTCTGGGCCACAGGGAAAGTGAATGGAAGCAAGACAGAAGAAGACAGAGTAGCTCAGGTGAGGAGGTGAGACGGGTCAGCGAGTCTCTCTCTCTCTCTGATAAGTGCTCTCCGTTCTCCCTGAGCGCCGCGTGTGAATGTGATAGCTAACATTTTAACAAGCTAGAAAAAAAAGACACTAATTACGCTCGTCCCTGTTTCTGCCCCTTTGTTTATGTAATTTTTTTTCTTTTTTTTTTATATCCTGTTACATTAATTCATTCCCCTCTGTATTTTCAGCCACGTGAAAGTTGTGTATTTATCCTGGCTGTGTGCCAGCAGAACTGACTCCAAACATCTCTGTGTTTGCGGGTTATAACAAGGCCGAACGCGGCGCCACGAGCGAGACGAAAAGGAGGAGGGACAGAAGTGACTAAGAAGGACGGATATAAATGAGGCGTGAGCGCTAAAGGACGGAGGAGGCGCGGGAGCGGTTAGCGAGACGACGAGAGCCCAAACAGGAGCTGTGAAAATATTTGGCGCGTGTAGGCGCTTGGAGAGGACGAACGCCGGGCGATTAGCATCGCGTCTTTCCATCTTTAATAGAAAGTATTGAGAACAGCAGGTACACGAGTCGACCTTTCTGCTCCTGTCTTTAGCGTTTTTCCAAAATTCACAAGATTTTTCATTGCAAGCCCAGTCACGTTTTTATCAAACATCTAAAAATAAAAATTATAATAAAAAAAAAAGTGGTTTGAATGTTTGCTAAATAAAATTTACTGACTATATTTTTTATGTTCAGACTTTGTCATAAATTAATCTGATGTGACAAGGTGCTTGAAAATACACTGGAAACAATCTTGACAGGAAATCAACAAACACACACAAACACACACAAACACACACACACACACACACACACACACACACACACACACACACACACACAATGCACTAAAAGCCTCGGCTTTAACTGCGCCATTTTCATAACCAGTTCCCTCTAATAACTTCTTCTTTTAATTGTTCCCGCTTGATATTCATAGTCTTTGATCAGTTCACAATCATGACAAGTGGAAATAAAGCGTGCAAAACATAAGCAACAAACAAGTGAAGAAAGAAAAGTCACAGCTTCAACAAACATGGTTATAGAAATACAGATCATGTAAAGTTAGAATGGATGTCCTCCCTTTTATTCAAAATGTAATAAGTAGTGTAACTTTATAAAAGTAAAAAAAAAAAATAATTACACTTGATTACTTTTTGATTTCTTTAATTTTTCCACTAGGTGGCGCTTTACATTAACGTTCTAAGAAAAAAGTTTAAAACGCCCAAAAAAAAAAACAGGTTCTATTTTTCTAAATGAAATCATGTTTTAGTTGAACATCATGCCGTTGTCTAAAGCACTGATTTTATATGAAATTGTTCAGATGTAACCCTGTTTGTAATCTTTAACATTTTCATAAGTAACTAATTTAGATTTTTTTCTCAGTAACTGTAACAAATTACTGTTACATTTATTTTGTTATTAAATGACGTAATGCCGTTACATGTAACTCGTTACTCCATAGCACTGTATGTAGTGCATGTTAAAGAAACGTATTACATTTTATTTGCTGCACTTTAAGTGTACAAATACATAAGCCATTGTGGTTGAGTGTAGAAAAAGTGATCGAAGCCTTGCTGTGTCCGAGTCTCTCTCCTCTTCCTCTGTCCTGAGTGTTTCGCCGGCCAAGAAATCTGGAAAACTCGGGATTATCTTTTCCCCCAACAATACCACATAAAAAAAACGCCTCCAAAGACGAACAATTACCAGCAAATTGTTACCGTGAACCAGAATAAATCGTTTGCCGTTCATTGTCTAAATCTAAAAGGCGGAAGGAACGAGCCGGAGTGGTTAAATGCTATAATTTAACTGCTGGATTGCGCCATTATCCACACTCTCACGGCTGGATCGCGGCCCACCGCACCGCGCTCCCAACTATAACACTGTAAACCCACCTGTATTCTGTACAAAATCAAAGTAGTGCCAAAGAGAGGACAGAGATTTAGGTATGAAGTCGGATGATTAGCAGGTTGGTTTGATGTACAGATATAAAAGTTTAAAAATAGTTACATTTGGAAATGTAATAGATTTCAGATTATAAATGACCCTGTTACAAAACGTAATGCAGTGTAACATTTCAATTACTTTATAAAAATAAAGCAACTGATTACATTTGATTACTTTCACTTTAAGTAAAAAAAAATTATATTAAATTACATTTTGCAAAATGAAACTGCAGCAGATTCTTCATCATTCAAATCAAAATCATGTTGTCGTCTAAAGCACTGATTTTACTATTTGTAATCTTTAACATTTACATTTTTCTCAATAATTGTAACTAATTACTGTTACATTTATTTTGTAATTAAAGTAACTCCCCAACACTGATTATTGGCTTTTGGTAGGTAAGAACACTGAGTATCTTTTCATCATAGCAGATGTCAATGTGTGGGATCATATCAGGAACAAAGTGAACATTTTGTGCTCAATGTTGGCGTGTTCTAAGCAGGAAAAATGGGAAAGATTAAGGATTTGGTTCAGAGCTTCACTAAAACTGCAGCTCTTGTGGGATGTGTGTAGTTCAGCAGCGGTACATATCAGAAGTGCTCAGAGGAAGGACCGGTGACTGTTGTGAAACAGCGAAAGGGTGATGAGGAGACGAGGATCGTCGGAACGTGTGGAGAGAGAGAGAGAGAGAGAGAGAGAGAGAGAGAAGCCTGGAGCATGTGGATCCAATAGACGAGATCCTATAGCTCAAAATACTGAAGAAGTTCATGCTCTTAATATTCGACTCATCAGGAAAGCAGGAAGCCAAATAATATTAAGCACGTGGTCATAATGTTATGGCTGATGGGTGTCAAAGTGCACAATGAATCATCTTACAGGTTTATTTAGCGCTGCCTCGCTAAAATGTGAATCACGATTTTCCTCAGTCGGAATTGAGATCACACAATTGCGATCCTTTTACACAATTCTCATTATATCAACAGATATTTATTGCACTCAAGTACAAAGAGAAGTGATGACGTGCAAAAATATTCTACCAATAACTATTTAAAAATAGCAATAGCGTGTGAACGGAGCATGATGTGAACGCGTGGAGTGAACGATGTAGCCTACACATGTAGCCTGCTACACGGCTGCTCGCTCCATATCCATGCTGTTTCTTCACTATGGACTTTGAAAATGGTGGTACGGAGAAATACATTTACATTAACAGCATTTGGCAGTCGTTCTTAGGCTCTGCTCAAGTGCCCACTAGTGGAAGCTTGGTGGTGATATTTGAACCTGCGAATCTTCCGGTCCAGAGTCCAATGCCTTAACCATTAAGCTCCACCTCCCCATAATACGCCGGAATAGGTACGGCGCTACACAGGAAATATGCTGCCAAGCCGACGAATCACAGACCTTGCGCTCTGTGTCGACATGATGCGTAGTTACTTTTTTGGAGAGGTGTGTGTCAGGTTATGGTGCAGAAGTAAAAACCAAACTATACTATTAATCATGCAGCCCTTTCTCTTACAGGTCATTATTTCCAAAAGGAGTTTGAATTAAAGACGGAATGAGTTTTTGAAAGCCCTGTTATAACTAAGCGGCCCCCCTGAAGTGAGCGTCAGGTTACGGTGTACGGTAGGCGTCGAAACGAGTTGAAATGAGATCGTATATGCATGGATTATATTTTCGTGCAGATTAATCGTGCATCCCTACTTTTCTTGTGATTTTGTGTTACACGTTGATATGAAAAGCAGGACTAACACTCAGTGGAAAGAGCCGTCTATCCTTACAGATACCTCATTTTATCTTTGATCTCTGATTGACATGAAGAATAGAGAGCATGCCCCGCCCCGTCACACACAGTAGAATCTTTTTTTTTTTTTTAAGCTAATAAGCTGCTGCATGAAGCTCCATCATTACAGAAAACTCTTTGATGGTAAAAAGGTTATTACATGGAAATGAGCTGCCAGGAGAAAAGTTTTGTGCAAATGTTTTCAGGGAGGATTTGAATGCATCAATTGCATTATTCCCACAGAACCTCAGACTGTTGTTCACTCTCTCTCTCTCGCTCTCTTTCTCTCTCTCTCTCTCTGAGAAACAGAGTCTGTACTTAAGATGCGTGTTTATGATTTTCTATAAGATTTCATCATCTATATGGTTATCTCCATCAGATCCTGAAACACTTGCACAACTGATAGACGGATAAAATGATCGTGGGTTTAGATTTCTCCATGTCGGAGGATGAAATCGTGTCATCACATCGAAACACGGCCATGAGGGCTTTTTATAAAGAGTTTTACAAACTGAGTCGAACTCGATCTTGTCTACCGAAGCGGAGTGTTTTGTACGGTTCCACCACGGACAAAACAAACAATTAACAAACGTCTCAGAACGCTGCATTTGTAAAGAGAAGCTCACCGGGCAGGAGCGACTGCTCGCTGTGTACGTATAGACGCGAGGAGCGAAAGCCGCGTGAGATCCGTCTTCTGGTTTATCATCAACTAGTTACATGTAACGCCTTCACGGGATTGAATTACAAAATAAAAGTAATTTGTTACAGTTACTGAGGGAAAAAAATGTGTAAATAAATGCTACTTAAGAAAATGTTAAAGATTACAAATCCCCCCCCCCCCCCCCCCCCCCCCGCCCAATCCACAGATTGTTTCTGATGCAGCCCAATTCCGAAAAACATAATCTATTCTTTTCTCCCAAGGGTTTGATTTTTTTTTCCCCTTAGAATGTCCATTCCATTAAGTGCCCCCTAGTGGACAAATGAAAGTAGTCAAAAAGTAATAAAACTTAATCAGTTACTCTACTTTTATAGAATCATTGGAAAGTTACACTACTTACTACATTTGTAATCTGTAACCTTTCCAACAATGTTTATCATCAAGCGCTACTTATAATCACCCACTGTTACTGTAATCATCACCACAACAAGAAATAGAATGAGAGAGATATACACTAATGAAAGAACAAACCAGAGAACGTAAGAAAAACAAGATGTTTTATATTTGTCACATGTACTTGTGAAATTCATTCTTTGTATAACCCAGCTTGTTAGAAAGGCCAGGGTCAGTCATGTTACAGGTACTTGCTCAAGGGCTGCAACAGTAGCACCTTGGTGATACCGTCGCTCGAACCAACAACCTACCCCTCCACCTCCACCAGAGGGTTAAGGGACTTGCTCAAGGGCCAAGACCTCGAACCAACAACCTTCTTAGCACTATCTCCCATGCCATTAACCCAAGCAGTGCCTGGATGAAAACATCTCCATCGTGTCTCGCCATGATGAACGCATGTGTTTATCCTGCTTTGGCTCTCTGAGAAGCATGTGTATAATGTGGCCGTATGCGTCCCTGAGGGAACGGATCAGGACGCATCTCCGAGCCACCCCCGGACACACACCTGTGTAGTCATCATCATCACACGCGGTGCCAGGTGTGAACCAGGCTTTGGCTCAAAGCTCGATATTCAATTGACCTGCTCAGCTGAATTGATTTGGCCAGCATGCTGCGTGCCTCTGTGGTGTGTGTGTGTGTGTGTAACAGAGAGTGAATGAGGAAAATGGAAATAGAGCAAGACAGTATGATGCACTTCCTCCTGTCACTGCATTGAAGTGATCTTCAGCTGGTCTCTCCTCAGCGTGGGTCAGAGTGATCCCATCCTCACTTCAAGCTCAACCAAGATTAAGGCATACAGCTATGCTTTATCGTGTGTGTTAACGAGTGTGCATGCGCACCAGTGCACATGAGTGTGTGTGTGTGTGTGTGTGTGTGTGTGTGTGTGTGTGTTCTCTGTTGGAGCGGAAAAGACCCCAGTCGGACTCTTCAATCATGCTAAGCCCCAGTAGCCACAGGCAAACTCTACCAATTAGCCGCATACTGCATCTGACCCTGCCTTCATTAGTGTGTGCATACGTGCACACACACACACACACACACACACACACACACACACGCACACACATACACACACACACACACAGATGCACACCTGACCCTGACTTCATTAGAGCAGTAGGGCAGTGAGTCTGACAGTCTGGAGAAGACAAGATCATGCTCTCTTTCTCTTTCTCCCTCTCTCTCTCTCTCTCTCTCTCTCACACACACACACACACACAGGTAGGGGTGACCGGAGCAACACGCTGAAGGCAACAGGTGCAGTGGCTGGAGGCACCAAATCAACCCAAGCTCAGATGAAACGAAGGACAAGTGAATCCTGAGAGAGAGGGTACTGAGGAGGTGTGTGTATGTGTGTGTGTGTGTGTGTGTGTGTGTGTGTGTTTCAAGCCACGTGGCCAGTCTGCTGAGCTGAGTGTTTGGGTGTAGGGAAGGTCTTTTTCTGATGGTCTGGAAGGTGTAATTAGTCATTGCACTGGAGAATTCAACCAAAATAGAAAAAATGATTAAAATTGCAGAAGGAAAGTCTTTAGAAACTGTGAATAGCTGCTGATGGATTTGCGTCTGTGCAAGTCGATGCGAAAAACAAGACATATCCAAAGAGAGTGTGTGTGTGTGTGTGTGTGTGCGCACCAGCTGGCCTCTGATTGTAACCCAAGCCGTCTTCTCGCTCTTATCCACCGAGGAGAGGCTTTCAGCTCATCTCCAGTTTCACTTCGACCCTTCCATCAGTGCATCATCAAGCGGAGACGCTTCGACATCATTGAACGCAAGCTGGGATCCGAGTATGAGCGTTTTACATACGCAAATATAAATTGCACCAAAGCGCTGGTGTTTTTACTGCGAGTCTGAACCGCATTATAGGGCTGAATGATGGAGGAGTGGAGAGGTAGAAGTGGAGGAGGTAGAAGGGTGGATGGGTAAAGGATTAGAATGTCGAGGGTGGAGAGATAGAGGGATGGAGAGGTATAAACGGGGACGTTAGGGGGTGGAGAGATAGATGGTTGGAAGTGTGGAGGGGTGGAGAGATTTAGGGTTAGTGAAATATAGACTTAGAAGGTAGAGGGGTGGAGAGATAGAGGGTTGGAGGATTGGTGGATGTGGAGAAGGTGGAGGGGTAGAGAGATAAAGGGTTAGACGGGTGGAGGAGGGGGAGAAGATGGAGGGGTGGAGAGATAGAGGGTTGGAGGGGTGGAGGAGGAGGAGGTGTAGGAGAAAGAATGCGAGCTCTGATCCCCTTTTCACTCATCTGCCTGGGCACTAGTGGATTATTGATCGCAGACAACCATCTCACAGCCATTCATCACACACCACTCAAACCCTTAAACGTAAGTGTGTGTGTGTGTGTGTGTGTGTGTGTGTGTGTTAGTAACAGTGATGGCTATTGCCAGGTATCTGCAGTTTGCACATCCATTATTCCCACCAATGAGCTCTACAAGTACCTGCTGTACATCCTGCAACAAACAGTCTCTATTCAGACTCCTGTCCCTCCTGCACACAGTTGGGTGGTGGAGGAAACGACCCGTCGGATGAGATAAATAAATAAACAAATAATAAATAAACAAACAAACAAATAAATAAATAAATAAATAAATAAATAAGCAGGCCATTGTTTTCCCACTTGGCCGAGTGGCGTTAGCAAAGCTGTTCGGCTGCAGATAGCAGCACAACAGCCTGAGAGATGGCCAGCTTGCTAAATTACAGCATGGGTTTGTGTGTGTGTGTGCGTTGTGTGTGTGAATTGTGTGTGTGTGTGAGACTTGGTCCCCAGGTGAAAAAACCCATAACGTGCCCGTGAGAGAGCAAAATAATTCTTATTGTGAAAGTGTGTGTGTGTGTGTGTGTGTGTGTGTGTGTGTGTGTGTGTGATGTGTGTTATATATATATATATATATATATATAGATAATATATATATATATATATATATATATAATAATATATGTTTGTGTGTCTGTGTGTGTGTGTGCGCATGTATGTGAGTAGAGTGAGTGTTAAAGCACAGAAGTTGTCCAAAAATAAAATAATTACAGCGCTTTGGGAGGAAAGTGCGAGTCTTCTACACAGCATAATGTGCTGTAACCTGCTCTGACCTAATCACATCATCAAACCGGAGAGGGGGGGAGAGAGAGGGTGGGAAGAGAGAGAAAGGGAGGGAGAGAAGAGAGAGAAGAGAGAGAGTCTAGAAAGAAATGAAGACATACGACCTTTGATCTACCTTTAAATGTCTGCCAGAAAGAGAGAAAAGAGGACAGCGAGAGAGAAGAGAGAGGGAAAAGAGGATGAAAAGAGAGGGAAAAGAGGATGAAAAGAGAGTGAAGAGAGTGAAAAGAGATAGGGAAGAAGAGATACGAAAGATAGGGAAGAGAGGAAAAAGAAGAGGAGAGAGTGATATGAGAAAAAAGAAGGAAGAAAAGAAAATGAAAGAGATAAAAGAGAGGGAAAGAAGAGAACAAAAAGAGAGGAGAGAGAATGGGAAAAGAGAGAAGCAAGATAAGAAAGAGAGGAATGACAGAAAGGTAAGAGAAACGAAAAGAAGAAAGAAGAGACAGGGGTAAAAGAGAGGAATGTATTTTTTTTTTATATTAAAATCAAGTCATATTACACTTTTTCAACGAATGACCATTTCATTATTCCAACACCAGATTATTAAACCTAAACAACTTTCACAATCATTAATCACCAAATAAACACCTCTTCTTTTTATTGTTTGTTTACCTATTAGCATTATAGGTAGCATTAGCATTGTTTACCTCCTGATCTAAACATCTTTCTTAGCTTGTCCAATTCAGCCATTGATATTTGATTGGACTGCTCTATAACGTGCACCAAAAATGAAATTCTGAAACTTGGCCAAACTTAAAAAACAAAAAAAAGTTTACTAAACAAAAATATTCAATCGTAAACATCATAAACAACAGTGAAAAACGGTTTCCCTTTTAGTTTTTACACAGAGTGCGTTCATTAGACATAATTCAGATTACGCTATTCAGCAGCCGTGCAGTGTGTGTGTGTGTGTGTGTGTGTGTGTCTGTAAATACCTGCCAGAAAGAAAGGGATGAGATGGATTAGAGGGCAGAGAGAATGGAGAGACTAGGAAGGAATGAAGATGTGCGACCTTTGATCTATCTTTTAAAGCTTGCCAGAAAAAAAGGCAGATAAAGGGAACGAGAAGAAGATAGAAAGAGGAGGAGAAGAAAAAAACTTTATCAGTTCTGATAAAGTGGAGATACAGATGTCAGACCAAATAAAGCTTTACAGAAGAGTTTTTTTTTTTGGGGTGGATGTTAAATAATCCAGACGTGTGTGTGTGTGTGTGTGTGTGTGTGTGTGTGTGTGTGTGTGTGTGTGTTGGCTGGCGCTGAGTCTCAGCTCGGACAGACAGGAGAGCAGATGCTCTCTCACCCACATACAGCATATTAGTTCAGAAAGAAGTTGATCTTACCTTTGTTTTTCCTCCTTGGGAGAAGTGATGCAATACAGACAAGGGAGAGGAGAGAGAGAGAGAGAGAGAGAGAGAGAGAGAGAGAGAGAGAGAGAGAAAGAGATAGAGAGAGGGAAGTAATAGAGACCGAAAAAGAAACAAATAAAGATTGATAAATGAAAGGGGGGGAAACGGGAAATTCTTGAGCACTGGTACGCACCATTGATTTTCTATTCTTCTAGAAACATTTAATGAGAGGAAACTCATTTGAGAGAGAGAGAGAGGGAAAGAGGGAGGGAGAGAGAGAGAGAGAGAGAGAGAGAGAGGGAGAGAGCAGTGATATGAGTGTAGGCCTCCACTTAAGAGTGAATGGCAGCTTCTGGAGAAGAAAGAAGAAAGTGGGAGCTCATTATCTTACCTGAACTAAAGCCAGAGTGAGAGGCCGGATGGAGAGCTGTAAAAAGGAAGAGACGGCGTTCCGTTAGTTTCGACGCATGCTTTAAGTACATCAATAAATAAGTAAGTACGAGACTGAAATTACAAAGTGTAATCTTCCTCAGTCGCTGCTTATCAGCTGCGTAATTGAGCTCACTGCAAGACAGATACATATTAATCAAACACCTAATTATGCTTCAAGCTGTTTTGCGCTGGATACAGAAAAATTCCTTTAACAAAACTTCTCCATCTTCTTCTTCGTATTATCATTATTATTATTATTATTGTACTCGACTGTATTGTTTATTGATCTCTCAGCTGAAATGCAAAACGAACCTTTCACGCTTGATTAACCGTACGGAGTAAATTGCGCTCGTTTTGAATTTTAAGTGCTTGCTGCATAAAAAAAAAAAAAAAAAGCCAGATTGAAATATACAAGGTCCATTAGAGAAGCAAATTGTGGCTGTAACCACAAAAAGCTGAACGTCGCTCTCTCCCAAAACCTCCAGCCATTAGCGCTCCGAATCAAAGCGCGGCACTCTAGTAAACCCGAAACTTTCCATCCGAAACTTTGCAGAACTGCACGAGTTGTGGAACATCTCGAGTCATCTGCTGCTCTCACATCCGGTACATGGTCTACAGTCTGAGACAAGGAGATAGAAAGAGAAAGAGAGAGAGAGAGAGAGAGAGAGAGAGATGTCCTCGCTAGCTCTTAGCTGAGGAGTCATGTGTGAAAGGTTGCGAGTGGAGTTCGGAGAGAGGAGAGCTGAAACAGTGCTGGTCCTGCTACAGGACGCCTGCTGAATTTAAAGTGTTGCTCTGCTTGAATATTTCTAGCAAAACGAGCGCACACAAGGAGGAGACTGAAATCTAAAGGCGGTGGGGCATTGTTTATCTGCAACCCGAGTCATGCTAACATCATATTTCATCGTTGGGAACTTCACTTTGAAGACTGCTGACATTTACAGGAGACACTCTCTCAGCATTACTAAGGACTTCTGTCATCCTGCCCATAGACTGTTTGCCCTCCTGTCTTTTGGGAGGCACTACAAGAGCCAGACCCGGACCAAGACGAGCACGGTTACGAACAGTTTTTTCTCACAGCTGTTTCCATGCGGACCTTTGCACCCAAGTAGCACCACTAACACCGCCCACCCCCCCCCACCCCCCCCCCACACACACACACACACACACACACAAATGAATACTACACAATGCACCACTTTACTGTTTGCACGTCTATAACCTTTTCATGAACCAATTTTTATTTCTCATATACACATTCCTACAATAAATATTAAATATATGAAGTGCAAAACATGCAATAAAACTCTAATATATAAATAATAGGGCTGTCAATCGTTTAAAATATGTTATCGCAATTAATCGAACAATTGCCATGAGTTAAGTCATGATTGAATGTTTTCAACGTACCATAAATGTTTCTGTAACTAACTGTGTCAGATGTTATAATTATATAAATTTCTCTCAAAATTTCTCCCTTTAATACAATTATTTATTGTTTAATATTTATTTTGCTCTGGAAATTATTCTTTTAATATTAATTTCTTGTTAATTTCAGTGTTAATTGTTTAGTGGTGGCTTAAGTGTAAAATATGGGACGTGGCGGCTTTAAGAATTCTGTTCCGGTTGCTTTCCATATAAACTCGTGATACGTTTAGGTTAATCGGAAGCGCATTGCATTCACAAAAGAAAAATGCGCTTTATTCCGTAATACGGATTTGGGAATGCAATGCGCTTCCATAAGGTTCCATACGGTAATATACGCTAATATAGTGAGGATCTCAATACTCTTGTGAATGCGCAGCTAGTAGGAGTAATTTGGGGAAATTTAGTAAGCATGAGTGGATGCACTGAAGTTTCTTTATTCATTTGTTCTTTGTTGTCCGGGTTTCGTTCATTCTCCAAAACAACGCTGAGTGAAGGAGCAGATCACTCACATAGTAATGCACGCCGGGTTAATCATGCGTTAATAACATTAGTGCAGTTAAAGTCAATTTGCATTAACGTGTTAACTTTGACAGCCCTAATATATGCATATAAATAATACACTTTATTATACAATTTCTCTTATACAGTATCTAATCCAGGTGTGTGAAATTCATTGTCACTATGGGCCACATCAGTATTATGGTTGGCCTCAAAGGGCCAAATGAAACTATATGACAGTATATAGTGTTTGATGAGTGACGTCGCCTCATAACATAGCGCTTGTTCTCCTTGAAGCACAAACGTATTCACTTTCACATCTTTCTTCGAAGTGTCTTCAATCTGCACCAATTTTCACTTTGGGATGCTGTTTGGAAAAATCGGCCTCGGTAAACTCTGATGTGGGATACATTGCACTCTAGTGGAGGGATGGCGTCACCTTGCGGGTAACGTAGTCGCATGCATTGTGGGAGATGTAGTTTATTGTTAGTGCACTCTTAAAAGCAGCATCACCTTTTAAGCTCTGGCAGGCCACATAAGACATGGCCTTGAGTTTAATCCTTTCTCCACGTACTGTTTATTTATATTCATATTGTTCATTCATCGGTCATTTAAATCCATCATTTATCATAGATCACAGTTATCATCTTGTACAGATGTAAATATCTGGACACTGCTACTAATGCGCTTCTGGTTCTATTCTAGAATGTATTTCGTTGCCTTGTGCTGTAACTTGTGCAATGAATAAATCGAATCGGCTCGAATATCATTTAGTCTTCATGTGAAAGTGGACGCCGTCGTGCTGAAAGACGCCACTCTCATCAGGACAGAACTGTTTCGAAAGGATAACAAAGCCACTCGTTTTTTTTCACCCCTCTTTTTTTCCTCAGACGTCTGTTCTTCTTTATGAATTATTAAGTGCTTCTTAATTGATTCAGACTTGTATTTTTTCATTATAATTATTCACATCACTGCACATTCAATCTTATCGTTACTCTCTGACGTCGCACCCGAGCCGCCATGCTGTCAAAAGTTTGTGGACACCTGATCATCACAGCTGTACATAGTTGTTCCTTAAACCTCCACGATGTAAGAAGATTTTCTTCTGCAGTTTCATTGACAGGACAAACAATTCCTCATGCTACGACAAGACACCAGTCCAGCACAACGCTGCATGCACAATAACAGGGAGAGCCGACTTTGCTATAATGGCGGCTCAGTGGGAGGTTGTAGTTCAGTGGTTAAGGTTTTGGCCTCTGGACAGGAAGGAAACAGGTTTAAATCCCACCACCACAAAGCTGCCACTAGTGGGCCATTTAGCAAGGCCCTTAACCTTCAATTGCTCATTTGTAAGTCACTCTGGATAAGAAAGTATGATGTAAATATGACAAATAAAGACTATTCTATATTTCGTATGTATATTGGAGCTGTGCAGATCAGTCACACGGCAAGTCATAACCCCTCAGTTCCTGTCATTGAGTTCAAGAGTTTTATCTTAGCCATTGTCTGCAACACTGTTAATATTTATTACTGAACAGTATTGCATACACTGTACTGTACAAACTTAATCCTAGTGAATCTTTTGTGTATTACATTCTCACACTGCTGTATTATTATTATAATTATTATTTACTGCAGAAATACTGAACATTAAGTATCCGCTCTTCTCAAAGGTAACATACCTAATAAAAAATGTTTTCCTCTTTTCGATATTAAGGCACAATTATTAAATGCTACTATTAAGTAATATTAGTGCATAAAATAGTAGTTGTATTATCATTTTAAAACTAATATTTTTTCTTTAATAACATAATAGTATAATAGTAGTAGTAGTAGTAATAGTAATAATAATAATAATAATAATAATAATAATAATAATAATAATAATAATAACTAATGACATTGGTGCATTTCCTGAAGAAAATGTGAGTGGTGCTTGACGATGCAAACCGCGGCTCCGGGCGCGACCTCGAACCCCGCTCTGAGTTTGGTTTCGAGTTAGTGCTGACGTCGAAACGCGAGATCTTTAGGAGAGACGAGCGAGCGCGTTTAGACGCCAAAAACGCCTGTTTCGGCCATTTTGTCGGAAGGGGGCGGGGCCAGTGACATCACCCGATGTTACCGAAATCAAATCCCACCCGGCGTCCGACTCCCGCCGACGGGCCGAGCGTTTAGACGCGTCACATGACCCCGTAGCCCGACGATTCGCCGTTTTGCGTATTTTTCACGTTCGCCGCCACGTGCCGCCACGTCCGCCGTGACGTGACGTCACGTGACGTCACGTGACGTCCGACGGGAATTCCGGCTTCCGCGGGAGATTCCCCAGACCCTGCCGAACGGTTTGACGCGTCACACGTGCGGGTCGGCGCTAGTCGGGCGACGCTACGCGCGATAGGCCGATAGGTTTGGGCGGTGGGCGTGGCCTATGACGTCACGTGACGTCATCGATTCCACCGGAGATCAACTCCCCCCACCCTACCGAGTCATTTGACGGTATCACACGACCGTTTCCGAAGACGTTCGTTTTTTCGCCCATTTGCGATAATGGTGGGGGCGGGGCTTAACGTGACGTCACGTGACGTCACCACATTACCCACAATGCAACTCCCCATGCTGAGCCGGGTCCGTAGACACCTCACACGTCCCGATCCGTTACTTTTTGCCACCCCGCCCGTTTGTGGCCCCTACGCCAAGGGCCCCCATTGAGAGCGGGGTAATAGCATTTGCCATAATGCATTCGGCCCCATTGGTCTGTTTGCCAATTGATGTATGGCATGCCTGGGGTATTCGGGCATTTACCAATCACATTCACTGTGTGTGTCTGAAATCCCATTCATTTCAATGGGGCAATTAATTGCCCTTACCCATAATCCCCTGGGGCGTTTTCGAGACGCGGGGGGTGTTTCGACACATCAGGCTGGACACCCCGGTCGAGAGGATATGTCATACTTGGGCGTGTCGGTCGAACCCGTGGCGAACAGCGGAGCGTCGAAATGTCCCCATTCATCTTCTATGGGGCCGGAATGTCGCAGAATTCCCAGAATTCCGTGTCGGGCGATGCGGGTCTGGGGTTCGAGGTTCGACCCACTCTGTACCACATACGGTATACGGGCGGGCGAACACGGGCTCGACCCCCATAGAAAATGAATGGGGCTCTGTACCACATACGAGGTGACATTTGCCATACGTGCGTGTCGGGCGAACACGGGCTGTGCGGCGCAGCGTCAAACATCTCCCATAGAAAATGACATCTCCCATAGAAAATGAATGGGGGCCCCGGGACGGATTGGCCCCGATTTCCCAGGAATCTGAACGTGTCTGGGGTTCGAGAGGCATATGATCGTGATCCACGCCGGAAATCCTGCGGGGCGATCCCTTATAAAAGTAATAGGCCGCGTCGCACCATCGGGCCGGACGATATGAGGTATGGACCCGAGCCGATCAAAAAGCTGTGTGGGACTAGTTACGCACCGAAAATCTGTCCGGAAGAATAAATAAGAAGAAAACTAAGGTTCGGTATAGTAATAGTGATGCTTGTTCCAAGCACCACTAATAATATAATAGTAATATCTTAATATTTTTATTTCTAATGGGGAAATTTGTTCTGGAATGAATTAAAACTGTTTGGTTATATAGTGAATTTGAAGATCTGGGGAAGGTGGTTGCCCAATGGTTAAGACATTGGCCTCTGGACCGGAAGATCACAGGTTCAAACTTCACCACTAAGCTGCTGCTAGTGGGCCCTTGAGCGAGGCCCTTAACCCTCAACTGCTCAGTTGTAAGTTACTCTGGATAAGGATTTCTGCCAAATGCTGTAAATGTAAATGATAGCAAGACACGATGGACCAGAGGAATCGTGAAACTCTCAACTTCATTCAGTTTTCTTAAGAATTATTTATTATAATTATGAGAAGAAACGATTACTTGTTGCACACTTGTTAAATAATAATAATAATAAGAAGAAGAAGAAGAAGAAAAGTGTCATATGGTCACGATACTACACCGAACCACATGCCCAAACACCAAACACCAGATAGAAACACCGGCTGCATCAGTCCCTAACACGCTCACACACTCACACTCGCACGGGTGTCGCTTTTTGGATTTCAAAAAAGTTTTTTTACGGATGAACATCACTGGCCGTTGCTGGAGACCTACAATTAAACAAAGTCCCCATTAAATTCTTTATAAGCTGTAAGCTGATTATGTCCGAGCCGGCAAATTTCCTTCAAGAACAGAAAGCCAAAGTGCTGGCGTGCATGAGTGATTTCGAGACATGCACACATCCAACAGTAGCTTAGCGAGCTAGCTAAATGCGGCCCGGCAAAGGGTTTAATGAGCGTCGTTTTCAACTGTGCAGGATTTCTCATCACCGCCTCTACCCACGCCTGTCCAATTTAACGAGGACAATATCCTTGGTGACGAGTTGCCGCGTGGTTTTGGAGTTATTCCGCGCGGGCCGGCCGTGCTGACGGTGACGAGAGAACGGCGTGATATCACTCTGTGTTAATGATGAAGAACCACATACATGATGGTGTGTGGAGTCATGGCGGGAAAAAATAACAGACCCATTCCAGACCCAAGCTGGATAAACACTAATGTGAAGACGGGCAATTTGTGGTAAAGACGGCACATTATATAATTTTAGGAAGCATTTAATGTTTACAGTACCTGTGATTGTCACCTGACCCACTCAGAAAAACGATCAGTAACCTCCAAAAGTGAAACCTGGTAGCACCAACATTCTACTTTCTCAACTCTGGTCCTGGAAAACATTTTCCGCTTCTCCACATTATTCACATCTTCTCCAACCAACATAAAACAATGCTGATATTGTGCTTCACTCAACATAGCTGTTATAGTTATTGAAAAAATAATCATTCAAACCTAGTGATTAATATTAATATTAAAAAAAAATTTAATAAAGAAACAAAAAAAATCCTACTTAGGACACTACGTCTCTTTATATTTCATATAACAGGGTAACAAAGCTGCCACTCCTGGGTCCTTGAGTAAGGCCCTTAACCCTCTGTGCTCCAGGGGGCGCAGTATCATGTCTGACCCTGCAATCTGACCCCAGCTTCTAAACAATCTGGGATATGCCAAGAAACAATTTCACTGTGCTGTAATGTGCAACAGTTTTAGACAGGTGTGAAAAATGCTGTAAACAGGGAATGCTTTCAGAAATAATAATGACTGTTTATTTTTGGCAATTTACAAAATGCAACGTGGGTGAACAAATCAATATTTGGTGTTAGTACCTTTTAAAGAACTAGAAGTAGTGGAGGTGATGGCACGACCCCCACAGAGCCCTGATCTCAACATCATGGAGTGTGTGTGGGATTACATGAAGAGACAGAAGGATGTGAGAACGTCTACATCCACAGAAGATCTGTGTTTACTTCTCCAAGATCTCCTCCTACCAGCTGAGTTCCTTCATAAATCGTGTGCAAGTGTACCTAGAAGAATCGCTGCTGTTTTAAGGGCAAACGGTGTTCACACCAAATATTGATTTGATTTCTTTTCTTCACTCACTTCATTTCATTCGTTGATGAAAGTAAATAATTGCACTTCCATTTTTGAAAGCATTCTTTCTTTACAGCTGCCTAAAACACATTATTGTATATGTGACAAATAAAGGCTATTCTATTAGAACATAAAATGGTAAATAATATTATTATAACACAGCGCTGCATCACAGATAAGAATCTCATACTGTGGGAACGAATGTTGTTACTAACGCGAGAAAGCCAATCAACACGATTCAATTAAGATCAATGATCTCACACACACACAATCCTTGTCAAAGCTTTAACACTCACTAAACACAAAGTCGCATTTTCTGACATTTTTTCGCTCAAATGCGGAAGTCATTTCCTATGAAAAAAAACCCCATACACATTTTTAACATAATACAACATTCAAATACTGTGATTAATCACATGATTGCCAGGAGTTCCAATTAATCGCGACTTCATCGTACATTTGTATTTGTTCTAAATGTTCCTTAAATAAATGCTTTACACGTGTTTAAATATCTAATCAACATATGGATGTTTCATGCAAATGTATGTTTATTATTAGTGAAACCAAACTCAATCTCGTAAATGTTTTAAGTAATGACGTTTTAGATGACGTAAATCATCAGGACAACAAACGCAACTTTTGCTGTTTCCACACATACGCTTTTAATTGCATACATTATGGTGGATTTTGCTGCTCGATTAGAGACTATATGTTTAGTCTAATGATTAACTAATGTTTAATGATTAAAAACATTTTGGTGGAGTAAACGGATTTATTTATTTATTTATATCGGAATAAAGAAATGACGTCTATTGCGTTGAATGTAATTTCGGCGTATATATATATATATATATATATATGATATATATATATATATATATATAATATATATATATGTATATATATACACGTAACAAAACGGTATATATATTGCGAGTTGATAAAATAAGTGCCGTTAAAATGATCGTTAACATGTCATTTAATCTAGCCTGAACATAAATAGTAAAAAGTGTCAATGGTAGTCTTGAATATTAATATTAAAAATAAATAAATAAATAAGCAAAATGCCACGTCTCATATTTAATATAACAGAGATATATAATTAATATAACATAATATAATATATAAAAATATAATATTATTAATAGTGAGGGGAGGAGGAATGGATGTAAATGTGGAAGGTTTTACTACACAAGCTTTTATTTCCATGCAACTTGCTTCCCACCAAGAAAACACTTCACCTGATTCTTATTCCGATTTAATTTAATAAATCCTGGAAAATCAATGGGAAGTGTGATTTAGAGAATGTCCCTGATAGACTGTGTGAATGATGAAGACGGTGTTGAATTGAACAGAGCTTGTTAAGAACAGACCTGTGGAGCCTGTGCTCGGTGTGATCTGAAGTTCTCACCTACTCTAGACCTTAATAATGAAGCTTGGATCGCTTGGATCTGGTGTGCATTTTGACAAAAAACGGTGATGGAAATCTCCGCGGGAAAAAAAAGATTGAATGCCGTCGGTCCTCTAAACTCGGAGGCAAATAAAGATAGGAAGGTCTTTCATTTTTGACACCCTCCAGAAGCGACGCCACCAGCAACGACAACCTGCCCATGAGAGATAAAGTGAGACAGAGGGGCATTAAGGTCCGGCGGGAAACACACCTCAAGCCAAAGTAAACACATCAGTAGTAAGGCCAATAATTGCAGCGCGGGACTCTGGGGTTGTTAGCTAGCCTAGAAGCAGTAGATAACGCCTGGATCGGTGGCCACTGACACAATGCCGTTATCTTCGTCCCGCTCAAATTGACCGTCTATCAATTTGGAGCTCGAGGAGCAGCGCGACGAATAGAAAAGTCGATCATGGCAGCCAAACAGCACAACAACCCAGAGGACATCGGGTCAGGCTCGTCAACGAACACCAACGAATGAGCATGAAACGGACCTTGATGATGTCAGTCGCGGTCAAACGGCTGATGAGACTCGCGTGCAGGTTTTTTTTCCCCCCATTATCAGGGCGACGGGAAAACGAGCAAGTCTTTATATAGCAAACATCACATCACTCAGCGATCCACAAGGGTCGTTACTCATTTGCACTTTCGGGTTCACATTCGCATATTCATGCCGAAAACGACTCCGCCCCGAAAGCTCCACAGGGTTATGCAAAAAAACGTATAAACACACACACACACACACTTTCATCTGCATCTCAGTCTCTCCTACGTCTCTCCTGCTAATAAATCACACATTTCTCATCTCACTGTATATATGTGTGTGTGTGTGTGTGTGTGTGTGTGTGTGTGTGTGTGTGTGTGTGTGTGTGTGGGTGTGGGTGTGGGTGTGTGTGTGTGTGTGTGTGTGTGTGTGTGTGTGTGTGTGTGTGTGTGTGTGTGTGAGAGAGAGAGAGAGAGTGTGTGTTCTGGCCCTGAAAACTCGCCCAGATTCCTCGGAGAGCCCACAGCCGGGCGATAATGAGAAGGGAGACAAAGAGAGCGTGTCAGGAAGTAGATTCTTTCTGCTGTGCACCATCTGGAAAAGGCGAGGTAGATAAACAAGTACACCCGCTGCATCCCTCCCTAACACTCACACACTCGTGCGCACACACACACACACACACACACACACACTCGCACACACACACCCACTCACATGAGTGTCGCTTTTTGGATTTTCACGGATTCCGGCTTATCAATCGTCAGCCAGATTCAAAACCGAGGGAAGAGAAAACAAACAAAAGGCAGCGTGTAGGGAAGAGAGAGTGAGTTGCGGGGGGGGGGAGAAAAAGAGAGAAAGGGAACGAGAGATGAGAAATGAGTTTTTTTTTCCCTCAACATCATCAACTCTAAAGAGATGATGACAAGGTCTTTGATTTTCAATCTAGTCAGACCCTTCAGATCTCAAAATATCTCCACTCGGTGAATAAAAAAAAAAAAAGACAAATGCATCCGGAAATAACAGAGGGACGAGGGATTGCGACGCGAGGGAGAGAGCGAGGCTTAGCAGCGAAAAACCCCGGGCGTCGGATTTGTATTTATATCATGGAGGAGTCTGTTAGGAGAGACCACCGAAACCTTCAGGCAACTTTTGTGAACGGGAGCACAAAGTGGAACGTCGTGGAGAAACAAACAGAGCTGCAGGAAAGAGCGAAGAGAAGAGCGAGACGACGACGGGAAGAAGTGTCCCTCAGGATATGTAAAAGGAGTCACACTTCAACGTCTCCCCATCATTTCGCCTCCCATTCTTTGCTTTTTAGGATTCGGACTCTTATGCAAACACATGGAGGGGAAAACAAGATCTCTCTGCTAATCCACTGATGAGAGGCGAGTAATGAAGGTAGTGGAGGCAGGTGCAGGAGGTGTGATGAATGAGCGCGCTCACCAGTGACTCTCAAACACCAGGGCTGAGAGGTCCGGCAGCGTACACCGCATCCGTACACTCGATCTGTACGCTGCATCCATACACTGCATCCAGGCCTAAAAATGCCAAATATATATATATATATATATATATATATATATATATATATATATATATATATATATATATATATATATATATATATATATATATATAATATATTATTATTATTATATTAAGAAGTATTTTATTTCTTTTTTAAAGAGCGATACTAAATACGCAAGACAAGTCTTTTGAAATGAAACAAGCTGTTTTTGTTTCCGTTTTATTAAAACAAAAATTTACACCCAACACACACACACACACACACACACACACACACACACACACACACACACACACACACACAATGATCAAAGCCGACGGCAAACGGTTAGCCTCTGATTTGCGTGCTTCATCTTAATCAAACGCACATGCAATAACCTCATGATCGGTTTGTCCTCGTTTACGTGTGACGCGAACATTCACATGCCTACGTTACGCTCTCAGATGAAAATCCAGTCCGAGTCATCTTCAAAGTCGTAGGTCCCAGAGATGACAAAAATTAATTACTGCGCAGCAGGTGTAGCTGAAGAGAACAAAAACAAGATCTCTCACACATACACACACACACACAGATCTTCGATCACTACACAAAAGATTTGGGTACAAAATTTGACAAACCCACGCCAGAGATCGTGGATAAAGGCTAATTATGGTTGCTAAAAATAAATAAACAAATAAAACGGTGGCATGTATGACTACATTTGTCAGGCTGCGTAAACGCCTGTGTCTGACTAAGAATGCTCACATAGCACTCATCTCTTTTTAAATTAACATACAATAGGCTGTTGCTAAACACACACACACACACACACACACACACACACACACACACACACACACACGAAACACAAGTTATAATAAATGCAATTCGCTGCCCCCATTTTTTTGAGCTTCCTGAAACATATTAAGAACACAAACTAGCTTCCATTCAGTGGCATTTTACTGATGCACGCCGTATCCGCCGACTGATACCGAAGCCGATTTCAAATTCCACAGGAAAGAAAAACCCACAATCTCCTGTGTGGTACCACATAAATGCTCCCAGTCTACAGTTTAATCAGTAACAGAAATGCACGTGTTGAAAACGTGTTCACTATGACCACACACACACACACACACACACACACACACAAAATCGCTCTAGATACAGCAATCATGTTTTATTAAATGCCAGAATCATGATCAGTTGCCCACAAAGAAACATTTACCACTTCTGATTAATGATTGGTGCTTTATATGGAGAGTGAAATTACTTATTTGTATATCCAACCCATGTTAGAGTCAGAAAGCAGGGTCAGCCATAATACAGTGCCCCCTGGAGGACAGAACGAAGAGTTGGAGAAGAGTTTGGGAAGCGTTAGGAAGAGTTTGGAGCTCAGTGGTAAGGCTCTGGATTACTGATCAGAAGGTCGGTGGTTCACGCCAAGGGCTTTTCCCAAAGGCCAAAGAGTGGCGGGACCCACCGACCTTCTGAGCAGTAATCCAGAGCTTTACCACTGAGCTCCAAACTCTTTAAATACAATAATGTTACTCCAGATCAGTATAGCTTAAATCAGGGGTGCCTAATCTTTTACACAAAGGGCCGGTTCAGGTTTTCATTACAACCAATTATGGGGGAGGGGTGTAGCTCGGTGGTTTAAGTCATTCATTCATTCATCTTCTACCGCTTTATCCGATCTCGGGTCACGGGGAGCCTGTGCCTATCTCAGGCGTCTATGGGCATTAAGGCAGGATACACCCTGGATGGAATGCCAACCCATCGCAGGGCACACACACACATTCATACACACATTCACACACTAGGGACATATAGAAGAAACTGGTCACATTAGCAACACGTGAGGACAATGTCCATGTTCACGTCGAGGCTGAAGGTGGTGTAAGAAGGTAAGGAGGAGGAATGCAGAGATATCATAAGACCCTGACCTGAAGATGAATCAGCATGAATTAGCAGGTTGGGGACTCACTCTGTTTACAAGAAAGTACTTTATTTCCCCTTTTGACGGCTCCCTTTGGGAGGGGTGTCACATTGGATAGACGACATATTAGTTTTGGCACATGTTTTACGATGGATGACCTTTGTATTTTTTTTTTATCCAGATTTGGGACTGGCGCTAGGAAGGGACTGGCACTAGGCACTGGCTTGTGCAACCCTAATAGGGCAGACTGAGCAATTGGGGGTAGCTCAGTGCTTAAGGTATTGGCCTCTGGACTGGTAGGTTCAAATCACACCACCACCAAGCTGCCACTAGCGGGCCCTTGATGAAGTTCTTAACCCTCAATTGCCCAGATGCAAGTTGTTCTGGATAAGTGCATCTCCTAAATGCCATAAATGAACACTAATGGGTTACTCAAACGCCCACTAGTGGTAGCTCAGCAGTGGTGGAAATTGAACCTGTGACCTTTCGGTCCAGAGAGCCATACCTTAACCACTGAGCTACCACCTCCCCTCTTTTTATTTCTACACTGTCACCTTCACAACAGTACACAGCAATATGCTGCACCCAGCGTTCATCTGGAACGTGTCCTGGAAGTTTTCTTTTCGAAGCACCTTCTGCGATTCGTGCCGGATCTCTGTAAATGGGTCAAAACACTGAGCTGCAAAGAAGTCTGCAAATCTGGTGAGAATCTTTGCTTGAAATAAATGAGTGGTGCTGCTTCCTTTAGTCGCCACAAACTTTAGATACATTATTATTTGCCGCCACGTTGTATTTGGTATTTAGCATGTGTAGTGCGGGTCGGGAGGAGGAGAACTACGGAAGCTCTCTGTACTCTCTCAAACCAGATTGAAAGCGTAAAATCAATTTACGCAAGTTGGAATAAACCCTAAACTCGAATTAATCAAGAATGTTGATTATAATCAATCAGCTCTAGGTTGAGCTTGTTCCTGATCTTCTTCCAGCGATGTTCTCATGCACCACCTTGAACGACTAGCTGCAGAATCACCGTTTGTCAAAAGTACATCTCGTCCAACATCTGCGTGTCAGTTTCTTCTAACTTGATCTACTCCAGAATTAAAGTCCTGAAGGTTCCACAGCCGTTCAGTGACTCCGGCCAATTCTTTGCATCAGCAGCAGGTGTAGCGGCTTCATGTAATTTGGAATAAGCGCATGTTAGCCCTCCTCCTCATCCTCTTCCTCCTCATCCTCTTCCTCCCACCGATTGGTCGTTGTCACGTGATGGCGAAAGTCCTAGATAATGCCTGGCACCTGGAGAAAATTGCGAGGAAGGCAGGCAGACTGAAGGATGTTGTGTTGCTTGATGTCAGGAACCGTCGCTGTAAATCGGCGCAGTCTCTTCAAACTGGTTTTAGTGACGCGATTTCAAAAAATGTCTGAATGTTGAAAAGAGCACCTGCTTCAGAAAAGAAGCGTTACGGAAAAGCCATTTCCATTCCATCTGAAAATGATTTCTATTAAGGTTAAAATCCTTATGCAGCGCTTTTTTTCTTGTTTTTTTTTGCTGGAAGGCTTTGGGACCATTAGGCCAGCAGCAGGTGCCGGCTGAGGGATCCTGGCTTCAAATGTGAAATCTCGGCAATGACGGATGGAGCCTAATCCCAAAAAGACTTATACATTCGGGGGAAGTCCATCTGCAGTTGGCAGCTTGGTGAAGACAAGCAGGTAAAGGGGTTGGGAGGGGTGAGTGTTTATTTCAGGTTTATAAGAATCTGAAGGAAAACGTGGAAGAAGGTTGTGTAACTAAAACAGATCAGGTTCGGGTGAATCACAGCTTCGCTTTTAAACAACTGCAGAATTCCCGAAATAATTAAATTTTTCTCTAGACTTTATCAGTTCGGTGAAAAAGAGGCACATTTCCTGCACCATCTGGACGCGATGCACACCTACAAATGTCAGCAAACTCACGAAACGAGTTAACAATTACCATAAGGTCTACGGAATCCAAAACACGATGGAAATGCGTAACGCAGTGAGGCGATTTTTTTATATTATTAAAACCTGAAAAATGTACTGGAACTGGGAAAACCCTAAAGGCGTGCACTTCTGTATTAATAACCATCGGGATTCAAATTATGCTAATTGGCATCCTTAGTGAACAAGATGGCCGTTTCGAGACACATCAATTCTCCTGGTCATGTTCACCAGGATGGTTGATGATCCTTTTCCCATGAATTCAGTTTTCCAGGAAGCCCACAAACACCAACCATTAAAGCTCTAACAATGAAGCCCACAGTCAGGCCACATCTCCTCCTGAAGCATCATCTCACAGCAGCCTGAGTGAGCGTGTGTTGGTGCACTCAAAGTACCACTTCACAAAGCCATTTTAGGAAGCGTTCATGCTGATCAGATCACACCATCCTTCTGACATCTGCCTGAAACACAATGCGCCACAAACACCATGAACACCTCGTCTCTGGCTTTGCTTATCTTTTTTTTTCGCAATCAAACATCCGTGCTATGCTCTGTGACCAACAACCGTTTTAATTGGTTTCCATTCTTTGGCTGCATCCTGGGCGAGAAAGTGAACAAACAATATGCCTTCAAGTGATGGGAAAGAGGAACCCGTACCACACCAGAACCTGCACCAGGGATGAATTAGGAACCCTGCAGATTTTGGATCGAGGCACGATGTAGGTTTTATTAAAATATCCTGATATTAAAAGGAGCCGACTCATCTGGGTTGTGCTGATTATTCCTGCAGTTTTCATTCCGAAATGGGAAGGATTCTGTTTAGGGAAGGAGGAGGAACAAACAATTCTCATTAAACTTGTTTACGTGTCTCCTTCATTGAGGACGGATCGCATTCTAGTCCCATGTGTGTATTTTGTCACTTCTCTAAACCTGATATTTTTTTCCATTGTCTTTTTTCAATGGGTTGAAAACTGTTCCCATTTATGCGACTGAATAAAAAAAAGAGCTGCGAGTCGCACTTGTGAGTTATAAAGTAAAAACCACGAGATATAAACTTGTAATTGCATGCCAAAGACTAAATATGAGTGCACCTTGTTGTCAGGAAATAGCATAAAGCTGTGTTCAAGGTATTCCCATGTTCTGTAAGAATCACATCTCAGGGTTTCCTGTGGCGCTATAATTTTTAATTGTAATTTTCCCCTACAATTAAAACTTTTTCCTTTCAAAATTCTAACTTTTTTCCCTTCAAAATTCTGATTTTCCTCATAATTATAACTTTTCCCACCTCACAATTCCAACTTTTTTCCCTTAAAATTAAATTTTTTCCCCTTCAAAATTCCAACTCCCCCCCCCCCCCCCCCCCATCACAATTCTGACTTTTCCCCCTCACAATTCCAACTTCCCCTCCCTTGCAATTCCAACTTTTTTTTCCTGCATCAAAATTCTGGCACTTTTCCTCACAATTTCAAGTTTATATCCAAACCACCAGTTCACGTATCGCCCCAACAAGTCGACAGAGGGTGCAGTTTCCACAGCTCTTCATTTAGTCCTCACACATCTGGATAAAAACAACATCTACATCAGAATGGAGTTCATTGATGTTAGTTCTAAGCTCAGTCCTAAGTCCTTAGCTCAGTGACCTGTGTATCTGGACCTCCACTTGAAGATGGATTATTATTTTCTTACCAACGGTTTGTTTATGCAGGTTGGGAAAACAGTCATCCACAACACTCATTCTGAACACCGGCATCCCACAGGGCTGCGTTCTGAGCCAACTGCTCTACTCCCTATTCACCCATGATTGTGCTCACCACTGTGGTCGGCCAGATCAGCAACGACGTTGAATTTGAAGCTTAACAATGCTGTGTGCCACCAAGAACGTGACTCTCAACACTGGAACTGAGGTACAGAGGGATCTCCGGCATTAAGTTCCTGGGAGTTCATATCTCTGAGGGTCAGTCCTGGCAGTAAAACACTTCTGTAAAGAAGGAAACTCCATCACCGTTTGGTACAGAGGCTTGAGGACCTGCAAAGGGTGGTGAAAACTGCCCAGAGCAGCATTGACTACCTTCCATTGACCACCTTCACCACAGCAGATGTCTGTGCAGAGCTCACCACATCATCAAGCACTCCTCATCATCAAGAACCAGCAGCAGGTCCTAGGTCAGATTTTAGACATCCACCATCACCTTACTGAACTCTAAACCATTGGAACATTGTATTCACTGTACATATCACATATTGTACTTTTATATACTTCTGCCTTGCATACATCTGAACTACTATTTTATTTATGTGTGCATATATATATATATATATATATATATATATATATATATATATATATATATTATATATATATATATATATATATATATACATACATACATACATACTGCATATCCTGTTTTGCACATTTTTATAACTCGTGTACTTTTACTACAGTGTCTACACATTTCTCACTGCCACAGTGCTGAACTTTCTACAGTTTGCACATCTCTCACTTATCATTTAATTGCTGTACAAACATTTACATATTTATACTACAAAGCTGTACGTGCATATTTATCCGCACTTGTCAATTTGCTAAATTTTGCACTTCTGCTAGATGCTAAAAGTGCATTTCATTATGTGTACCTGTACTATGCAATGACAACAAAGTTCTATCTACCTACATCTCTATATCTCTAATTCAGACTTTTATTTCCCTGCAAAACTGTGACATAACCTGTGACATAATGTTGGGAAGGTTACTTTGGAAATATAATCAGTAGCAGATTTATTGGCCAAGTGTGTTTATACACACATGGAATTTGATTTCAGCTGTTGGTGACTCAAGTACAGAAAAGTAGTACACTATACGTTTAACTTACAGACAGGACTGTACAACACAGTACAGACTATACAACATGGCAACCCGGACTTATATCAACAATGCAGACTGTGCAAGACAATACAGACTATACAGCTTAAATACTATAACAATGTAGAGAGTATATAGCAGATCAGTAATGTATATAAAGTGTGAGAGTGCATGGTAGTGCAAACAGAGGTGTTGGTTACAGATTACAAAGTACCCTATTCAAAATGTAATAAGTAGTGTAACTTTTCAATTACTTTATGAAAGCAAAGTAACCTGGGGTGACCTGGTGCAGGAGAAATCTTTGTTGGGGGAAGTTGGGGACGTTGAGCGGTGGTCTTTGGGATTTATAATCTCCAACATTTTCAAAAGTAAATAATTTAATTCCACATTTTTTCATAGTAACTGTAACGGATTACTGTTACTTTTATTTTGTAATTAAATTACGTAACACAGTTACATGTAACTAGTTACTCCCCAACACTGTATAACCTTTTTTTACGTTATATTTAGTAGCAGAAACGGACTTTCATACTTCAAAGCTGCTCACCTGAAAGAAAAAAAAAAACAAAAAAAAACAATCCTGTACCAAATATGAGGTATGAGACATGGATTTCAGCAAGATGAGAAGGAAAAAAAAATCTAATTTGTTCAGCCAAATGAAACTGATGATTACTGGCCAGAGACAATAATACGCTCATCATTCATTATTTATTCCGTGTCGCAGGAATACAGATGCAAGTGCTCCAACTATCCTCTCTACTAACTTTGTTAATTAAATCTCTGATTGTCGCAGCAAAATGGCTCTCAACAACTGGAGGCGCTGATCTGCCCTTTAAAGCAAAATTGTTCAATTTATTTCAGATCGTTTATGTTCCCTTGGGGACTTGTCAAACAACACGCACACGCGCACACACACGCACAACATTCTCTCAAATTTGCAATAAAAAAAAAGCCAAAAACAACACACTAAGGCCTTCATCTCCAACACAATTTTTTGAAACACTAGAGTTTCTTTTGCCAGAATAAGGGTGAAGGTGGATGCTGAAACTGTGAACAGTAAACAGACGGAGGAGAAGAACTTGTGAAAGTTTGCGTGTGGGTTTTTTTTTTTTATTGTTGTTTTTTTCTCCCCGCAGTGAAAACACAGCTTGGAGGCCACAATTGACCAAGAAATATTTCAAAGGCAGCAAGTAAATGCGGAAAGGGTTCCAACGCGATGCGCCGACTGAAGTCAGCTATTGGCAAATGCACAGACGCTTCTCTTCCTGCAACGCTCCCTTTCTCGTTTGTCTGCCTGTGTGCTTAATATAGGGGAGGTAAAAAAAAAAAAAGAAACAAACAAACGTACAAAAGGAGACACAGAACGAAGAGTGCGACTGAGAGAAGGAGAATCTGCTAACACTGATAGTGTGGTTATCAAAGTGAGGAAGCGGCTGAAAACAGTCATTGTGTGATCAGAATCAAACCCTTCTAAACAATCAAGCAACTGTCCAAGTGTATTTTTTTTTTATGCAACACAACTTTCGCAGAGAAGGGTCCTTTTCGAACAGATACAGCTCAGCGACGACCGAGTGAAAGTCGGCTAAAGAAAGATACGGCGCAAAAGCAGAGGAGAATGACAGACAAAAAAATTGTGTCCTTGTCCTCCTCAACCTAAGCTCTGCTGAAGTCCTGTATGCAGCAGGAACCTTGTTCCCGGTGTTCACCCAGGCCTGATAATTAGACGACTCAACCTGCGTTAGCTTCTGATGAGAGTGATGACTTTGATATTAGAAGAGCTGCCTGCAGCGAGGACTCAAACAGGGTGTCAGGGCCATACACACACATACTCCGTCTCACTTACACACACACAACTTCAGTGAGGTTCAAGGAGAGTTAGCCCACCTTGTTAAGGGCAAGGCCAGGTGGTACAGGTGAGATTGGAGCCAGACATGCCTTCTTCTCACAGGCAGAATTGAATTATTGATCAGCCAGCAGATTGTGTTATGAGGAATTCATGTATCTGTGGCTGACTTTCCTGATTCCACCGAGCGGTGTGAAATAGTGTTCGGGAGAATGGGGGCGGGGGGGTCGTGGCGTTTGGGGTTGAAGGAATTGTGCACTTTAAATCAGGATTATTTTCACAGAGCGAGATTGCACTTAGACAAGTCGGGGCAAACAGAATCGATCAGTCTGTTGGTAGATGAATACAGACAGCTGGCGGTGTCTGCCTGCACCCCACCTCCCCCCTCAATGCCCCGAGCTTCACACTTCACTCCAAGGCTTTGTCATCTGGAGTTGAAGGAAATCAAATTCTCAGGTCTCAATACTGATCAGTAACTGTGTGTGTGTTTGTTGGTGTGTTTGTGAGAAGGTCTTACTGCTGAGCTCAACAGGGGGGTCTGGACCAAACGCTCCAACCTACGCCGCAATCACTCCTGAATTGATTGGACGTCTGTCGAGGGGTATTTTTAGTTAGTCACTTAAAGGGTGTATTTATAAGAGCCATTCAAACTGCCGCACTGCCAAAGCTTTTTCTGGACATGTAAGAAGTGCTGACAGAATTTGTTTCACACCGTCTCTGTGATCCCTCTTCATCGACAAATTCCCTTCATTTTACCCTGGACAATCCGATCCCTAAAAACTAACCCTGTCTGAATATCACTAAACACGTGGTGGGGGGGGGTGGATTTCAGTTTCCAGTGAGGGCTGCAACATAAATGTAATCAATATTGATTAGAATAAAAATGTCATAATTAGGCTATAAATGAATACAATTCAAAGTGTTGACACGTTCACCCTCAACCCATTAACCTCCACACCATAGAAATCTCTAACCGTACAGCACCCCACCCAAATAAGCAGCGACATCCAAATAACACCAGAGAACAAAAGTCGCATTCAACCAGAAACCACAATTCACAACCGCCGAGCAGGGGGAAAAAAGCCTCCTCAGATAAAAATAACTACTCAGGAATGGTCTTCTCAGATCCAAGTCCAGCACATGATGTCAAATCAACAGGACCACTCAGCATAAGTAGTGAACAAAAGCTGCAATTTAAATGATTAGACAGACAGATATTTGTCATTGCAAGCTACAGATACCCAGCAACGAAATTCAGTTTAGCGGCTACCAGAAAGTGCAAAATTACAATTTACATTCCATTTTTTGCAAAATCGCAAGTTAATCACACATTTGTATCTGTTCTAATTGTACCTCAAATTCTTCCAAATGTTGTAAATGTAAATTCATTGTTTAATCAAGTGTTTAATTCTCTAAATCAAACTGCGCATGAACAAATATGGATGTTTTATGTAAATGTATGATTATTATTAAGACAAATGAAATTCTTGTAAATGTAAAAAAGTAATGATGGTACTTTAAATAACGTAAAACATCAGGACACCAAACGGGACTTTCGTTCTGTTTCCACACATTCGCTATTAATGTGCATTTGAGACTTTCCGCATCAGTAAAAATTATGTTTAGTGATTAAAGGTTATTTTGCAGAGGAGTCCATTTAATTATTTGTATCTGAATAAAGAAAATAATAAAAGTGAATAAATGTGAGTCGAAGCTTTTAATTGCGGCCCTTTTATATTTATATGTATTGTTAATAAAAATGGTCGAAAAGAATTAGAGAATTAATAGAATTTTGCCATTATAATGAATTTGCATTACTAAAACATAAATATAATATACAGTAATTTGCAAAGCTTTTAGGCAGGTGGGAAAAAATGCTGTAAAAAAAGAATCCTTTCAAAACTGGAAGTGCTAATTCAATAAACGAAAGGGCACGGTGGCTTAGTGGTTAGCACGTTCGCCTCACACCGCCAGGATCCGGGTTCGATTCCCGTCTCAGCCATGTGTGTGGAGTTTGCATGTTCTCCCCGTGCCTCAGGGGGTTTTTATCCGGGTTCTCCGGTTTCCTCCGGTCCAAGAACATGCACGGTAGGTTGATTGGCACCTTGGAAAATTGTCTCTAGTGTATGAATGTGTGTGATTGTGTGTGCCCTGCGATGGGTTGGCATTCCATCCAGGGTGTATCCTGCCTTAATGCCCATAGACGCCTGAGATAGGCACAGGCTCCCCGTGACCCGAGGGAAGATCGGATATAGCGGTAAAAGATGAATGAATGAATGAATAAACCAAATGCAATGAATGAAATGGAAATCAAATCAATATTTGGTGTGAACACCGTTTGCCCTCAAAACAGCAGCAATACTTGTAGGTACACTTGCACACAGTGTTTGGAACGAACTTTACTGGTAAGTTGTTCCATCTTGGAGAACTAAACACAGAGCTTCTGTGGATGTAGACGTTCTCACATCCTTCTATCTCTTCATGTAATCCCACACACACTCCATGATGTTGAGATCAGGGTTCTGTGGGGGTCGTGCCATCACTTCCACTACTTCTAGTTCTTCAAAAGCTAGTAACAACAAATATTTTTTTGTTTAAGATTTTTCTTTTGTTTGCTCACTTTGACAAAAATAAACAATCATAAGCATCTTTTCACACCTGCCTAAAACTCATCTATCTATCTATCGCATGGTGGCGCATCATGGTCTGCGTCTGCACGAGTGCCGCTGGGGTACATTGAGGGAAACATGGATTACAACATGTACTATGACATTCCAAAGCACATGATGCTTTCCCCTTAGGTTTCCAACATAATAACGATCCAAAACACATCGCCAAGAATGTCTCCAGACTTGAACCTTATCGAGCACCTGTGAGGCCTCACAAGTTCAGAAAAATAAAACTGCCTGGTGAAATGGTACATGAAAGTACATCATGTACATCAAGAGAGCACCTGAAGATGAAACATGCTGATCAGAAAGGAAGCTGACTAGCGCTGAAGTTGAACCATGTTCTAAGAGGAAACTCTGCTGAGAGGATTACGGGATTCGCATTAATTCTGCTCTCCTTTTCCAAATTACTCCTTAACCCTCAAGTCAAAGAGCCACACTCAGCCTGATTTTCTGTAGTGCTTTGTTCTGCTAGCTAGCATATTCAAAATGCTAAAACTATTCAACTACTCAATATATCCTCATTATCTTTTATGCCACTGTAAACACACCCAGTCCTCTTATAATACTTTCAATATTCAGCATGTCAATTTAAAAGAAAAGTGAACACGGACTGCAAGCCGGAACAGAGCGTTTATAAATGCAATTTAAAAATCATATCGTATCATGTGTATCGTATCTCTTTATTTAGAGCTAATCAACTAAACTAGCACGTATATGCAGAAAGCTTTCTTTATGGAATTATTGCGATCTTTTTAAATATAAAAAGCAAAATAATTTATACTTTCAGATGCAATTTCCAATTCTTTTGTTTCCCTTTGAAAATATAAACAGCATAGTTACAGAAAACCATTAGCATTCTGTTCTGCTCTCCGTCTATCTTGTTCTTCTAGCCATCTATTTATCTCTCTATCCTGCAAGGTAAATCTAACCCACTGTTGATAGCAGGTTTGCTTCACAGCTTCCTCTAAACCCGGTGTTCTAGAAAGACATGCAGAAGTGATTAGAGTAAACCAGGATTCGGCGTCTGCCGGTGCTTCTTATTTGGGTAATGATTTTTCTGCTGAAAGTTCACTGTCAGCTTAGCGCGTCCTCTGGCACAAATAGGAGCTCTGTCGGTTCTTCAGTTAGTGGCCCAGATTAGCACAGAGCATAGAAGTGTAACAGTGTAATGAGCAAGGTTACACTACAGAGCACGGCACAGAGGACTGAAATCCCAGTACACGAATATACTGTTCAGAGAAGCCGAGTGAAATCTTACGAGGCTTAAAAAAAAAGGCTTTAGATTGGCAACCTGTGCAACATTTGCTCAAGTTTAATATAAAATAGAATATTATAGGACAAAATGCTACTACATTAAGTGTGGTTTGTGCCGTCAGTCGTCTTCCCGGCTAACCTTGTTAACCATCCGGAGTGCTTCAGCAGCGTGTCGCCGAGGCTATAACACTTGAGAGCTTTTTTTAATGGAAAAGCAAAAGCTATGCTAGCGTAAGCGTCTCCATGCTCCATTAGAACACTGAAGTGTGACGGCATACTGGCTGTTGACCTTGTTCCTGTGTTCTTTTTGCCTATGGGGAATTTGACCTCTTACCTTTACTGAACGTGTAATAAAATCATTAGTGTGTGTGTGTGTGTGTGTGTGTTAGGGCTGCACGATCCTTTGCTAAAATGTGAATCACAAGTGTGTTGTACAACCACAAGTACAAAAAAAAATGCCGGATTAACAAAAATCGCCTACCAATAAATATTTAAAAACAGCAATAGCGTGTGAACGTAGCATAATGTGAATGCAGGGAGGCTGGTTTTTACTTCTGCGTGGAGTGAACGCCGTAGCCTACGCACATAGCCGATACCGTTGTGAGCATTTATACTTCTGCATCACTCTGCAGTGACTATTCCCAAACACTGGTTGGAAGTGGTGCAGCATTTGAGTTTGCAATGATAGGAATTAGGTGCCATCTGGCAAATCGTGCATCCCTAGTGTGTGTGTGTGAGTGTGTGTTTGTATGTATATGTAAAACATACATATATATATATATATACATATATACACATATATATATATATCTATATATATATATATATATATATATATATATATATAGAGAGAGAGAGAGAGAGAGAGAGAGAGAGAGAGAGAGAGCTAGATATATAGATAGACACACACAAAAGTAAATACACCCCCTTTCAGAAACCATTTGGGTAAATCTTCTCAAGGGACAATACATGAGCAGTGAAGCTGGGTGATATATCTAATATTAGTGATAGTATCACAAATAGCATTGACAACGATGTAAAATTCAAAAATATTATGAATAGCAAATGTTTCAAATTCAAGCATACGTTCCCACCAAGAAAATGCTACAAACGTTCGACATTAAGTTTCATATTAAGACCATATTACAGCAAGAGACGCAAGGTGGGGGAGGGTCTTTTATTTACAGATTAGCAAATTAGAAACAACACAGGTGTGGAAAGAGACACAGTAGATGATGCAGAATTGGTCTCAATTGGTCTCTGTTTTTTTTGTTTGTTTGTTTAAAAGCAATTGCCAAAGTATTGAGTTATACAGTATATCAAATATATACATTTTGGCAATCTAGAGATATCACATTTGTTTGCATGTTGCCCTATATAGCAGTACAGATTTACTGTTCTCTGAATGGTGACTGGTCCATACAGATTTGTGTATCTTGTATTAAAGCAGTTCAAACTTGGTAATTTAAATCCAATGTCACACTGCCCACTGCCCACATGAAGACCCTGAAACTGAGTTACAGTGCCATGGCCAGGGTCACACAGAGATATTCTAAGACGAGTGAAATCTGCCATCATTGCTGTAGAGGTTCTGGAAGCAGAAGGTCTGCAAAATTGTGTCTTGCCTACAGTCAAGCATGGTGGTGGTAGCATCATGGTCGGGGTCTACATGAGTGCCACTGGGGTACATTGAGGGAAACATGGATTACAACATGTACTGTGACATTCCGAAGCACATGGTGCTTTCCGTTTAGGTTTCCAACATAATAATGATCCAAAACACATCGCCAAGAATGTCTCCAGACCTGAACCTCACTGACCACATGTGAGGCCTCCGTAAGCAGAAGGTGGAGAAGCGACACGAGTCCAAAATCCAGCAGCTCAGCCAGAGTGGAAGAGGATCCCAGCAACATCCTGTACAGCTCTGTTGAATGTCATGCCAAGGAGGATTAAGGCTCTGTGAGATAACAATGGTGCTCACACAAATGATTCATACTTTGTACACAGTTTTGACATGTTTATTTAGTGTGTACTCACTTTTGTTTCAAGTTATTTAGACAATAAAGGCTGCATGTTGGAGGACATTTTCAGAAGACAGCAAATCTGTACTGCTATACAAATTGCACATTGACTATTCTTAAAAAAAAAAAAAATTATATATATATATATATATACACACACACATACACATACACATACATACATACCAACACACACACACATATACACACACACACACAAATCTCATTTTATACTATTCAGTAGTATGTGATGGGTGTACTTACTTTACACACACACATGCAAACCACAAACAGGTCAGTTTCAAGATGCAACTTGTTCCTTCATCAGACTGAAAGAAAACAGGAACTACAATATTTTAGTTACATAAACAAAACAGGAACTGGCTCATATTTGAGAGCCAAAGCATTTTCCATTGCTACTGAAAATAAGCAACACAAATTCAATCCATTTGACTATTTAGACCTAAAAAAAACCACAGTGGAATCTGCAAGAACATGGGAAGCTCTTAATGAGAGGAAATAGCCATGCCACCCTAAACCACATCACACAGATGTGACGTCAGGAGAGCAGCGGGATTAAGACAGATATATATTTTGGGACTTGTTTCTTTAAATGCTGGCATGTGACTGTTACAATGGCAACAACACACAGCAAATCTATCATAGCTGTAACAGATCCCGCAGCAGCTCTGGCACTGGCTGGCCATTCCAAGCTGTAACATTTCTTGTCATTGGGAAATTGACAGGAGACGAGAAACACTGAGCAGTTTGGGTTTCGAGCGGTGGGGGTTGCAGGGATTGGGGGGGGGTTCTCATTCCACAGCAGGAGCAAAACAACAGAGTAATGACAAACACTGATAGTCTGCACATAAACGCCACATTTCGACTTGCAATTATGAGTTGTCACTGGCATTTTCACCCAAGTAAACATACCGAACAGGAGGACTCTTAAACAGCCAGCCCCTAGAACAAAATCACTGCTCTGCATGTCCTTTAAATAATCACACACCCTGAGAAAGGCAAGAAACCAAAGTGCTTGGTGAGGTTTCCGAGCCTGACCCCACCCACATCCTTATCACACTAATCGCAATAATTACAATGCGTGCGATTTGCACAGGATAAGTGCTAAGACGCGAGTGTTACTTATTTTTCTGTGTAGTTTGTGAACGTGTGTTGCGTCGTTTACGATCGCCGTCTGGCCTCCTCTGAGCATGCGGATGTTTATAGTGGACGGTGATGTCATCCCGGTGTTTGGGTTTTACCACCGTGCAACCGACAGTTACATAATCTAATAAGCACCCTGAGAAGAGACTTCAAGCTGAAGTGAAATTCAAACGTAGACAATAGCTAATCACAAGACTGCAGGAAACGAGAGACACAATGCCGACTCTTGTCTATGATGAAGATGCTGAACTAAAAGTAAGATAATAGTTCCTGAGAAACCGGCCCAGATGAGGAAAATGTACGGGTGTCTGCTCGGATCACCGCAAATGTGCTTGAGGCGTCTGTAGAAACTCGACACGCACAGATACGACGGCGCGTTTCTTTTAAAGACGCATCAGGCTTCGAAGACAGCGGCCTCGGGCGCGACGATGACGGAACAGAAAGAAAATCTTAACGTGACTGTGACGGATGGAGGGGAATTCATACAAAGAGGACATAAAGGATACGAACCTCAAAAGATATCTACAAAATGTTACTGCAAAAACAACAGATCCTACAAGCAGGGGACCTTCAGATGCATGAGCTTTCCCACTTCACCTCCCCTTTAATGGACATAGTTGGAATTCCTGGCCCTCTCTGTTGTAGCTCTGGGATCCTTTCCAGTGAACAACTTAGGGCTCGGGCCTGCAGCTCACCATGCACATACACACACACACACACACACACACACACACACACACACACACACACACACACACACACACACACACGCGCGTCTCTCATACACTCTTTAACGTACGGCTCCGCTAAATGTCAATAACCATAATACACAATTTAATCATGCCATTACGTCACTTGTGGCATCATCTCTCACAGTTGTTCTGACACACACACACACACACACACACACACATATATATACACATATACATACATACTTAAAAACACTTCTGAACAAAATCTTAAGAGCGGGGAAAACATTACAAGTATTCACATTTCGCATTGGTAGATTATAACCAGGTTGTAAGTATTGCTTGAAAATGCCAAAAGAAGAAACAGCAGCACAAAAATAGACAGCAGGTAATTTAATGAAAATGCGAATATTAAATTAAACAAGCTGTTCATCAGCTGATCAAAAGTTTAAGACCAGAGGCCAAAAAACACAATGCAGAAATAAAAGTGTCAAAAAAAAATAACTCAATAGTGAGTAGCACCACCATTTTTGTTTATCACTTATGTTTAGGCTTGATGTGACTGTCTATAGGAGGCTGGTCGGAACGTTGTTCCAGGTAGTGAAGATGGCTACATGAAGGACATTCACGGTCTGGAACCGGCATTCCCTTGCCATCCATCCCAAAATGTTTTCAGTGGGATTTAGATCAAGGGAACATGCAGGATGGTCCAAAAGTGCAACATTATTCTCATGGAAGAAGTCCACTGGCAGGCGAACATTGTGAACTGCAGCATTGTCCTGTTGAAAGACCCAGTCGTTTCTACAGAGACAAGGTCCCTCTGTCAAGAGGAATACCCTCTGAAACATGTCCAAATAGACAGACGGTGTTTGACGCCGCCCCTGCACAACCTGAAACTCCTCCACTGTGATGTGTAGAAAACATCTCTGGCGGGGTCTCCTTGTTGTGCCAGTAACGTCAGAAGCCATCAGGACCGTCCAAGTTACATTTTTTCACATCAGAGAATAAAACTTTCTTTTGGTAGGGGACGTGGTGTTTGAATGCTTTTTTTGTTTTTGAAGCCCTTCTCCCACAGATGCCTTCTTATGATTATTGGGTTGCAGTCTGCATCAATAAGAGCCTTAATTTCGAGCAATACTTAAAAACATATACATACACACACACACACACACACACACACACACACACACACATGTGTGTATATATATATATATATATATATATATATATATATATATATATATATATATATATATATACTATATATATATATATATATATATATATATATATATATGTTAACGACACGATCTGCAAACTTTGCCTGATGAAGGTGGCAGCATCCGGCGAAAACACAAGTAATTTGGTTTTACCTTATTTAGGTAAAAATTTGCTGATTTTCAGGGGGTTTTTTTTTCATATAAGTGTTGAGAGTTAGAATTTTTCTCTCTGTATTGTTGTTTATTCAAGCATCAACGCCAAATTGGCAATTGCCACTAATTCAAAAAGTGAAAGTGAAATGTGCAAAGGCATAGGATATTTAATAAGGATGAAAAGAGGGAAACTCTGTGCTGTCACATGTCAACATGTGTGAAAATTTCCTCACCGTCACAACCCTAGACTGGACCATACACACCAACCCCACTCTCTCTTCAAACTGTTACCTTCTGGGAGGCGCTGCAACAATTAAAATACTCAAATACACCATCATAACTGAATACAAAGAACACAAATAATGAATACATTTCACTGACCACTAAGCCATTTTGTTTTTTTACACAGAATCTGAAATGCACACACACTTGTAAACATCCTTGTACATATTCATACTATATACAGTACATATAGTATAAAGTATATAGTATATACATAACTATATACAGTACATTATTAATTATTTCAGTCTTGTTATATTTTTATATCCCATCTATGTCTGTAATTTCTTTCGCCAAGCCAAATTCCTTGTGTGTGTGTGTGTGTGTGTGTGTGTGTGTGTGTGTGTGTGTGTGTGTGAACATTCATTCATTCATTCATCTTCTACCACTTTATCCGATTTTCCCTCGGGTCACGGGGAACCTGTGCCTATTTCAGGCGTCTATGGGCATTAAGGCAGGATACACCCTGGATGGAATGCCAACCCATCGCAGGGCACACACACACACATTCATACACTAGGGACAATTTTCCAAGGTGCCAATCAACCTACCGTGCATGTTTTTGGACCGGGAGGAAACCGGAGTACCCGGAGAAAAACCTCCTGAGGCACGGGGAGAACATGCAAACTCCACACACACATGGCCGAGACAGGAATCGAACCCGGACCCTGGAGGTATGAGGCGAACGTGCTAACCACTAAGCCACCGTGCCCCTGTGTGTGAACCTACTTGGTAATAAAGTTATTTCAGATTGTTATAATAACCTCCACTCTTCAGGGAAGGGTTTTCCACTAGATTTTTGGAATGCATATTCCGACTTAAGAGAATCCAATACATTATTCTTCCCACACTAACGTCAGGGCTCAGGACACTCAAGTTTTTAAATTGAAAAACCATTTCACTTTGTTTACAGAGACATGATGATGGAACATTGACATTTTCAGCGTTTGCAGAGGCTATTATCCATTGCTCAGGAATGGCAGCTTGCTGTGGCTGGGATTTGAACTCGGATCCAAAGTCTAATGCCTTAACCACCGAGGTACCATGTCCCAGCACCAGGTCTGGGGCCTCTCGGCTCCAGAGAAGGAAAATTGTAATGGTAGAACATACGAACGCATTGAATACAATTACACGCTTGTGTTTTGACCCCCGCCGTTTGGTTCTTGTTTCACTTCTTGAGTCTTGAAGATAATATTTGGAATTTAGGGAAATAAAACACAGCTTGTCCTGTTACAGAGGGGGAAAATCAGTCCTCTATCCTGAAAGAGGAACTGAATATTTTCAATTCAATTTTATTTGTAGAGCGCTTTTTAAAACGCTCACAAAGCAGCTTTAGACAATCGTAGTTTACAGTTATAAAATGATGACACCTAAATCTCTTTACAAAAGTCTTAAATCTTTTTTGGTTAAAGAGAAAATTTAATTATATATCTATTAATATGTGCAGGTTGACATCGAAGTATATCTGAAAATAAAATCCAGAACAAAATATACGAAATACGAAATACAGCGGCTACACCATGTCTGCAAAAAACCTACTGTGTTATTGTAGTTCACAAATATGTTTACAGTGGAGCAAGAAATTTCTTTCTACACCTTCCAGCAATTGGTTTATTAGATAAAATTCACCATTACACCGACTATAATCATAAATGTATTATAAATGTAGTTAATTGGTGTTTGGTTACCTTACATCGGCAACAAACAAGTCGCTCATAACAAGACGTGCAAAATCACGATCCTATTAAACGCATACTTTAATCAGGGTAAAATAATCAGCAATCGCATTTATTTATTTTTTTAATCAATCATTGGATTTGACAGCTGCGTGTTCCTTACCATTCTTATCGCAACAAACCAATCAGAGGCCAGATTTATGGCGATGTCATCATGTAGAGCTTCTTACGGCATTTTAAAACTACAAAGGTATTTGGATACAAAATATGAAGCTGTTTTTATCAAAGCATTTAAATACAAATGACAAAATTCTAATTTATATTTGAATCGCATGCATCAGAAACCCTGTCCATCCTTAAATGTGGACGCAGGACATGTGTTCAATTCCTGTAGATTTTATTGATCCTTGGACAGAAGAGTTCTAAGTATAAGTATACGTTTATATAAAGGAACTTTTAGCAGTGCTATAACAAACAGTATGACAGTATGCAGGTCCATGTTTGTTATAGAAAACACAGTGTAACCATCATATGTGATGCAGGTGATGATGTAAGAAGTGATAAAATATTACAATTGACCCAGTTCTCCGTTTTTTTTTTTTTTCTCCCAGAGTCACAAAGAGGCCGAGCAAAAGCACTTTAGAATTTTTTAGACTCTCGATAAAGGCCTGAATGAATCATTTAACACAAGTGAAACACCCGTCCCTTGCCTTCCTCTCCATGCCAGCAAAATCCGCCCCTTGCTGCTGTGACCTTGGCTTCCAGCTGTTGCCAAATTTCTGACCCTTCCTCCATCTGTCAGCATACTTACAACTCCATCCAATCTCTCCTTCATAATTAATCTCCTAGAGACTAATGTAAAAGCGTTTAGTTGATTTTTATTTTTAAATATGCGCTCACTAAACAGCTACCAAACCGCAACGCCAGACTTTCAGTGACTAGAATGACAAACATGATAATTAAAAATTGTCCTAAAGTGAGCCATTTGCTGCGTGCCTTTTTTTTTTTTAGATTAACACTTGTGCTATACTTGTGAAAATTAAATGTAACCTCCAGTGCTTCAGAGTATTACCGCTCAAAAATGAGACGAGAAACGTTGCAGTAGAAAACAAAAGGGGCAGTGCAGTGACAGGTACATGAAGCGGATCTGTCTTTTAGCACTTATGTGTTCAGTTGAGAAGGGCTTTAAGCCATAAATCATGGAGCAATAAATAAGAACCTATCAGTGTTTCAGGAAGCTTCGACTCGAACCCTCGGCCATTTACACTTAGACACACCATTTACAGGGAGGGAGAGAAGAAAAAAAAGAGAGAGAAAAAGCAGGAACCTGAATGTGCAAAACCAACTCCGAGTAGATTCTGTTGTAGTCTTCAGAAAAGCTTAAAAACACAAAGCGATTCAAAATTCTTTCTTTCTAACTTGAAAAGCTTCCAAATCAAAGCATGTCTAATCACTGCTCGGACTGGCTGCTTGGATTAGAATGATGAATTAAACTGTATTACGAACTTTAGTTGAACATTAGTCGATGGAGCTATTGTTCAACAAGGAAGCGTGTACATAAAAAAATTAAAAAAATAAAAAGGTTTTTTTGAATTTTCTTAATTGAGTCTTGGAACTGAAATTAAATGTTTTATGACTTTTATGAGCCTGAATGATTTGGTATGAACAAGTTGACACTTGTTACAGGAACCAGCCAGCAGATGGCAGCACAAGGCTGCACTCAGTCTCACAGGGAGCACCGACCCTCATAAGTCAGTGTGCTAAAAAACACACTGTGCTCTGCTGAAACATTACAGGAAATTCATGGACTTCGCTCTCTTCAAGAAGATGAAGCCATTTTGACACCACTGCAAAGAAGGTGCTCAACATGCTTTGAAAATAACTTCTGGAAGACACTATTTTGAATACTACCTTGTAGAGCTGGGAGATTAATTGTATTAACCAATCGTATTGATTATCGACATCATTTTACGACATCACCTCGATTTGACACACTGAGCTTCCGTAGTTCTCCCCCTCCCACCCCGTACTTGTGAAATACCAAATACAACATGGTGGCACATATACAAAGAGCTTGTTTCCAAGAGGGGGCGGGGTTTCATCAGTCGTATGGAAATGGTTCAGGTTTGTAACTTCAGACGTAACAAGCCAAAGCCCAGCTGTAACATTTATCTAAAGTTTGTGGCAACTAAAGGAAGCAGCATGACTAATTTATTCCAGCACCTCAAACACAACCACGTTGTTGAATGGGGGGTGGTGTGTGACATAACATGACAGGGACAAACCCCAAATCACCGACTACAAACAGATACAAATGAATGACACACATTTTCTCCCCACTGCATCCAAAACCGAATTTTGTCTAAAAAAAAAAATTCGGAGATTCACATTATATGACACACCACCCAACTCCACCACTTTGTATACAATTTAATATAAAGCTTGTCCAGCTACTTCTGTCTTAATTTCAGCAGAGAATCAGTAAAAGTGATTGTAGATGATGTTTTTTAGTTTATGCAATGTAACAGAACTCTCGTCTACATGATCTCACATTAATACAATATCCAGTGGTGTTTATTGTCAGTTATAGTTACAGTAGCCGACTTTCTAAACACGAGTTAACCCGCAAGTCTGCGTTTATCTCCGCAATAAAACGAAAGTGGATCCAATCGACGCGTGAATCTGAACGGATTTGTGTAGGTGTTCCGAAAGCACTGTTGGAAGCCCAACCCTCTTCCATCATCTCATGTGATCTCGACTCATGCAGCGATGCTCCTACATTTTCCGTTAAGATTTGGAACGTTCTGAATTCAATCGTGTGAAATAGGATCTTTTTTTTTTTTCCTCTGCAACTACAATAAAGTGCAAAATCATTTACGATGATCAAAAACGATTTTCCTAATAAACTAGATACACATTACACAAAACATTTGTACACTTCTGTTTGTACATAACATTGGATAGTTATATTTATTAAGTATGTCACTGAGACGTTTTTGGCACAAAAACATGGATCTATTTTATGGTATCCTTTACTGCTATACCATAAGTTTATTTCATTTCAATGTCTCAGTACTTGCAATCAAACTGACAATGAAGTTAAACCATAAACTAATGCTAACTTCAATGTGAACGGTGATTAAATACGCAAGTTCTCCTGCTCAACAATGAGCTGCATCGACATTCATTAAATAACTGAACTGTAAAGAAATAAATAAATAAATAAATATATATATATATATATATATATATATATATATATATATATATATATATCTCACATTCAGATGTCAGATGTTGGAGCTTTGCTAACGGTTTACCGATGTATAACTCCTTAAAAATTCACACTGCTAAGAAATGAAGTGACAGAAACATGTTTATTTATTTAATTTTTTATAGACACGTGTGACACGGAGGCACGATTTCACAGACAGCAGCGTCTCCTGACAAAGTGACAGCAACAAGTGACATTTCGAATTGCGAAACGTCTCGATTCTACACAAATGATGCGGTAAAGGGAGAGAAAAAAAAACTGACACAAACTATTTTCTCAGATCAACCCTGTAGTGATCTGATGCTAATTTAATTCTTCTCTTACAGCTTCAGAATCAACCTGCAATTTACAGTTTGGCGTACAAAAAGGAGGAAAAAAATTTCACTTCCAACTTGACTTCACTTTCAAAATGAGAGTACATTTCATGTGTACAGAAACAAAATAGAAGGAAGTAGCAGAGAAGCTAACTGTCTGTGCCTTTACCGAATGTAGTTATCTAGTACAACATTTTAGACATTTATATAAATATAATATATATATATATATATATATATATATATATATATATATATATATATATATATATATATATATATATATATATATATATAAATAAAAGTGGTCCGGAAAAACTAGCGGTATAATATTTCATCAATCAATGAAAGTTTCTGATAAACAGCAAAACACAGTGCAGCACAATTAATCGTAAAAAAAAATCATGATCTCAATCCATACACATATATACGATCTCATTTCTAAATGATGGCGATTCACTTCCTAGTCTGGTTTTTACTTCTGTGTCGAGGTTACGGCGTATCCTACACGTCGATCACAGAGCACGAGGTCTGTGATTGGTCGGCTGGGGGCGTATTTTCCATATGTATTGCGGCGTATTCCTCCGTACTGCCATTTTTAAAGTCCGTAGTGAAGAAACAAAACGTGGACATGGACCAAGCAGCTGAAAGGATCATGGAAGGGAAAACAAACACCTCTATGATTCTTCATCACCATTTTACAAAGACTGCCAGCTAATTCCTGCCATTGCAGGAAGTCACCATTGTTGCTACAGCAGAAACCCAAACAGTGCACCACCGCCAACTACTGTTTGGGAATAGTCACTGCAGAGTGGCATAGAAGTATAAACCCTCACGACGGCGTTGTCTACGTGCGTAGGCTACAGCGTTCAATCCACGCAGAAGTAAAAACCGGCCTGCGTGCATTCACATCATGCTACGTTCGCACACTATTGCTGTTTTTAAATAGTTATTGGATTATTTTTGTTATGTCAGCCCTTTAACTGCTTGAGTGCAATAAATTTTGTCGCAAAAAAATGAGAACTTGTGTGAGAGAATCGTGATCTCAATCGGGAGGAAAATCATGATTCATATTGTAGTGAGGATCGTGCAGCTCTAGCAAAACCCACGGACCATTCGACTTCTAGTCAAATCAGTCTTTACAAAACTTGCAAAAAATGCAAAAATAAATAGAAACAAAAGCCTGTCACTGTTCTAAACCATATTGTTCAAATGATCTGATGTCAGAATTTGCCCATATTGTTATTAACGCACCACATCAAATAAACAGCCCAAAAAAACAACAAAAAAAGGTACAAATGGTATATTTTTAATGTGTACTGTGTATGTACGTTGTAGAGTGCCTGTGTGGGTGTGTAGAGGTGCAGAAAGATCTCATCTCTGCATGCTGTACTGCGAGTTCATTCTCTGGTGATGGGAAGAGACGGTGTTTCTCACACTCCCCTGTGAGGCTAATTCTACACTGATGAACCATTTCATGCTTGTAACCAGACCCTTTGAACGAAGAGCGTACAATCCTCTAGGCCGAGTTAGAATCTGAGTGAGTGCGTGTGTGTGTGTGTGTGTGTTACAGCCCACACACTTCCTAGATCTTCCCATTACAGAAAGCACTTTTATATAAACAATGACATTTTTGTAGACACGCAAAGTTAAATAAAAAATAAATAAATATAAACCTTCCCAAATCAAATAAACTTTAGCACAAAACCAAAGTGTGCAGAAAAGAGAGGGAGAGAAAGAGAGATAGAGAGAGAGATAAATAGATAAAGACACCATTCTCTTGTTTAAATGCAGTTAATGGTAATATGGACGTTTTTAAAGAACTATGGATGAAGGCCGGGCGTCAAGCCCAGACTGGATCACACCGACAATGCCAGCTGCTGGTGTGTGGTGTGTGTGTGTGTGTGTGTGTGATATGTATGTATGTATGTGAGTAAGTGAGTGAGAGAGGGAGTGAGAGAGAGAGAGAGAGAGAGAGAGAGAGAGAGAGAGAGAGAGAGAAAACGTGTGTGATCTCACCTCATCCCTTCCATTTCCCACAATCAGATATAACTGAGCTCACAGGGGAATGAGGAGAGCGGAGAAGGGTGAACAACAGGCCACCATTCCTACAAGTTCCTCATTAGGGAAAAGTATGTTCTGTTATAGTGCCGGCCTCTGAGTAAAAAAACTGTTATAACTTCCAAAATTAGCCATTTGCCGGCTCTGTTCCTTGCTTTAACAGAGTGAGTGACTTGGAGGCAAAACATCATTCTACACTACGGAGAACGGAATCCCAATGACTGTGATGCTACACTTAGCAGCAAGAGGAATTTCGTGTCAGTTCGTTGAAAAATCAAATTTATATCGAGTGACGCAACATAGAGCTGGAGGATTAATAGTCATTAGCGATTAATTCAAGTTTGTGGTTTATGTTGAAAAATATAGAAATTGATTTTACGATTTCACCTTGAAAGAGAGAAAAACAAATAACATTCGGAAAACTCAATTTGGCGTATTTGGTCCATGCACATGTTGTGTATGATTGCTCAAGTTTTTTTTTGACCGAACAAATGTAGTCAGGTGTCAGTACACAGTTATCTCACAGTCTTTAAAACACGCATAGCCACGACTTAGCCAAAGGATAAAAACCCTTCTCGGTTCGACACAGCAAGCTTCCGTAGTGCTCCGCCTCCCACCCCCCATGAAATACGAAAAACAATATGGTGGGGCTCTGATGAATCCGAAGAGCTAATTTCCAAGAGGGGGCGCTGTTTCATCAGTCATATGGAAACAGTTCCGATATTGCAAGTTCAGGAGTTCAACAAACCAAAGCTCCACTGTAACATTTATCGAACATTTAATATCTAACATTTGTGGCGACTAAAGCAAGCAGCAAAACTAATTTATTCCACGTTAAAAAAAATAGTCCAATAACTATTTAAAAAACAGCAATAGCGTGTAAAGGCTGGTTTATACTTCTGTGTGGAGTGAACGCTGAAGACTATGTACGTAGCCGACGCCAGCGTGAGCGTTTATACTTCTGCGTCGCTCTGAAGTGACTATTCCCAAACACTAGTTGGCGGTGGTGCGGTGTTTGAGTTTCTTCGTTTTTGTTTTGGGTTTCTGCTGTAGAAACAATGGTGGCTTCCTGCAATGTGTGTGGCGCTGCAGGATAAAAATGACAGCGGCAAACGCAGACTCCAAACAGATACAAACCACTGTATCCAAAATTGGAGATTAAATTTATATGACGCATCGCCCAGATGTAATAAAAAGGTTGGAAAATGCTTTCTACCAGGAATGATTGTACCAGGAAAATACTCAAAAATTTGCATCGCAAATAAAAATCCAGGTGGAATTTGAACCTCGCCATACCAGGGATTAACGTACCGAATTCAACAAGTGTATTTACATGTTCATTACCCATCTATGCAAACAATTAGCATGTCCTGTTACAAAACCGTAAGACTTAAACGAGTAGAAACGACATCCTACGGGACCATAGACTTCAAATCTGGATTAGACAGCCCTAAAATACAAGTGTTCAATAGCTAATTTATGCTAGAATCCCGTTCTGACACTTAACTCCGTCTCTCTCTCTCTCTCTCTCTCTCTCAAAAAAAAGGATTCATTTGGCAGACGCTTTAATCCGAAAAATATCAATCCTATCAAAGCGATTCATCAGATTACAATCCGAGCATACTGATGAGCCGTGGACGGTTGAGACCTCGACTCAGATGCCCATTAGCAGCTCTTTAGCAGTGACAGGGTTCGAAGTCACAACCTTTTCGTCATTAGTACACAGCCTCAGCCACTTTCCCAGCGCTTTCATTTTGGAGCAGATCCATTACAAAATTTAATGACAGGCTCTGACACATCCAACTAAACTGTAAAACAAAGCTGCGCCTTGTAAAGCCAACTAACAAAGCCCTTCCCCGGCACTTGCACACTTAACTGTCTGAGTTAGACTCTCCGAGAATATATATATATATATATATATATAATATATAGATATATATATATATATATATATATATATATATATATATATATATATATATATATATATATATATAAAGGCCTTTATTTATCACACAGACATTACAGCTCAGTGAAATTGTTTATTCGCATATCCCAGCTTGTTTGGAAACCGGGATCAGAGCGGAGGGTCAACCATGATATGGTGCACAGAGGAGCACAGAGGGTTAAGGGCCCAAGTGTGGCAGTTCAGTAGCCCTTAAAACACAGATACACCGGCTACGATTTTACTACATGGGAAGACTTAGTCATGTTATTAACATATGCTGATTTCAAGTGATGTGATCTGTAAACGGCTGGGAAAAAACTAGTTTAACAGGTACTAGTTGAGTCGTTGCTCAACACAAAACATACAAACCTTAAATAGTGGAAGGTTCTGAATTTGTTTAGATAGAGGGAAACATTAGCACGGAAACTTTCCTAAGAATGGAACCAGTTGTATCAACAAATTACCAGTTGATACAATGTGTGTATGTGTGTTACAACTACTACAAAAGACAGAACATTCCTCATCTTTCCCAACGTTTTTTTTCTGCTTCGGAATATTACGTACCGTCGCTGTTCGGAGCGACACTCTGCGTGAAGATAAAACACCGCTTGTTGAGGGAGTACTTTTGTGAACTCACCCCAAATTAAACAACTCTGAAGATCAACCGGATCCCGAAATGACAGCAATTTACCAAACAGCAATAAACGACAAGGTAAAAAAAAGTGACGCCTCCTGTGTGCTGGGGAAAAAAATAACACAGAAAATACGGGGTTTACAAACAAGTGTTTTATAGGTACAAATAACTAACAAAATTTTTACAAAGTCGCTTTGTCCTTGCTTAACCCATGTACTATCAAGCGTTTAAAGAAAAAGCAAAAAAAGACAGACACCTTCAGTGATGATTGAATACGACTGTGAATAATGAATGTATTATGACGGTTAACGACGTTATGGAAATGGAGGGGTAAAGGGGGGGGGTATAACGGCGACTGAAGGTGAATGGGGTCATTATACACTGTGCAGTATTGCGAAATCGCTCATCGCCACTTTTATACCTGTGATAAGGAAACAGCCGACATTTCTGTCTATTGCACGAGAAGAAGATAAGCTTGGAAAATGAAGCACCACAAAAAAAGCATTTATTTTTTTGTTTTTTAACATCATGTCAGATAGTGAAGTGTATATGCTCAAAAAAAAGCACAGAAAACAGGGAGATGAATGCACAGATGGCTTGTGTTTGGGCTGGATGCCCCTCACTGTCCAGTGAGTAAGAGCAATCGGTGCCACTCCCAGTCCTAGTCACACACACACACACACACACACACAAATACAAACACAAAGACAACAGGCTCTTTAATCCTCTTCCTCATGACAGTGTTTTGGTTAACCTCATTTAATGAGGATAATCCCCCCAAAATACAAGCAGTTTCTCTTATACAGTAAAGAATCTGTCAGCTTTTGGACACAGACCCCAAAAAAATGCTTAAAGGCACATGGTTCATGGTGCCAGGGGTCCGAGACACACAGAACCCTCACACATCCCTGAATGGGACCTTCTGTCTAATGCTTTTGTCTCAGCACCAGAACTAACAAGCCAATAAAAAGGAGCTTTTCTATCATCATCTTTCATGCACACACACACACACACACACACACACACACACACAAATATATGAGCATGCCTGATGAAACTGAAACTGGGAAGAAGCTGATGAACAGTAGTAACTTAATGCTCAGTATTTCTCTCGTGGGACCATTGCCAGTAAATCCAAACGTACACCGAGAGGAAGGATGAAATGTTTACGCCCGTATCTAGGAAAAAGTTTCTTTTTTTATAGAAAGAAGACGGGTTTAAGCTTCTTCTCGAACGCATCTCATAAATATGAGAGTAACGAGAGGAAGGAGCGCGAGCCTGGGAGCTCGGGGAGTTCCGCGCTGGAGATGTTATTAAGAATTCATCGTGCACCGTGGACGCCTGAGAAACATCTGGGAGATAAAGTGATCTACCTGAAG
>JACRUU010000027.1:12106263-12148763 GCA_030449085.1 Kryptopterus vitreolus | reverse complement strand
AGTTTGCAATCGATATTTTTGGCACAAATGTATATCACTCGCTGAGTTCATGCTGTACTTATTGATTACGAAGCTGCTTCTTTAGGAGTTATCGCTCTGTCTCGTCCTTATGCATCCTCCCTACGCATGCCCTTATCCTACATTTGCATGAACGAATTAATGAGTACTAAACATATACACAGATACATATATAAGTTCTTCACACAGGATCAAGCAGGTGGAGGAGCTTAGATATTTTAAGGCACTGGACTGGTTCAGAAAGTCACAAGTTCAAAACCCAGCACCACCACCACCACCACCAATGTTGGGCCCTTCAACAAGACCTGCAACTGTATAAGGCTGTAATGTCCATTTTAATATGTTCTCTATCACGAAGCATTTCACTACATATCGGTATGAAAGTGTATGTGTTAAAAATAATTTTAAATTAAATTTGTTTTGAATCAAAAATGTAATTGGTCTTAGATCTTAGCAATAAATATTAAGGAATGGCATGAAGCATAGCATTATGTATGAAAACAATCCATGCATGATACAAACTTTTATTCCCCTTAGTGTTTTATTCCTCTTATACCGCAGCATTTTTTCAAAGAATTCCCAACATTTTTTGTCCCCGCAATCTCAACCTGTCACTTTTTTAAAATTATATACAATTCCCTGTCAATACCACATTGTTATGAAAATGAAACCGCATTAATATACGCATGTATAAATATAAACGTGTCGTTTTTCTTCGCATCGCGCACCACTACGCCAGCCGACGTGTTAAAGCGTTCTGACCGATCACACAGTGTTGTGTTAGAACACAGTTGATCGCAGCGCTGATGAATTCTCAGATCAGACGCACAGTTATGATAATAGATATGATAACATAACTGTCTACATTATTGTTTCAATAGTAACAGCTTATTTATGGCCAAAAGCTCTGAATAATCTAAACATAATAAATGGATTTTATAGCATAAATGTGACCCTGTATAAGTTTTCTGCTAACATTTATGGAAAAGGTCTTCACTTCACGGCATATTTCTGTTACCTGGGAGTCGTATTTAGCTTTTTACATTTTAAGAGTGTTTGGCAACCGCTGTAATGTAAGTGATAACAGAAAGTGAGCAAAGAGAGGGAAAAAAAGTATGTTGACACCCGGACACTATATCTGAGTTTTTTGTTTTTTTCGTGTTGGAAGCAGACAGTTGATAGACTCTGTACTTACAGACCGCAGCTTTGCAATTTCCCGTAGTTGGAACTAAGAGGACCATCAACAAATTATCCCTGTCCACAAAAGCAGCTCCGTGTAGAACTTTGTGTGTACAGATGAATGAACATTAATCCCTACACTCCAGAATGGGGTAGAAATCTATGCATTGTGTATTACATTTGCATATGCATATGCATACATTTGCATATGTATAGTACTGCTTGTACTATCCTGTACTGATGTTCATATTTTCTCTCCCTTTCAATGTAGATTTATTTATATATTATTATTATTATTATTATTATTCTTATTATTATTATTATTATTATATTATTTATATATATTAACGTTTCCTTGAGCTCTGTAATGCTGCTTTGTCTAAATTCAATTTGAAAGCCAAAAATGATATCCGTTATTCTACCAAGAGCAATTAGATTCTTCTTCATCTTTCCTTGCATATTGTCATGCTGCGACTGTTTTATCTATCTGATAGTTCCTTATGCACCAACAGTGTAAGAACAGTTTGGCCTTCAACAATGTTTGCCCATTATGTTCAGATACGTTACTCAGTGCTCTCACAGTTGTCATAGAGGTCTATGCATGTGTCCTTAGCATAAATAAACCTTGTTTTTTATTCTGTGTGACTGTTGCTCGACGGGGGTAAGACGATGGGGATGAAATCTTTCTACCTCAGATATGAGATAACGTTATGTACATTATGCAAAATATCTGCATGAATTTTTTTCTTACTGCCGTGGGTCAAGGGTATAATTTTCAGCTTGGAAATTCTTGCGCCTTCACAAAAGTCCCCTTTGGTGAGAGAACAGAGGGTATTTATCTGGACTGACAGCATTCTGGAGCCGGCTTGTGCACTGTTACTATGGTGTGGGGAAAAGTGATTTATCGTTATGCAAATTCTGCTGTCTTAGAAGAGTGTGTGTGTGTGTGTGTGTGTGTGTGTGTGTGTGTGTGTGTGTGTATACTGCCCTAAAGACTTATAAGAGAAAGGAGACTGACAGGCCAGAGTCAGGCTCATTGTGCTGAAGCCGCTGGAAACATGCTGCCGAGAGAGGGATAGACTAAAAGAGAGAGAAAGAGAGAGAAAGAGAGAGAGAAGTGTCCTGTCATGGGAACAGTAACATGTGTATGTTACTGTATATTCTACATGACTAAAGAAATGACTGATTTCCTGCAGGGCAAGTCATGAGGCGGGGGAAAAAAGGTCAGTTAGATGCATATTTTGCACCCTGACAACAACCTTAAGAAAGACTGATGTACCTTGTGTGTGTCTTCTCCATGTAGAAAGAGAGACGTGAGTCCTCGGGATAGGAAGAAACTCCAGTGAACCCTTTTTTTCCCCCTTTCCTCCCTTACATTTAAACACATTTTCTATTTTTATATATGCTGAATCAGCATGGTTTGGCCGGTCTTGCCCAATCACATCATGACCTTGATGCTTGGAAATTGGACTCCTCTGATACCTCCGGCCACAGTGTGTGTCGCATCCAGAGAGTGCACGGTATAGTGTGAGCACCCCCTACTGATGGAAAGGATGAAACTTACACTATATAATACACTATACTTCACGCTCAGCAGGAGGTGAGGTTTATTTTATTTAATATTGAAATGCAGTGTACAGTATATCTTTGCTTTGTAATTGAATAATTTAGAGGTTTTATTTTATAAGCAGAACAAAAAGTAGTGGTTTGTGATTCATAACCCCCCCCCCATACACACACACAACCTCACTCTTCACTACGTGTCCCTTTTAAGTGGGAGAGTTGTGATCGTAGCTCCAGTTAGGTGTTATCTGTGAGATGCCTCAGGATTGGAGGCAAGGTTTGACACCAGATGGAGAACTGACATAGACAAGTCTGCCATGGCAGGAGGGAATGGAGCTGAGAAAACACATCAGACACACTCAGAGGCAGGTTATTTCAGGCATGAATACTATTAAGTGCAAGCCTGAAATCATCGCACAAGCCATTGGAGCGCAGCACTGATTTTTCCCTCTGACTTATGACTCCCAAAGTGGCTGTGGCCAACTAACTTTACGCTCTGCGAACGCTAGGATCTCACTCGCTGATACTTTTAGGAATACTTATGTACACTTGAGGCTGAAATCAAGGCTCAGCTGTGCTGTTCAGATGTAGAACTTAGATGTAGAGTTTAGTGTGTACATGCCTGATGAACCGGCTACAGGGCTTTTGTTTACCCATGACAGCATCTGCTGTACTGAGGAACAGCTGGCAAGGCTGACTCAGTCTCTCTCTACCAGTGCTCGTAAGAGAAAAATAATTATAATTCTTGAAGAATGAAAAAAAGAAAAGAAAAGAGAGATGTGTGTACAATTCTGCTGACTCTGCCAGACAAAATAAATCTCTGTGACCAAATTTTATTTCCCCTGTTTTATCAGTTGGTTTCTGATATCCAGGAGCAGAAGGGATGCGAGAGATGAAATCAAACAGGGACCAAAATCCATTTTAGTTTTCTTTATTGTCCCAGATCAAGATAAATGGTCCATACCAAAGGATTATCATTTGTGGGGGTGACCCAAGTCCTTAAGATGAAGCCGTAATCCAAATATCAATTAACCTGGATTAATTAACTCGTCAATAGCACACAATGCTTGTGCACACAAACGCTCACACTTATATACAAAACCAGAAAGTGCATTGGTGTCTTTCGTGATTCAGATCACTGGATTTAAAGTCTGTGATCTGTCATGTAGCTCTTTGTTGCGTGATGTTATTTTATGGAGCACCAGGGCTTTGGAGAAACGTCATCTCCCTTTACAGTGTACTCCGTCAGCTATCTATGGTTGGAATGACAATACAATCTTCTTGACTTGACTTGATTTCCCCTTTCATAGGAACTTTGCTATCATCTACACCGCCCTGGATGGAGCATTAAAGATTTCTGTGCTAAAACTAGACACCAGATCTACATTCCCATTGTGCCGCATATCTGTTACATATAAACTCTAAAGTCCTCTGTAGAGACGACTCAGACAGATATGCTATTTTGAAACCTGAGATTGGAAGTAAGTAAATTCTTGGAGGTGCATTTTCCAGGATGATTTTCATGTTTCTGCTTGGTGGAATGCAAATCCAGGCTCTCTCTCATGGCACAGTGGGTATTGCGTGGGTGCTGCCTGGGCTCTCATGCTGAAAACCGTGCTGTGGCTCTGCCATCTGCCTTGCTCTATTTTCATCCATGGGCTAAGTGTCAAAGGATACATAAAAAGAGCCTTTTAAAGGGTTTGATGATTTCTGTTTACATGTTAGGAGTGAAGAATGATGATTTTTTAACTACCAACATCCTCAGTTAAAGTCTCCTTTATTCTTACAGTGCGAATCCTGAGAACATGATAACGGTCTTATAGGAATATAAAACAATTATCCAAGAATTCCTCATGGATTTTTTTTTAATCCATGAAACTCTTGCCTGGTTCCACTTAAAACCTCTATGTTGTTTCTCAAGAGGGATAATTGAAGAACCATTAAGGACTATGAATTTTCATACAGTAGCTCCCTGTCACAACCACCCAGTTTTATTTATTTTTTTTTTCCAAATGAATTTTGCCAAAAAGTTATTACATGCAAAAAGTACTGCTGTCAATTCCAGCACATCATTACACACTTGTGCTCAGGGACGACTTGGCTATGTGTCAGACACAAGCAGTCTTCCCAATTAACTATATTTCAGGTCCATTATATAACAGATTATATAACAGGAAATTGATCACCTGATCTACATAACGCTGTCATTGGAAGCTCAACGTCTTAGCAGCTCTTGTAATAATACATTGTCAATTGTTGGCTAATTGTCAGAGAAAATAATTGTGAAACCTAGATTAACAAAAAAAAAACAGCATGTAGACCAGCAGCCAATATTCACTGCTCTGACATGTCACTATTAACAACAGTACAGGTACAGATATTTATATACATATATCAGAGTAACAGCAGGGGTGCATTTGTGATGTGCTTAAAATTATAGATCATTTAGCGAGTCAGGAAATGACACGATAAAAATATTCTGCACTGTTCCTGTGGATTCCCGGCCTATTAAAAATGATTTATGTATAGTAAGTTAAGTAAGTTGAATAGAAACTTCAGGGCCTCCTGTTATATGAAAGCCATAAACGTGATGGAAGGATGTATACTAAACCAAATACATCAATATCTCATTAATTCAAAACATTATACTTTTTTATACATATCTAGTTACATTAAATGCTGTATAATATAATAAAATAAAATAGCCTTTATTTGTCACTCTTTTTTTTTCTTTGCACATCTCAGCTTGCAAGTCCCTTAACGCCTTGTGAGGAACCAGACCTAAAAGGAAACCTCATCCTTATCCCCAATAATGAAATCGGTGCTGCACGATATACTAGTACTAGAAAGGTATCACAATACCCTACTTTAAACAATGATATGATCCTTCATTTTATTAGTACTGCTACTTAAAAAAAAGTAACTGCTGTAATTCCGAGAGTTGGACTGTAAGGGTCTGATTGTACATTGATTGTGTGTGTGTGTGTGTGTGTGTGTGTGTGTGTGTGTGTGTGTGTGTGTGTGTGTGTGTGTGTGTGTGTGTGCGTGGGTGTGTGTGTGTGTGTGTTATTCTTTTTTCCTTTCGGTTGCGCTTCAACTTTCACAATGGTGAAAACTGAGGCATGAAACTTAAATAATTTAAATTAACAATTAATAAAATTTTTAATAACATTGAAAGACTCTGCCCCAGCTGCAAGACCCTCGCAGCTGCTCCGAATGGAATGGCCACGCTTCCTGTTTATGCTAACCCCATGGCGCTGCCAGACTCCTACTCTGGTGAAGCTGCTGAGTGTAGCAGATTCTTAGTACAAGTCAATCTGTACATTGAGATGCAAAGAGATAAGTTCCCGACCAAACACTCAAGGTGGTATTCCTCAAATCCTTGTTAATGGGTAGAGTGTGGCTATGGGCTCACGAAATATGGGACTCCAATAGTTTCATCATTAACCATTGTGCTCACTAGTCACTTTTCTGAAATGTTTATCATTGCAACAGGAGCTCTCAGCCCGGCTGATCAGCTTTTCCAGCACCGTCAAGGGTCTTCTTCTATATCAGAATATATAGGCCTATATATGGGACTACATATAGGACTCTATATAGGACTAGAGCATTCAGTTCTGCAAACATGCCACAGCAAGTGGCTTGAATGAAACCACTCTCCATAACGCATCCTGGCAGGGCCTGAATAGAGAGGTCCACGTGGCCATGGCTATCTATGACACTCTGGGGCTTGAGGCATTCATCCAACAAGTTATACAAGTGTATAAGTGGTTAGTCACCTGTCAACCCTTGGAGGCTGAACCATTGCCTATCACTGCGCCTGAAGCCAAACCCATGCAACTAGACTTCCAATGGCTTTTTGAGGAGGAAAGAGCACTCTGAGTAGGTGTCTTTATTTTGGGAACTCGGGACATTTCTTATGTCACATGACCTTTGCCCGGTCAGACCTCAATATCTCCGTGTGAGTACTGTATATCTCGCCACTGATATAGCCAGTCTATCAAAATTTTCAGTCACTCTACTCACCCCAACTCCTCGCTCTATGTCTCTGTTCTTGTCGACTCAGTTTCCTCGAGGAACTTAATGTCCCAACAGTGTCTTGAACAGCTCCAACTCGCGAGGGAGAGCTGCGAACATAACCATTCAGGGAATCCCATGGGATGTGGTCGAATCAAGTGTGCACCTATTCTGACCCTGCAGGTAGGGCTGTTTCATATGGAGGAAATTCAGTTTCTGATGCTCTGATTCTGTCCTAGGACCCCTGTAATGAAATACGCTGGGGTGAAAAGTGGCGACTGGGGTGAACATGGCCTTGTTTCCCTAAGTGCAAGGCCATGGAAGGCTACATCCAGAAAGCCTTGCAGCAAGGTTTCATCACCCCTTCTTCTTCATCAGCCACCTCAAGTTTCTTCTTTGTGTAGAAGGAGGATGGTGGGCTCCAACGATGCATGGATTATAGGACCCTAATCTCTCAGATTATTCTGATCCAATATCCCCTTCCTCTGGTTCCACCTGCCCTTGAAGACCTCTGTGGAGCCCCTATCACCAAACTGGATCTATGGAAAGCATATAATCTGGTGCGTATTCAAGAAGGCAATGAGTGGAAACCGACCTTCATCACCCCCTCTGAATTTCATGAATGAGGTGTTCCATGAGTTCCTCCATCATTTCATCATAGTGTACACTGACGATATCCTGATATACTCCTGGAACCTGACTGACGATCAAAATAACATCGCTCAAGATGGAGAAATGTGAATTCCATCTGTCCTGCATGCAGTTTCTGAGCTACGTCATGAGCCCCTCCAGGCTACAAATAGATAAAAAGAAAGTCAAGGTCCTAGATTAGCCTCAACCCACTACCACAAACATCAATATTTCCTGAGTTTTGGCAACTTTTATTGTGCATTTATACTTAATCGCAGCTTGATCACAGCTCCTCTAACCATATTGAAGGGGAAACCAAGACGCTGGGTGGAATCATGTGGGGGTAGAGGCAACTCTTTCACAGTATGCAGTAGACCCTCCTCATCTTCACCCATCTGCCTTTTTTCCAGGAATCTTTCTCAGTCCAGACAGAACTATGACATCAGTAATCAAGAGCTCTTGGCCATTAAGATGGCACTAGATGACTGGTGACACTGGTTGGATGGGGCAGAGCATTAAGTTATCTTTATTATGGATCACAAAAACCTAAAGTATCTCAGAGAAGCTAAGCGCTTGAGTCTCCAGCACGCCTGCTGTGCCTTGTTCTTCACTCATTTCAATTACACTATCACCTATCACCACAGTTCCAAAAACGGCCTATCTCGGCTCTATACTCCAAAAGACCTCACAGAGCCTGAACCCATATCCCATTATTTGTAGTGCCTCCCGCACAGATCCTACTCCTGGCGAATGCCCGGAGGGGAAGACGTATGATCCCAAGGCCTGTCACCTCCTCCTGCTCCATGCTGTACACATGACCTCTCACTCTGTGCTCACTACTGTGGCCCAATATTATCGGGGATGTCTCCTCGTACATACAGGGTTGCTTGATATGTGCAATGTCCAAGACCCCTAGACACCTGCCAGAGGTGTCTCCCAACGATGTTTACATATGTTTTAGTTGCAGTTCTTGAAGACTTGCAGACTGGTCCATCTCCCTGAGCTGCCGATGGCTCTGGAAATGGCAGAACTTCTGTTAAATCACGTTGTGACGTAGTGATTCAAGATATGCCGGGACCCATAAATAACACTTAACAGAACAATACAAATAAAAATAAGATCACTTTTACATGTGCAAGAACATTCTTTTTAATTTAACTCAAAAGGTGGGGCTCACTACTGACATTTCCTGTACCTTGCTTATTCACAATAAAGAGCAAAACAAATAAGAACAAAAACATTTTCATTACATAAATCATTATATGAGCAATCAGTCGATCACAATCACCTTTCAAAATGGACAGGAGAATTTACAAGTCTTCAAAGGTAAATTAATAGCAGTCAACAGAATATTTATAATTATTCATCCACCACACTTGTGCCGGTATCATGTCTGTTTCAGTTCAAGTCCATAATGGGAGCAAACAAAGTATGTTGCGTGAATCTATGACTCTTTCACTGTTCAGATATGCATTTGAAAGTTTGTGTTCTAAACCAGAGAGGTCAGAAGATGTATGTGGATGTGCTGTGTATGTTTTATGGGATAACAGTTTGCTAAACCCATCTTTTCTGAGAGTCAGTGGTGATTTAAAGCTCAGACTAGCAGCAAGTATAAACTGTTCAAGGTCCAACATACAGTTTTTGCAGCCTGTCTCTGAGACTAGATAGTTTACTCAGGGTCACTGCGTTCCAACCCCATGCCGCTTAATCCCAGCCGATTAACGAATGGTGTTGTGAACACACAAATCCTCATCCACTGTGCAAACAGTGTAAGCCCATTACTTTCAGTCTTGTCGGTTCATTATTGTCATCATACTTCACAGTACTTACGGTAGACTTATGAAGTTTTATATAGCCAAAACACTGCAACGAGTGTTCTTCGGCAGTGCAGTGAAACATTCTTTCAAAATATGGTAATCTCATTCTAAATTCTCGTCTAAATTCTGGTACATTTTAAATGTCTAAAGTCTCCAAGCAGTTCAAACCTCATCAGCTTTGCTCTAAGTGTAGAAGATAGAAACCTTCACGTCCCTTCACACACATATACACACACACACACACACACACACACACACACACACACACACACACACACACACACAGAGACACACACACACACCTGCATCTGAATTAACCTAATTTCCCCCATTTCGTTTTGCCTCCTACTTGTTGCAAGGCATTATGGGTTCTGTAATTTGTTTCTGTCTTGTATTGGGGTGCACAGTTCACCTCTCAGGTCTGGAAGGCTTTCTTTAAACTCCTTGGTAAACGCCTCCTCTGGCTACCATCCACAGTCTAGATCCAAGACATGGGACGTTGTCAACAGGAACAGGATAGTTGGCACTGGTTCCTTCCATGGAGCATGGGAAAAGTTCCCTCCATCAGGAGATCACCGGCTCCTTCCAGTACTCGTACTCGTCTTCCAAGCATCCATGTTCCCCTGGTCAGAGGAACCTACCAATGTTCCAGCCGTGGACTACTGGTTTAGAGAGAGTGAGAGGGTCTGATAAAAAGCTCAGAAGGACGAAAATGTTTGTGGATGTTCAGAGATCAGAAAGTCTGGCTATCCATCAGGGACTTTCACCTGCACTTACCCAATAAGAAGCTGTGGCCCCAGTACATTGGATTATTCACAGTTCCGAGGCATATTAATGATGTGACGTACCAGCTCCAACCCCCTCCCTGGTATTGCATTCATCGCACCTTCCATGTGTCCCTCCTAAAACTTTCCTCTCCCTCTGACTCAGATAACACATGAGGTGTTGGATTAACTATCAGTCTACACGGTCTGGGAGATCCTAGGCTCTTGATGTTGGGTCCGCACTCTTGAATACAGGGTAGACTAGGAGGGCTATGAACTTCACCTGTCCCGTCTACTAGCACCATTATTTAAGAGCTCCCGCTTCCATCTCCGGTCTACCATGAATTCACCTTTTATTCTCTGTACTCTTTTGTCTGCTGGTCAATTCTGCTTAACTCCATTAAGTTTTCTTTCATCAGTTTGCCATTTCTTCATTTGTTTCTGTTTAGTTTAATACAACCACACTTTTGTTTTAAACCTGGTTTCTGTTTCTTGGTGACCTATAAGATCCTAAATGGGATGCCACCTTATTAGCTTTTAAATGTCTACACTGAGTGAGTGATCGGGATTTATAAATCTGCTTTCAAAATTCACTTTATTAGGATAGATTTAATGTGATCTTTTTACGTGATCTCTAGATTTAATGAGATTTTTATTTACATTTTATTTCTTCTGATTAGTTTTATTATTATTATTATTATTATTATTATTATTATTATGTATTATTAATTTTTAAATGTGATTTTATTTGAGATGTTACTGTTAAAGTTGCTACATAAAATAAAGATTATTGTATTATACTATAATTTTTGAGTGTATCCGAATGTAAGAATATTTACTTCGGAGTTATTAGTCACATGGGACTGTGTGATTTTTTCAGCCAACCTGGAACATAAGACTCTTTGTTCTTTATTTGCAACCTATGAATAAACAGTCTTATAGCAACACAGCTGGACAGTCTCTGTGGATTTTCATTTTCTCTATTAGTGCACAAGAAATATGTGTTTAAAACAGTATTTTTACATATTCCAGATTATTCACATTTCAAATGCTAATTAGACAATTTCATTTCCCCTGTGTGTGTGTGTGTGTGTGTGTGTGTGTGTGTGTGTGTGTGTGTGTGTGTGTGTGTGTGTGTGTGTGTGTACGTACTTTAAGACATCCTTCAGCTGGAAAACATTGTCATTTTCAACAACAAAAATTCAGTGGATTCTAAAATGAAAAAAGAAGCACAAACTCCTGGGATTTAATTTTCACTATTTAAGATATGAATTCAAATAGCAATAAAATAGAATAAAATCCTTGTGCTGTGTATCACACTTTCAACAACGCTGTCATGTTTTAAAATGGAACACTTGCATATCCACTGTCAACACACTACAGTATGGGTGTCAATCAAACCTACACAGCAAAAAAAAAAATCATATAGAGTTATAATGTCTAGGAAAAAGTTATTAAATGAAAATAAACCTAAAGCTTGAAATAGTCTTTTCCCATTCCTATCCTTATTTTAGCAATTTCTAGTATTTCAATAAGCTGACAAACAATACCTGACACACAATGGAGTAAAAAAATGTTTTAAGCACTGGCCTCTCCTTCCAAAATGTGGAAAAATTGTTCCATATCAACAAATATACATGCTTATATGGAGCAGCCAAAAAACAACAGTTTTTGCACAATGATCTTGATCAAAAATATTTTCTAAACATTGACAATGGTAGTATCAGTAATTGGAAGGGAAATCTATAACATTGTATCATTTAATTATTAATTTGTCGTTAAACCGCTATTAAAAGAAGAAAAAAGAATCTATCATTTTAAAGTTACTAGTTAGCTATTTTACTGTCTTTTGCAGGACATTAACGATAATACTTAGAAGAATTTTTCTATAGTAATAACACTAACTGGGTCAAAAATAACTAAAGCAATAAAGAAATGTCCACATGTGCTGTTGGAGAAAAATACTCAATGACTGGGTAGTGCGATGCAAACCTATGAGTTTCGTATTAATCATGTACCATAGAAATTTGTCCACATGAATATCATTAGGTCACTGTTTTTTATTATTATGCTCATAGTTACCTATAAATCAAATCAAATTCAAATTTGATTTGTCACATACACATACTGTACATATATACATAGTATGACATGCAGTGAAATTCTTTTTACGACTGTCCAGCATGTAAACATAATGGAAAGAAAAGAAAAAGGAAATAGTGCAGACATTATAAACAAATGTAAATAAAAAAGATAAAGTAAAATAAAAATAAAAATAGAATAGAAATGACATCTTTATAAAAAAAACAAAATAAAAATCATATAGTATATTAGTAATGTATGTTATCAGATACATTCTAGCAGCTAAACGAGTCAGACATTTTGTGTTTAAATATTATAAAACAATATAATAAACAGAAATATATTAAGAATTTGGAAGAAAAGGGGAAAACATTATGTAATGAAGAACCTCCAAAGAACAAAACCCTCTGATGTTCCCATGAAAAAAAAAACTCAAGAGAACTGATATGAAGTCTGCTTCTTTAAATATTTGGTTTTTCCTTCCACAAAGATTCAACACAAAGCAACAATTATACAGTATGTCTATCTTTGTTAAATGACTAAGTTTTAATTATGAGATTGTTTCTTTGAGTTTTTATTGTAGAAATAATGGGACTCATTTATTAAGTGTGACACAAAGGAATTTGTGTAAATCTGTATTTGTACAAGCAATGAGGTTTTCATTAAAATCCTTTGATTTGGGGGAATAAATTGTATCCCACTCGTACTCCTAAGTGTGTGTGGGGGGGGGATGGGTCGATGTGGGTTTATGGGTAAACTGCGCAAGTAGTCTGCAAAGCTATGCTTTTATATCTGTAATATAATTTATTTTTACAGAATTTAGTAGACGTTCTTATTCAACATCAAAGACACATCCTCATGCTGTTTGATTACATTCAACCCCTGAAATTGGTGTATGTGTGGGGGGCTGGGGTTGTTTATGTTCTTTGAGCTCCTGCAAATTATGAAGAAACGCAACTTTAACAAGTAATTAAAACATTTTCTATGAATGCTAAATATTTCCCAAAATACTAATTTCATTTCAAACTCAGCTCAATACATGACCCTTAAAAGAATGTAAAGGTAAAGATGTATACTGTACTGTACTGCTGTGTCTCCCACAATGTACAATACCCATGTTTACTCCTATATGCACTGTCATTCATGCAAAAGCATTTTCTTTGGTCGTTTTCTTTTTTAAGTGTAAATACAGTAATCATTTAATTTAATAACATATACTGTATCATGTAATAAAAATAAAGTAAATGTACCACTACTCAACAATAACAAATTATATGATTAAATGTATGAAGAATTATATAATACCACATAATCCCTAAAAAATGGGGGAGGATATTTGCGGTTTCTGCGAATAATTATCCGTTAGGTTCTAAGCAAAAATCCACAAACAACTGAGGCCACGATCTCTGAACCATGACTTGGAGTCGTCTGTAATCAAAAAATGTGATAAAATAGAATTAAATTATAAGAGCAGGCCAACACAAGCCCGACAACGTCTGCTCCCATCTGTAAGGCATTACATGCAAATGTGGTGTGTCTGGAGTACGTGCTACACTTGAATGTGGGCAGCAAATACAAACAAAATTATGCCATAATTTTGTCATATTAAAAAAATATTAAAAGTGTTTGGTTTGAACCCAAATCTGAACCTAAATATAAATGTGTGATTTGAAATCAAGAGCCATAATTAAATAACTAAAGAACGAACACCAACAAAAGGTGAAATTCCTGTTAGTCATCAGTGTACATTTGCATTCCACTTTGCATAAACCATTGACACTTTTTTATCCAAAAAAGAGACAGGATACAACTGAGCAGATGAGGGTTAATGGCCTCGTCCAAGGACCTAATCAGCAGCAGATTGGTAATGCTGGGATCTGAACAGACAACCTTCTGATTAAAGGCCAAACTTCCCAGATGTATGAGTATTTCTCAGTATCTCTGTCCAAGGTGTGGAGCATAAAACAAGCGAGCCCTGACTAGCAAGCCCATCTCATATCAAGCATAATCATTCACGGGATATTTAATGCCTGGTGTGATGGCACTTGGGTGTAATCAAAGCCGCCTGTGCGCTCCCGGATCTGGCTTTTTTTTTACTGTCAATACAATATGTCGTAAATAAGCCCAAAACAAAGGGCAAAGTGTGTAGAGATTTGCATCAGAAGATCTGCGCTGGAAACATCTTAAATGTATGTTTTATTACACAATCAATATAAATAGTTTATATTAAGTACATAAAAATTCTAACCCAATCATTACAGTTGCACAAGCCAGTACATTCTTAGTGCCAGGATACATAGAGAGGGGGTTGCGATAGGAAGAGTATCCATAAAACATGCACCAAATCTAAATAGAATTTCATACCTGATCTGTCACAGCTGGGGTTAACAAAGACCACCACAGGTATCGTTATCCAACAGGGTACAAAGGAAAAATGGCAGTGCAGTTTTTCCGAATTTAATTTTTTTTTCCCCACAAAGAGTTGTTTTTTTCTCTATTTTGAGTGTACAGAATAAAATGTGTCAGCAGAGTATGAGCACAATTACCCACCCCCCATAATCTGCTCACAAATTTCACATTTTAACTGTTAAAATTCATGAATGCTTTGAGGATGCTGAGCAAATAAATCATATAAATATAATATATTTCTGCAGAACATTATCTCAGGCACATTAGGGAGGTGTTTGTGGATATCATTGATGACAAGCATTAATGGCGAGGCAATCCCCCTATACTAGCTTGGGGCCACGTATGCTCTTGCTCTGGGAGGTAATAGTGTGCGATTTCCTGGAGGAGCTGTGGATTCAGAATTTCCGGATGAACGTGTCCACTTTTTTTTGAGCAGTGCAGTACAATAGGGCCTCTTGTAGCACATGCAGCATCATGCCCAAGGCAAGGTATATCATGTGATCTGGAAATGTGGAAAAAACGTTTCCATTACAGAATTATTCCTTTTTCGCATCATCTTAAAAAACCACTTCATGCTAGCATAAAAACTTTTTTTCAATAGGTTTTTGTTAATTTGACGCGTTTTCATTCCGTGTTAAGCATATTTCAATTCTCTATTTAAATTTGCGCATTTTGAAGGGTACTGGAAACGTGCTTTGTGTCTGAAATCACAATCTACACCCTCAATTACTATTCATTACATTAGTTTACTAGTATAGTCCACTTGACAGAGTGAATGAAAACAAATGAGTGAATTCAAATGCTGATGAACACATGATGAACAACTGACACACCACCACAGACTTAATCCCAGTCATATTATTCAAATTGAGGATAATTAAACAACTCCAAAAACAGCATTACCATTGTCGCTTTTTACAATCTGACTTTATTTCTGTCATACATCTACAAAAACATCTTTTAGACTCAAAGATTTATATTTTATTGAAACTGTTTTGTTTGACATCACCATTTTGGAGATTCCTTTGCTTTAGTTGAACTTTTGACTCTTTAGTTTTTATAACTGTGTTTGTAAAACCCATTTGTTATATAACAAACAGTCAAGATAAATAGTAATTAAATGGTTTTGGTTGACTCTGAGAGTGTCTGTTCTCATCAAATCTTGTCTGATCTCAAAAGGCAATCAGGGTTGGCCCTGGTTAGTACTTGGATGGGAGACCGATTAGGGAATGCCAGGTGCTGTGAGGTTCACCTCACACCTCCAGGGTTGGGGGTTTGATTCCCGCCTCTGCCATATGTGTGTGTGGAGTTTGCATGTTCTCCCCGTGCCTCAGAGTTTTTTCCCCGGGTTCTCCGGTTTCCCCCCGGTCCAAAAACATGCACGGTAGGTTGATTGGCACCTTGGAAGATTGTCCCTAGTGTATGAATGTGAGTGTGTGTGTGCCCTGCAATGGGTTGGTATTCATACAGGGTGTATCCTGCCTTGATGCCCCAAGATGCCTGAGACAGGCACAGGATCCCCGCGACCCGAGGGAATATCGGATAAAGCAGTAGAAGATGAATGAATGAATGGATTTGGTTGATATTAGATGGTGATGTAATCACCCAATTATCTGATTTACAAGAATTATAATTATTGGTTGGAGTTTGGAGATGTTTTCTTTCCTGAGATTTTTTTAACAAGCTTTTGGAAGGTGAGAAGATGCCTGAGGAATGGAGAAGGAATGTGCTGCTACTGATTTTGAAGAATAAGGGAAATGTTTTAAGAATAAGGGACCAGCTCGGCTGAGGGAAGATGTGATCATCTGTGAGCAACAGTATGGTTTCATACCGAGGAAAAGTACTACGGATGCAATATTTGCTTTGAGTGTGTAGTTGAAGAAGTATATAGAAGGTCAGAAGAACCACTCTCTTGGTGGCCATCTCCTCACATGGATTTGACTACCACTGTTATGCTGATGACACTCATCTCATCTTCTCCCTCCCTCCATCAGATACCAAAGCTTATGATAGAATTTCAGCTTGCCTGTCAGACACAGCTTTATAGATGAGCACTCATCAATTGCAACTCAAACATAAGAAAACCAAACCGCTTGTGAACCCAGGTGATTCATCTCCAGGTCAGGATCTCAGTTTTCTCCTTCAGTCACTGCTCGTAAGCTTGGGGTAACCATGGACAATCAACTATCCTTTTCTTCTCATGTTGCTAATGTGACTCACTCTTGTGGGGTTACCTTCTCTACAACATCAGAAAAATTCAACTGTATCTATCCACACAGGCTGCCCAGGTGCGAATTCAGTTGCTCGTCACTTCTATACTGTACTTTTGATACATCTAAACTATTCATCCAAACTATTCAAAATTGAGCTGCATGGCTTGTGTTCAACCTGCCCAGGTCCACCCACACCACCCCACTGCTGCACTACATTCACTAGCTTTCAGAAGCTGCACGCATCAGATTTAAAACAATGGTGCTCGCCTACAAAGCCAAGGTAAGAAGGAGCTCCACCTTCTTACCTCAGATACCTCACCTCAGTGCATAAGAACGTCTAGTACTGCTCAACAGGTTCCAGCTTCTCGGGGTAACTGGTAAGCTCGTGGTAACTGGTAAGTTTAGTTCAGGGCTCTTCTCTGTTCTAGCAAGGAGGGGATGGAACGAACTTCTCTAGACGTCCGAACAGCAGTGTGACTGCTATCTTCAAGCCACAGGAGAAGACCTAACTCTTTGTGAAACACTTGGACTAGCACTTTTTGTTCGGTATTTGTTTATATTTATATAAAAAAATCTCTTAAGTTTGTGTCTTAAGTCTGTAACCAATCATACCAGTGTTAATTTATTCATAGATGGAGATTCAAAGCACGTTTTGTATGTCGCTCTGGGTAATAACTTCGGCTGAATGCTGTAAAAGTAAGTTGAAAGAGTTGCGTTGTGTGTTTGTGAATTTAGAGAAATTGTATGACAGAGTTTCAAGAGAGGAGTTGTGGTATTGTATGATGGAGTCAGGTGTAGCAGAGACGTATATGTAAAGGTGGGGCAGGACATTTATGAGGACGGTGTGACAGCAGTGAAGTGTGCAGTAGGAAGGACAGACTGGTTCAAGATGGAGGTTGTATTGAATAAAGGATTGGCTCTGAGCCCTTTCTTGTTTGCAAAAGTGATGGACAGATTGATGGAGGAGGTCAGACAGGAGTCTCCATGGACTATGATATTTGTGGATGATGTTATGATTTATGATGAGAGTAAAGAGCAGGTTGAGAAGAATCTGGAGAGGTGGAGGTACGTGTTGGAGAGAAGAGCAATGAAAGTCAGTAGGACTAGGACAGTGTGTGTGAATGAGAGAGAAGGCAGTGGAGTGGTGAAGTGGTTGTAGGGAGAAGAGGTGGTGAAGGTGGATGAGTTTAAGTACCTGAGGGTCAACAGTGCAAAGTAATAGAGAGTGTGTTAGAGAAGTGAAGGAAAGAGTGCAGGCAGGGTGGAGCGGGTGGAGAAGAGTGATAGCAGGAGTGATGTGTGGTAGAAGAATATCTGTAAGAGTGAAAGGGAAAGTGTATAGGACTGTGCTGAGACCTGCGATGTTGTTACGGTTTAGAAAATGTGATGTCTAAAAGACAGGAGATAGAGGTGGAGGATGTAGCAATTTGGGAGTGATGAGGATGGACAGGATTAGAAATTAGTTTATTAGAGGGACATGTAGGATGTTTTAGAGACGAGGTAAGGGAGGAGAGATTGAGATGGTTTGGACATGTACAGAGGAGGGAGATGGGGTACAGAGGGAGAAGAATGCTGAGGATGGAGATATCATGCAGGAGGAAAAGAGGAAGGTCAAGGAGGAGGTTTATGGATGTGGTGGGGGAAGACATGCTTATAGTTGGGGTGAAGGGAAAGATGCGGATGTAGAAAACAGAGAGTATCCAAAAAATAAAAGAAAAAGACATTTCCTCACAACTGACCCTTCTTTCTTTCTTTCTGTATTCAAACATCATCAGTTCATCATTAGGACGCCAATGCCTTTCATACATAAGCATGTGACATTTAAGCCAATTTATAATAAAAAAGTGTCTGTTTATGATTATCAGAGGCTACAATCTTGTTACCTGGTCAAGTGTCTTAGTCTCCAAACTGTACAATGTCATGGCCCACTGCACTACTTGTGCACAAAATCACCATCAGCAAATTATGCACTGAGCAATGAACAGCAGCTCTGGCACAAACAAACAGCACAACCAGTTCACTGACATTCACGGTGTTAATTATAAATCATAAAATATCATAAAATGCTGCTGCTAAAATCTCCTGATAATGCTTAAATGTCCATAGCTTTTAAAAATATAATAAATATAAAAGAAATAAATACACACAAATCTGGATGTAGGTTTAGTTCTTAATGAGCATGGTAGAGACAACAATGACAGGCAGAACCTCCTGAGAATTCAGGAGGGAAAAAATAAACCTTGTGCTGAACCAGACAGAATCCTCGTGTGGGTGACACCCGAAAGTGTGTACACACAGTAAAGGTGTAAAACAGGGTCGGGTAAAAATAAATCCAAATGTTTTTTTTACAATAAAATATAAAATGCCTTAACTTTCAGTCTATCAAAATAATCTACAAAATACATACAATCATCAACACAACGTATCAAACTAAATTTTCTATTTAAAAATTTTTGATCCCTTCACCATTACTCTGAGTATGTTTATTAAATGAAGGGTACAATATTCGACAGTCAAATATTTTATTTGTTAGTCGTTGGACAGCGATTTGAAAGATGCACAACACAAAACACTAAGCTGTTTTGATAGAAATATGAAGCCTTTTTCATCAGTCTTATCAAATACAAATAACAAAATCTGAATTCTAAAATAAATGTATCATAAATATCCCTGGTGCAGAAGAGTGAGAAATAGTGAAGCTAGCTTGTTTCAGTGTAAAATGTTGCATGAAAGTTTGTCGGTCATTTCAGTTGAGCGACAATAACAGTTGCTCAGGCCTGAAACTGCAAAAGTTGCAAATAAAGCCATTTATGTGGCGTCATCTGTTTTTTGTTGTGCGGTTCTCATGTCTTTTGTGCCAAAGGTGCAAAATGACGTTTCTTTCAAATGATCAGTTGGGCTCAAATGACTGGATTGAATTTACAGCTTTTTAAAACACCTTTATCCAGAGCAGCTTTTTTGCCATTTTATAAAACTGAGCAGTTGAATATTAAAGACCTTGCTTAGTCTATGCTAACCTTTAACTCAACTAACAACCTTTGATCAGAAGTGAAACATCTTAAAGACTGAGCTGTCACAAGTACATTTATATCAGGAAAAGAAAACAAAAACCCTCTACATTGTTCATGCTGTAAATAAGAGTCATTTATGATTACAGCAGCAGTAGGCTTGAGACATAAAAGGAAATAAAAAATATGAGTGGTTTTGGAAATTCTCTTTATTTCATCCTTCCTCTGCTATCAGGTGTTACATCTGACAAGTGATCTCATTCTTCTGGCAGTCGTTCATGAACATAAATCACATGATTTGATGCTTTGTATAGTCAAATAGGACTTTAGACGGTATAATAGATTTGACATGTCTTAATAGTAAGAATGTGTTACAGATCTATAAAAAAATATATAATCCTTTCCTCTGAAATACCTTTGTTTAACAACAAAGGCCAAGTCTAAGTTGTCTGTAAATGTTTCTGGGGAATAAAATAGAACAGATGTTCATTCTGCTGAGCTGAAGGATCCCAATCTGACACCACAATTAGAAATGCTCAGACCCCCAGTGTGCACTGTCAATGTGACAGACAACTGGAGCTCACCAGAGAAAATCAAACTGACAGCTTGTCTGCTAAGGGATATGAGAGACAGACATTTACTGGTGCCTTGATTTTCGGGCCATACATTCATACTATGAACCTTTAGTGTAAGGTGGAGTGAATCATAGATAGGGAGATAATATTCCTGTACACAAGTGGAGTTATATCTTTTTGAAACAAGGGCCAGATTTGGTGCGGTGAAAGTATGTTGTGATAACCATTCAGCCTGACATTCTTTGAGTTAACATTAAATGCAAATGAACACATTTGTTTTTATTGCAAATGGCTTTTCATTTCTTCACACAGAACACAAAAATATCTCAACAAGATTTTACCCAAATTATTTTGCCTTCCATATTTTGAAGATATATAAAATGAAGAAAAGACTTTTATGAAGATTAATATCATATCTAGGTTCATTTGAAACATTATACATTATTCACCATTAAATGCTCACTATAAACATTTAAATTCAAAACCTCTAAACAGGAAAATAACACTACAGTTACCTTCTTCATAAGTATAAAACACTGAGGTCCATATCAATCCGTGTATCACTCGTTCTTTTGTTTTTCAATTCACCACTGGAGATAAAAAAATTAAATATTTTATTTGATTTTGAATCGAATAAACGATTTTCTTTTTTGTAACATTATTTCAATTTTAGCAATTTTAGATCAAAAATACGAAATGGAAAAACGGGATGCTGGACTGAATTTGACTGCGTGCCGATGGAAATTTTAACATGGGCTGCATTTGGCCTCATGGGGCCTGACTTTGGACATGTGACCTTCACATACATGCATACATATGCACATTATTATATAAAATATCTTCTGTATGCTGTAGTTTTGAGATTTTCTACACTTGAACTAAGTGGCCCAAACAATGTTCCAGTATGACAATTCAATTAAAATATATTTGTTGAATGCACAATTGTCATTGTCACAAAGCAGCTTTACACGATGCGGTTAATTATGGTGTGTGATGATTGGAAATCAGTTTGTCCCTGATTGTTCCTTGTTGAGGAAGCCGAGCGGACGGTGGTGAGGAAAAACTCCCTGAGATGGTAACAGGAAAAAACCTTGAGAGGATACAGACTCAACAGAGAACCCCATCCTCATTTGAGTGTAGGCAGATATCAGTCCCACTGTGTGTGTAGGAAAAGACAATGCAAACATAAAGTGAGCTCCATGAATACCTAGTCACAAACCTGTCTTCCCAGAAGAGTGGATTCAATCTGCAGGATTAATCTGTGATAGGATTTTGCACAAGCACACATTGGTTTAAATGTCAGGTGTCCAAATAATTTTGGTTATATAGTATATATTGCAATAACAAAAATGTAGATTTTTTATATGATACCTAAGTTAAATATGATGATATTAAATAGCAAATTGATACTATGGCAAACAAATAATAATAATAATAATAATAATAATAATAATAATATAAAATAATAATAATAATAATAATAATAATAATAAAACAGAAATTGAATAATGGATCTTTGTATACATACATTTATTTATTTATTAATAAACACTCGATATTTGAGGTTTGCTAAAGCAAAGTAAAAAATTTTAAAAATAAAATAAATATAACAAGGAAAAAACTATATATTTTTAAAGTTTCATCAACATACAAAATTCGGCACTCACACAATGTATACACACACTGCCCCCTATAGACCCACACTCAGAACTACAGCCGTCATTTTTTTAAGTACTAATGAAAATGAAGAATTGTATCATTTTTTAAATGATGGAACCGGTATATTGTGCAACACTAGTGTATGTAAAAATCTAGTGCAAGACTTACTATATTAAATATGAATGAAAAACGTTCCAGAAGAACCTTGATCTTCATTTTTGTGATGTGCTCAGTGATGTTCATTTATTTAGTTTACTTTATTATTAGCTTTCTTCTTCTTATTACTTATTTCTTCTTATTATTTTTTAATCTTTATTTATTTATTTTTTCTTCTGTGCTTTGAAATGTTATCATGTGATCATGAATATTATCATTATAAAAAAGCCTCCACAAGCTGGGTTGCACATTTTCTCACATTGCAACAGATCACAGTTCTCTATTTCAGATCAAGCAGATTTATAAATGCTGAGTTAGACCAATAAATATTTCACATCCCTGAAATACAATTTTAAATTGAAACAGAAATGTATTGTCCTTTCATTTATTTGAGCCCCCCCCCCCCCCCCCCCCCAAACACACACACATTATTTTTTTGATCAGAGAACCCTTTAAATGGACAATGCAGACATTTGATTTCAGCTTGGTGTATCAGACGTACAGTGTGATGAATTAAGTGTCTTTAATAAGCAATAATAAATGTTATAACAACATCTTGCACACATCCATTTGGACAATATGAACAATCTAGAAAAGCTTGCTGTATTCAGCATGTCTTTTTAATAAGGAAGGAAACTGGGCCTGATAATCCTGCTTTTTTTTAGGTGATGCAGGACAAATGTGCTTACTACCAAACCAAAACCCCACAGTATTAGTGTACATGCATTTTAAAGGTGAGTTTGTGTACAATAATATTTCCAGTTGGTTTATTCATCACCGTCAGCATCTCGGGGACTCTGTTCTATTTAAAAGGATCAGACAACTCTTGACAGCTCTTAGGCCATGCTTAGATAATGTGAATGATAGATGGACTTTCAAAACATTTGCTCAATGAACAATGCACCCAAACAACACCTTTATCTGTACTCTCGAACATTTAAACCAATTATTTGACTTGGAACGAAGCTAATAACTGTGTAACCCCTTTAGAAATGACCTCACAGTAAAGCTGATCAGTGGCAAGTTGAAAGAAACTGCAGTTCTACTGCCATCTAGTGGCGTTACATCGAGCTTGAACTGCTGCGTTCCGGGAAAAATACCTTAAAATATCATATATAGATATATTTTCATTCATTCATTCATACATCTTCTACCGCTTTTCCGATCTTCCCTCGGGTCACGGGGCAGGATACACCCTGGATGGAATGCCAACCCATCGCATGGCGCGCACACACACACACACACACACACACACACACACACACACACACACACACACACACACATATTTTAAGGATGATAAAATATTAAAAAATATTGTATGACGGGTTTATTAATAAATAAATAAATACATGATTTATTTACTAATACACCCTAATTCCTAACACAAACAGTGAGCAGCCGCGATGCGACACCCGGAAGAGCGTTCATATTCAAAATCAGTCGCTATACCGGTTACTATGGCAACGACAGGTCAGCTGAATTAAACTGTGTGAGATTTGTTTAGATTAGTCCAGGACGGATTAAGGGAGTTCGTATAATATTACGTAAACAGACACGGATCATTATCTAAGAATAGTTACATGATACACGTTAGAAGCATCTCGCTTCTGATTGGCCAGGCCAAGTCTTTACCCAGAATGCATTGTTCAAAAAATATTTTTAAACATGATGTTATGGTTAATTCACTCACCTACGTGTCTGCTCTGTGTATACACGCGTGTGTGTGTGTGTGTGTGAGAGAGAGAGAGATAATTTTTATATCAGAAGTTTATTACATTACTGTGTGTTCTGTTGGTGTATATTGTTTTAATTATATGTGTATTTGCGGTCTACCGTCAGTGTGTGTGATAATGAGATGAATCCCTCTCCTTGGGTTTTTTCAGTGTTCTTTAGCTTTGCGCAGTGGCAGTATCGTAGCCTATGAGGTTTATCCGAGGCGCGATTATTGCTAGTTGAAAACTTTACCCAATACCCCGCCTGGACGACTTGCAATATAGTCGGCCATGGCAATTTTTGATAGTCTCTATGGAGACTGATTTTACAAGTGAAAAAGAGATTTAATTTTATTCGTATGTTGTTGTTACACATTGTGTAATTAAAGGCAATTGTTAATTAATTTTCATTTCACAGTATGAGTTATTTTTTATATAAAGCAGACATTTTTATGCACTCAATATTACTCGTGATAGAAATGCTGTATTTTAGTGGGTAAATAATTTTCTTGAAGAATACAAATGAATGTTATATTAATTATAATTGTGTGTGTGGCTGAAAAGATTGTGAGGTTTGCGCGAGTATAATGTAACTTTTTTACATCTGGAATCCATGCTATGAGAAACTGAGGCTGTTTTGGCTAAACCAGTCAGCGTCGCCATGCAATGCTACTGCCATCTAGTGGTGCAATATCATACCGGAAATGATACACATGTAAAACTGATTTGACGCACTAACAATTTCAACTACTAACAATGACAAACTGACAAACCAACAATGACTTAAACACCCATGGATAATTTCGTCACACAATGAATACATCGCCATCTCACGTGTAGTATATTTATTTATTGCACAATGACGTCATCAGGCACGGGCGGTCACCAGGAAGTGTTTCAAATGCAATTCTGATGGAGGGAAAGGGACAGAGATCATTTTCGGATGAATCATAAAATATTACTGGATATTTACTGTACATTGTTGGTTTATATCATAATACATGTCGCTTCATTAGTTACAGAAAGAAATGCCCTCGTGGTGTCTTATTGGCTCCTCTTGTTGATCAGCCCTCAGTTTCCCAGAATGCATTGCGAGTACTTTTTGAAGAATTTTTTGTAATGGTTCATTCATTGATCCATGTGTGTGTATGTGTAATAATACGCAACCAGCTCGTATGTGAATTATTTATTCTCATTACAGTTATTTTTGTTGCTTCCGTTGTTTGGTTATTTGGTGTTTACCGTCAGTGTGTGTGATAATCTGATCAATTCCCTTCCCGTGGTTTTTTCAGTGTTCTTTAGCTTTGCGCAGTGGCAGTATCGTAGCCTATGAGGTTTATCCGAGGCGCGATTATTGCTAGTTGAAAACTTTACCCAATACCCCGCCTGGACGACTTGCAATATAGTCGGCCATGGCAATTTTTGACGGTCTCTTTGGAGACTGATTTTTATGGTCAAAATAAAGATTAATTATTAATTATATTTAGTCGTTTTTCTAGAGTTTTGTTAATATTTCTGGTGTTTGTTTTGTGTTAAGGAAATGTTATAAGGAGAGGATATATACACAGAGCGGAGCACGTTTTGTCGGGAGGCGGAGTGACGCGCATAAAACATGATTTCTCATTTTCAGGAAGAAATAAACCTTATTAAACTTTCTGGAGCTTTTTCAGAAATTTCGTCATAACATTTTTTGGGCGGTTTAACACTTTAAAAAGTCAAATAACTCATTTAATTTTATTACATTTAATGTAATTTAATCTTTAACATTTACAGAAGTAATTGTAAAATAATTGCATGTTTTTTTTTCTCAGTAACTGTAACGAATTACTGTTACTTTTATTTTGCAAAGAATTACGTAACGCCGTTACATGTAGCTTTTTTTTTTTATCTAATATTTTGCCCTTGGAAAAGGCAATTTTTAACATCTTATGCAATAAACTTGAGATACACGAGCAAATTAGAATGGAGTGCCGTATTTTGGGGTGTAATGTATCCAATAAATTCACGGAAATAACGTAATAGAAATAAATGGTCAGGGTATTTTGCTTTTTCCTCTTAATTGTGCAGTGATTTAATGAGGAAAAAGTAATGAGCAAGAAAATGAAAGAAAATAAAATTTTCTTTTCACTTGTTAGAAAATACCTTCTCAATATTGAGAAAAGCCATTTATTAGATGATGAGAACCGTGTGTGTGTGTGTGTGTGTGTGTGTGTGTGTGTGTTGTATACTGAAAGGTGTAGATGTGTATGCACAGTATGAAATCAGTTGTGTAATTAGTGTGCAAATTCCGCAGTTTTACTTTACTACACTATTTTCTGTTTACGATTAGCTTTACATGGGACTTTGGAAAACTGATGAACACTAGATGTCAGTGTTGTTCTGTAACTGAAAACGGCAGGAATAAATGACATAATGGTATTGTGTTAACAAAGCAGCACTAAAACTGATTGTGTGATTGTGCTGTTTTAATTATATCATTTATAGCACTGAAATGAAATTAGGCTCAATTTAGTTGTTGAGTTGAATCCGCTGCTGATGGATCAGTGTTACTGTGTGTTTATTGTTACCCTACGTCTCCAGATGTTTGTGAACAAGTGACCATCACAGCACAGCAGCGCAGTGAGCTCAGATAGTGAGAAGGTCCAACAAAGGTGTTGAGTGGGGTTGAGGTCAGAGCTCTGCCGGACACAGGAGGTCTTCTGCTATACATGATGTCGTTATGGAACATGAAGGGAATAACGGTGAAAAAGACTTCACAGTAACATTTGGTTTAATATTTGGGGCGTATATAATCATCAGCCACAAACACTTAACACATAGATTTGGTGCGCATTTGTTGATCCTTACCTCATTACCGAGTGTGTGCCACCGGCCTCTAACTTCAATTGTGTTCGAAGCGCTCACCAACGTGTGACCATGACGAGTGGGCGACGTATCGTGTGAAATTCTTATTATGAGACAGTAGTTGCTAAGACACCCAAAGGAGCTGGTGATATCCATCTGTGTAGATGAATAATTACAGAGTGGCACAAACGGGCAACATGCCGAGAGAGAGAGAGAGAGAGAGAGAGAGAGAGAGAGACGGAGGAATGGATGGGGAAAGTGATGGGCTTGGCACATTGGGCTGTTGCACAGGCATATGTGTGTCATTAAACAAATAAATAATATCACACTGCCAAACTTAAAAACTAGTCTCTCTACTCAATTATGCAATTAGGTTAAAAACACACAATTTGCATATGCCGTTTTTGATATTAGGTGCTACACAGGTAGAAGATATTGTGTTTACTGAAATCTCCAGCATCACGTTGGTTCATCCAACAACTGTCTGATTGTCTTCAGTTTGGATGTTGCTTGTGAGTTTTCCCTGTAGAGCTAACATAATTCTTCCAGTGTTCTTTCTTAAGAAGCGGGCTCGCTTAATCGTGTTGGCGTCCTCATTCGCTCTTTGCGTGAAGAACCTGGAAGCAACATTTCTTTAGTAAATACAGAGCCTGTCTTATAGAGAGTATTTTATGGTCTGTCAGACACTCGCATGTTCCTGTAAGATGGAGAACTTTCCACACTTCAACAACCGACTTCACTGTAAAACAATACGACGAGCCGAAAAACGTCTTTAAGCGTTATTTAGAGAGCGAATGAATCGTGGTTTAGGTGAAAATCAGATGAAATTTTGTTGAGAATTGTCGTTTGACCTTAATGTATTAAACAAAACGTCACTGTGTGTTTGTCAGGAACTATGAAAAAGCTTGGACAACTGGCTTTGAAATTTCTCAATATTGCCATTTTTCATGGCAGCATCGATTCAGCTTCATTTTCAACACTGAACTATAAACACAAAGTTTCTCTGCTGTAAAGGAGCTGAAAACACTTTTATCATGTTTTATCCTCAGGAGAACTTCCACACCATCTCTCCATAAACTTCGGAGAATTCCCTCAACTGACTGCATTTCATTTTCAGCGATAGAAATAAAACATGTTTTTATCAGCGAGGCTGTGTACTGAAGAGATGAAGATCCTATCGGTTGTTGTTTTGATGCTGATGAAGATGATAATGATGATGGTTGTGTTGATGATGGATATGATGATAATAACGATAGTGATGAAGGTGATGATGGTGGTGTTGGTGGTGAGTAATGATGATGATAATAATGATAGTGATGATGATGGTGGTGATGATGATGATGAGAAATGATGATGATGATGAAATGATGATGATAATAATGATAGTGATGATGATGGTGATGTTGGTGATTGTGATAATGGTGATGATGATGATGAAATGATGATGATAATAATGATAGTGATGATGATGGTGATGTTGGTGATTGTGATAATGGTGATGATGATGATGGTGGTGTTGGTGGTGATGGTGATGATGATGATGGCAGTGTTGGTGGTGATGATGGTGGTGTTTGTAGTGATGGTGATAATGGTGATGATGATGATAGTTTGATGATAGTAATAATGATGATGATGGTGGTGGTAATGATGGTGATGATGATGGTGGTGTTGGTGTTGGTGGTGATGGTGATGATGGCATTGATGGTGGTGATGTGATGACAGTGGTGCTTGTTGTGATAGTGATGATGGTGGTGATGGTGATGATGGTGATGATGGTGATAGTGATCATGATGGTGGTGGTGCTGATGATAATGGTGATGATGGTAGTGGTGATGATGATGGTGTTGTAGATGATGGTGATGATGAAGATGATAATACTGATAGTGATGATGGGGATGATGATCATAATAATGATAGTGATGATGGTGGTGCTGGTGATGAGGGTGATGATGATGGTGGTGGTGTTGGTGGTGATGCTAATGGTGGTGTTGGTGATGGTGATGATGATGGTGGTGTTGGTGGCGATGGTAGTGATGGTAATGGTGGTGTTGGTGATGGTGAAGGTGATGATGATGGTGGTGTTTGGTGGTCATGGTAATGGTAGTGTTGGTGATGATGATGGTGGTGTTGGTGATGATGGTAGGTGATGGTGATGATGATGGTGGTGTTGGTGGTGATGATGGTAGGTGTTGTTGGTAGTTTAGAGCTTGGCTGAACACAGATGTATGAAGGTTTTCAGTTAAAGTGAATATAGTGAAAAATATGTTTTCTGTAATTGTGTTTTCGTCACCTGCCTGTTTGTACAGTTAATAAATGTTCAAGCGGTTTGAAGCAACTGGGAAGAGCAGAACTGATTTTCTTTGACAGTTGCGCAGTATGACATGATTTCAAATGATGGTTGGTTATGCTGCACAAAAGAAAACAGCTGCAGGCACAAACTGTCAGCACTAATGATGCCACTCACTCTGACCACTGGCAGTCAGGAATGCCCAGCACTTTCTTTAAGCTCCTGTCAATCAACACATATATCACAGACATTGTAATAAATAATAATAATAATAATAATAATAATAATAATAATAATAATAATAATAATAATTAGGAAGAAAGGAAGCAGTATTGTGAGAAATGGCAATAATTTTAACAATTGTGTTAGATCTCAGCCTGGTCCTGAATCATCTTTCTTTCCTCTACTATTCCATAAATACTAAAACGAAAAAAAAATAAAAATGAAATAAATAAATAAATGAAATAAATAATAATGTTATTAACGTGTGATTAACGAAGTATGCATTACTATGTGAGTGATCTGCTCCTTCACGCTGCGTTGTGTTGGCGAATGAACAAAACCCGAACGACAAACAAGAAGAATGAATAAAGAAACTTCAGTGCATCCACTCATGCTTCCTAAATTTCCCCGAATTACGCCTACTAGCTGCGCATTCACAGGTATGAAAAGTATGAGCTCCTTACTATATTAGCGTATATTACTGTATGGAACCTTACGGAACCTTACATCGCATTCCCAAATCCCATATTTCCATATTAGGGAATTGTTTTCTTTTGTGAATGCAATGCGCTTCCGTATAACCTATAAACGTATCACCAGTTTATATGGAAAGCAACCCGAACAGAATTCTTAAAGGAGCCACGTCCCATATTTTACAATTAAATCAACCACTAAACAAATAACATTGAACAAGAAATTAATATTAAAATATTAATTTCAGAGTAAAATAAATATTAAATAATCAATAATTTATTGAATAATAATAATTAAAAGGAGAAACTTTGAGTGACATTTCTATAAATATAACATATACAATGTTACAGAATATAATAATATAATGCTACAGTTAGTTAGAGTATTAGAAACATGAAAAGTATTACTTTAATTCTATTGAACATATCCATAACACTGTCTCAAACCTATTTTATTATTTATTATACATTCAATCTGAACTCAAACACCAGACAAATAAAATAAAGCTTTCTAACTTTCTCTGTGCTGAATTCACATTTCTGTCACAGTATTGATGACCTTCGTCTCCATTCTGATTCTTTAATTAGTTTGTATTTCCATTTTTGTGGGTTGTAACAGGGGTATGTTATTCAACAACTAGTCTGTATTACTGTGAATTTCGATTGTGTGCTGATTTCAATGAAATGGAAAAGCCAGGGTAGATGTTTTTTCAATTTCTGCAGACTTTGTGCTACTTTATATGCAGCTGTCTTTCAGGTATGTATTTATATACTGTCTGTGCATGCACTCAATGAATCTACTGATGAGATCATTTATTAGCACACACAGATGTGTTTCAACCGCATCATTAAGAGAATAGCTGCGAGTTACATGTTTATTTCTTTGAATTTGTTTATATTACACATGCAGAGATATGTTCTAGGGCCCACCTGTAAACAAGAAAAACTCACTCATACCATTTATATAATAATGTAGACATCTCACTCGTTCATCTGCAGGAAATATTTTATTTTGTTCCTCAGGGAATTAAAAAAAATTAGAATAATACTTAGATTTAAATGTGAAATTGTTATCTATAATGAGCTTTCCAGATATGACCCTTATGTTCACAGGTTCCCATTAGTGCATGAGTTTAAATCACTAGAGAAAGGTTTTGGTTGAGAGAGAACCAGTCAACCATTACACATGCTGTTAAGGTCTGTCCCAGAGACAATCATTGCTGAGTGTTTAAACGGTATTAAGGGTGTCTGCTGTTGTGCGCTGCTGCCTCGAACACACAAAGGCTTAATGGTGCTTTCTGGGGGGTAAAAGACATCTTTAGACACTAGACTTTTATCATCTGCAACAAAAAGTACATGCTTTTCTTATAATTCTTTTTAAAGTGTGGAAACATACATTACTGATAGGTGTAGTGATCGAACTGAATCCGAGGTGAACATTTTTAAAACAATATAAATAGGAAATACCTTTGTTACCTTTGTTAAGCACACAAACAAGTCAGCATTCTGTCATAGTTTGACATAATCTGATAGATAGTAGACGCGTTTCGATTACAAATTTGCGCAAAACGTTTGCCATTTTCTAAAACAAGTTTGCTATTGCAACTAAAAAGTCATTCAAAAAAATGGAGACAGATATCGACAGGCTTACATATATCGCAGCCAACGCGTTAGGCATTTTTATTTGTAACCGGAGACGTAGGTGCGTAATACAAACATTAATGGCAAGGCAATCCCCAGAGAGTTTCTGCTTTCTAATTTCTTTGTGGATCTTGAAGTATAATGCAAAGATGTTTATGAGGAAAAAGTGTTTAAAATCTCCCTGTAAAGAAAAAAAAAGAAATTCACAGAAACTACAACATTCACCATCTTCACATATCATAATGACCATGATTCAATAGTGTGTTTCTGCTTCATATTAAAACACAAAACACCACTTGGGGCTTAATGGTTCCTACTGGTGTTTAGTACCAAAAGCTACAAGGGGTGGTTATTATATATGATTTAATTTAACACATTTAATTATGTCCTAACCAGTGTTGGAACTTTGGAAATGTAATAGATTACAGATTATAAATGACCCTATTCAAAATGTAATAAGTAGTCTAATGTTTCAATTACTTTTTAAAAGTAAAGCAACTGATTACTTTTTGATTACTTTCATTCGTCCACTAGGTGGCACTTTGAAGTTAACGTTCTAACATTTTAAGAATGAAATTTTCAAACCCTCTGAAAAAATTGGGTGTATTTTTCAAAATTAAATGGGGGAGGGGGAGGGTGTTGTGGTACATGCTTGTTACACTTCACTTTTTTTCATGTCGCTTCATACTCAGAGACTGAGAGTGTCACTGCCACCTACTGTAGTGGATGTGCAATCATACTTTATTCTCGTACGGCAAAAATTGCCCGCAGGTATCTACACTGCAGGCAGCTAAAGCACTGATTTTATATGAAATTATTCAGATGTAATCCAATTTGTAATCATTAACATTTTCATTCAGTTAGTAATGTGCTCAGTTAAAATGTGCAACCAGCAGCTTCTGTCACCAAAGCAAATTCCTTGTAAGTGCAAACCTACTTGGCAATAAAGCTCTTTCTGATTCTGATAAGTAACTGTAATTTAATTACACATTTTTTCAGTAATTGTAATGATCTACTGTTACATTTACTTATTTGTATGTAATTAAATTACGTAATGCAGTTACATGTAACTAGTTACTCCACAACACTTATCCTAACTAACATAACCCGCCATTTATAGGAGGAAACAAATGCTCAGCTGAGACAGAAACAGAGCCATTATAGGTTATATTCAAACCAATTCAATTCCCAGTATAATTATTAAAACCAGTACAAATCTAATGTGGATTTATATGTTTTTGTTCTCAGCAGTTCTGTATCGCCCATGTAGATGAAATCCAGTAAAACTGTCTGGCATCGAGATTCCAGAGACCACAGGAGAAGATGACTGCATGCATACACACACACACACACACACACACACACACACACACACACACACACACACACACACACACACACATACGCACACACTTACAAACACTTAGACCTTCTGTGTTAGTTCACTAACTGAGAGTGACAAAGGATTGTGTCAGGAAGTTTACTCTCTGCTTGCTTCAGAGGGAATATATCATGTAGGTACTTGTGGAGATGAAGGGGTCCATGCTTAGCCGGGATTAGATAACGGAGATAACTGAGATTACCGCAGACGCATTTGACAGACGCTGCTCTAATGAGGAAATAAAAATGCTAATTCCTGTAAATGTTTGGCTGCTCAGTGCCACCAAAACCCCCATAGCTGCTCAGTTGTATGAATGAGATCAATGTAAATAGCTATGGATAAAAGCATCTGTAAAATACCATAAATAGAAATGTTGATAAAAATTCACAAATCACAAACAAAAACAAAAACACCCAAATGAGAATGGGGTTCACCATTTAGTCTGGTTCCTCTCATGGTTTCTTCCTGTTACCATGTCAGGGAGTTTTTCTTCGCCACAGTCGCCTCGGTTTCCTCAACATGGAACAATCAGGGACAAACTGATTTTCATTTCCACACACAATAATTAGTGTAAAGCTGCTTTGAGACAACGTCAATTGTAAAATGTGATCCACAAATAAAACTGAATTGAATTGAGTTTATTGTCTTTTGTTTTTTTGGAAGTCAGCTTGGATAAAGGCTAAATATCTGCTAAATATTGTAAAAATAAATGAACAAATGATCAACAAAATGAAAAAATTGTACAAAGTGTATACAGTGACACAGAAAGCTGTAGTGCATGGGAGAACAATACAGGACAACAGCACAAAAGAATGGGCACAGGTTATATTTGTACCGCAGTTTGTTTTATCTTCAACTGAGAACTGCAAAAAATTCAGAAGCTCCAAAACGATTCAGCCAATGTCCTGTACTCGACAGCAATCAGCAATTTAATTCTCTTTACGTCCAGTATTCACTTTCATGTACATCGGTAGGAGGCTCAGTGGTGTATTGGTTAGCAGGTTCGTCTCACACCTCCAGGGTTGTTCTCCCCGTGCCTCGTGGGTTTTTCTCCGGGTTCTCCGCCAGAAGGTCCAAAAACATGCAAAGAAGATTGATTGGGAAATTGTCCCTAGTGTGTGAATGTGAGTGTGTTAGTGTGTGTTCTATGGGTTGGCATGCCATACAGCGTGTGTCCTGCCTTGATGCCCGAAGACACCTGATATAGGCACAGGATCCCCATGACCCGAGAGAGAAGTCGGATAAAGCGATAGAAGATGAATGAATAAACAAGTGTGCATCCGTACGGTACTGTGTTAATTTTCATTACCACTAAGAGCTCAAGAAAGAAACCCAAGGAATAAATTGTGCGTCAAAACCCTCTTATCTACCAAGAACCTCAACATAAGTGCCTGAAGAAAAAAAGTTGAAGAAGAGGAATTTAGTTCATCTGTCTTTTCATCTATTTACTCTCATCTGAACCCATTATATAACCTTGCTTAGTAAGCGCTTCTTTTCTAATGAACGAGTGGGTGTAACATCTCGACTCTTTAGAAAGCTAGCATGTCACATTTTCTGGTAACTAGCTCTCTTTTATTTAGAATACTTTTTCGTTTATTTTACTGAACAAGTGAACGTTTCTTATACCATTAATTTAGTGTCTTCACCCATTATTTTGATTAAAATAAGAATTTTGATATCTGGAAGCAGCCTAATTACCAGAATTCACTGGGATTGTCAACACAGCCATGATTCGGACACAAGGTCACTTCTCTCTCCCCAATGAGAAGTGATAGTTATCGTCCAGGAAAAAAAAAAGTATGGAAATCAAATGCAATTAAGTCTAGACTGTGTGCAGATCAATGCAGTCAATGTCTTCCCTCAAGAGGACAATTATCACCCAGTGGGTCTCTTTCCCTAAGTATTATGTGACTCACTGCTGTAAAATATGATAAAGAAACAAACTCCACAAAAGTCGATTTCACTGAAACTGAGCTAGAAGAATCGCCAGTGTGGTGATAAGTACTTTAGGTCATGCTCATGATCGGAATTCCGGGAAATAGAGGAGAAGCAACGCAGGAGAAGATTACACTCAACAACAAAAACAACTCAACAACTTATACAACTAAAAGGTTTTTCTACATCAACATCAGACTGGAAATATGATCCCTGTCTCTTAAATGTAATCTATTGATTCATGATGATGGATTAAACATTCATGTCCCTGAGGATGACTTTTCTATGTGATGTATTTGAATAGGAAGTATGTTTGGTGCCTCTGTCACACTCTGCGTACCAAAGATGCTGTACTGTTTTCCTGTTTTCGTTATTGATTTTTTTAAAAAAATCTCCAAGCACTATTACTCAAGATTTAATCAGGGGATTTTATCCTTGTTTTTCCTGCTTTATATTCTGCAAGCGATTATAAACCATCCTCAGTTGTTCCTTCCTGTCAAAATACAGTAAATAAATTCCCCCTGGTTAATTAGAGATGTGCACATTTATTACAGGATAATTCCAACAGTTTTCTGGATAATTCCAAAGTTTTCTGTCTTAGCTGCTTATAAAAATGGGGGAAATACATTTGGCATTTCTGTTAGCGTCACTATCCGTTGCATCCGTTGCTATGAAAACAGAGTCCGATGGACCCAGGCTTTCTGTGTACTGTGAAAAAAGAGGGGCATGAACAAGAATCAATAGATTAAAGCCCGTGACTATATCACAAAATGCAGCGAGACTGTGTTGGAATATGAGGTGGTTTGATTGTAATTCTTGTGTCTTCATGTCTTAAGCACCATCTCTCCTCTAACAAAACTAGGAGTTAACAATTATCAATCTCTCACTAATTTAAATCAAACACCAGAGCACTATTAAACCCGCCTATTGCATTTAAAAGCCAATTAGGTTGCCAGGTTTCAATGTTTAATGGGCAAATACTGAATTCAGAATCATTAAGCACTTACCAAAGGAAATAAGGTGACGGTGAGCAGTCAAGACCAAAAATTCACCACCATTAATTTGCATCTTTATGGATTAATCTTAAAAAGCATACATTATCTGTAATGTATGAATATTGGGTATTAAGGATGAGGATCTGTTCCCTGTGGAACCCATGTCCTCTGTAAATGTTTCTCATGGAGTTTTTCCATCACCACACTCGCCACTAGTTTACTCATTATAGATAAACCTAATTATAATGACTCATACATTCTTTGATAAAGCTGCTTTGAGACAATGTTCATTGTTAAAGTGCTCTACAAATAAAATGGAACTGAATAGTGTCCATCCATGAATGAATCCCCTCATAAAAACCCTCAAGTAATTTGAAGCTGTATTAATGTTGGCACTGAGAATTGTATTGGTTTTAATGGCGACAAGGATTGTCCCTGTGGGCCAGTAATGGTATTTTGTAGTCTTTCATTGGTAGCAGAGACAGAAAAAGCCTTCAGAATCAGAATCACAGAATTCATTTTAATATATTATTTTCTTCATGATCATGTATTACATTTTTAATAGTTTATTCTCATTCACTTCATAGCATTTTACTACAAGTCCAAGAAGGTGTTTTGGTGTGTTTTTTTCTATCCAATCAGATGTCATCCATCACATCACAGTTGCCTTAATAACATAATAATTTATTCTCATTGTATGAGATTCCTGTTTGTGATGCGGTCCTCGCTTCCACTGTGTTTCTATCTAATATTGATACTTTCTACAGATGTGGAATCATAATGATGGCATTTAAGAGGTGGATTGTTTCAGGAAAAACATCACGGGTGAAATGCACCTCCCCGAACATGTTACACATGATAAAATTAAGGACAAACAGGACAAATTTGATAATGAAGCTAACGCACTGACACCTGTAGGATCTATAAGATGTCATTAAGGGCCTTTAAGATGTCATTAAGTGGCCATTAAATTTCTATACTGGTTTTTCATTTTGATGAAAATGATTTAATTGTATTAACACATTTGTATTATAGAAGTCATTTTTCACTGGTTATAAAGGTTCACAGTTGATGTTTATAATAGTATTTGTAGTGGTAGCCATTAGAATGTCTATGAGTTTCTGTTGTTGTTTTTTTTAGAAGAGGGAGAATAGTGCTGTTAGAATACATGTTTGATGTCAATAACACTTGAATGTCTATTTGTCAAATTGATTTTTCTATTGTAGTGTTTCGCCCTAGTTTAGGGTTCAGCTGTACAGCATTATTGAAGGCACAGGGTGGTGGATAGAAGGTGGATGTGAATGTATTGTAGATTATTGTAATCTAGTATTGTGAGAGATGAAGAAAACAACACAAAGGTTAGGTATATTAAGTGTATATGTAGTCCAGCACCAGGAAAAACTGAAAAATGAGCTGAAAAAAAAAGTCAAACAAATCACTTCCTAACTCTTTCACACCCAACACACAGATTTGTACGTATGTTTACAAATGGTCTATAACGGTGATTTAAAATGTACAGTATTTACAACATCAAAACGGTACAGTCGGGTTTAGTGTAAATCAGTAACAATTTCACACACTAAACCCGACTAGCCTGTACTGTTTTGATGTTGATTAGCTAATTGTAAATACTCACTGTATTATACCATTTGTAAACACATATACGTGTGTGTTGTAGTAGGATGACATTGTATGACACTGTATGGCATGTGGATTTTTTTATGTGTAAAACCTGAGACTCTGGTTAAGACCTTCCCTGCACAGTATTTATTATCTGTGTAATGTACACTTATTAAAAGAATTGATTTCGGTTTACTCTGACCATGACATGGTTGTTGGTTCCAAATGAGTATTTAATGATCTGGAATTTTCATACACAGCAGGATGGTGCAAAACACAGAAAATTACCCCTGTATGCAGCAGATGTGCTGCAAATTGTTAAACTGTTTGACAGCTTGGGACAAAACATTGTATTGAAACAGTACAGTTTCAATATTAATATTAATATTGAATAAATGTATGTAGACATTCCTTCAACAGTGTTAACAGTGTTAAATAGTGCAGGTGTGTTTTCTGCTGCAAATGCATTACAAAGCCTGCAGTGGGGAAAAAAAAGCTGATTTAATTTCTACTATAAAACTAAGATATCAAAGAGAGCGCATTCAGATTTTTCCCTGCTGTTGCAGTCATGTGCGGTCATGAGGATTTCAGAAAGCACCCAATTGCTGGTTTATGGCTTGGTAATTGTAACGGTGGTGGTGCGCTGCACAGACACACGGGGAAACGGTAATTCCAAAAACACAAAGGATTTATTGAAATAGTCCAAAAGCAAAACAACAAAAGAGACGCCGCTCTAAGGAGCGGCCAGACAGGCTTGAGAGCCTTGCGCGCCGTGCGCCGTGGTCTCTGGAGGACCGAAGTTCAGGAGCGGACTTGGAAGTCCGGATTCTGGAGCCGAGCGAAACGGGAAGGAGATCCGGAGCGGACTTGGGAGTCCGTGGAATCAGGAGCCGGAGGAAGCGGGAACAGGACCAGACTGGAAACATAGAAGGGGTTAGGCATATAGATACCCATAGTACGGGTCCGCGACACTACCCAAGTGTTACGAGCCCGGACAGGGAATGAAGGGAGAGCCGGGCTATTTAAAGGGGAGATGGAAAAGGAGCTGGGATAAGGACCACCTGATCTGAGTGTGATTGAGTGCGTGTGTGTGTGGAACGAGCGGGGCGGAGCCAGGAGATGAGTGAGGCAGAGAGAGACAGAGACAGAGAGAGAGAGAGAGAGAGAGAGGGAATGTTTGTGTGTGTGTGTGTGTGTGTGTGTGTGTGTGTGTGTGTGTGTAACGAGCGGGGCGGAGCCAGGGGATGAGTGAGGCAGAGAGAGACAGAGACAGAGAGAGAGAGAGAGAGAGAGGGAATGTGTGTGTGTGTGTGTGTGTGTGTGTGTGTGTGTGTAACGAGCGGGGCGGAGCCAGGGGATGAGTGAGGCAGAGAGAGACAGAGACAGAGAGAGAGAGAGAGAGAGGGACACCGTGACATCACCCCCCCTCCTAGGAGCGGATTCCAGACGCTCCTTACCAAATAAGGGAGGGAGGGCGGGCCAGGGCGGAGCCGGCGGGTCAGGGACTAACGGGAGAGTGGGCCAGGGCGGAGCCGGCGGGTCAGGGACTAACGGGAGAGTGGGCCAGGGCGGAGCCGGCGGGTCAGGGACTACCGGGAGAGTGGGCCAGGGCGGAGCCGGCGGGACTGTGGGTGACAGGGCAGTGAGCTTGGGCGGAGCCGGCTGGGCTAACAGGGAAGTGAGCTTGGGCGGAGCCGGCGGGACTGGTGGGACAGGGGGCCTGGGTGAAACAGGGGACCTGGGCGGGAACATGGCGGGACCTGAGCTAACGGAACAGGCGGAACCAGAACTAACAGGGACACGGGACCTGGGTGGGAACCAGGCGGAGACGGACGGAACCTGGGCGGAACAGGCGGGACCTGAACTAAAGGAACAGGAGGAACCTGAACTAAAGGGAGAAGGGACCTGGGCGGAACAGGCGGAGGACGGGACCTGGGCGGAACAGGCGGAACCAGAACTACAGGGACACGGGACCTGGGCGGAACAGGCGGGACCTGAACTAATGGAACAGGAGGAAACCTGAACTAAAGGGAGAAGGGACCTGGGCGGAACAGGCGGGACCTGAACTAAAGGAACAGGAGGAACCTGAACTAAAGGGAGAAGGGACCTGGGCGGAACAGGAGGAGGACGGGACCTGGGCGGAACAGGCGGAACCAGAACTACAGGGACACGGGACCTGGGTGGAACAGGGCGGAGGACGGGACCTGGGCGGAACAGGCGGGAACCTGAACTAAAGGAACAGGAGGAACCTGAACTAAAGGGAGAAGGGACCTGGGCGGAACTGGCGGGACCTGAACTAAAGGGAGCCGGGATCTGGGCGGAACAGGCGGGACCTGAACTAAAGGAACAGGAGGAACCTGAACTAAAGGGAGAAGGGACCTGGGCGGAACAGGAGGAGGACGGGACCTGGGCGGAACAGGCGGAACCAGAACTACAGGGACACGGGACCTGGGCGGAACAGGCGGGACCTGAACTAATGGAACAGGAGGAACCTGAACTAAAGGGACAGGAACCTGGGCGGAACAGGCGGGACCTGAACTAAAGGAACAGGAGGAACCTGAACTAAAGGGAGAAGGGACCTGGGCGGAACAGGAGGAACCAGAACTACAGGGACACGGGACCTGGGTGGAACAGGCGGAGGACGGGACCTGGGCGGAACAGGCGGGACCTGAACTAAAGGGAGAGGGGACCTGGGCGGAACAGGCGGGACCTAAACTAACGGGACAGGGGACCTGGGCGGAACAGGCGGAGGACGGGGGACCTGGGCGGAACAGGCGGAACCTCGGGCTCGGAGACCCCCACACACTCATCCTCTTCGGGCTCGGAGGCCCCCACGGCCTACGGTCCTCTTTGGGCGGGGGCCCTACGGGGCGTGTCCTCAGGTGCTCGGGGCAGGTCCTCAGGCCCCCACGGCATTCCAGGTTCGGGCTCGGAGGCCCTACGGGGCGTGTCCTCGGGCTCGGAGGCCCTACGGGGCGTGTCCTCAGGCTCGGAGGCCCTACGGGGCGTGTCCTCAGGCTCGGAGGCCCCCATATCCTCCTCGGGCCGGTGGCCTCACGGTTCGGGGCCCCTACGGGGGGCGTGTCCTCAGGCTCGGAGGCCCCTACGGGTTGTTGTAGCCCCACGGCATCCTCCTCGGGCTCGGAGGCCCCCACGGCATCCTCATCTCGGGCTCGGAGGCCCTCTTTGCCACTGGGCCGCGGGTTCGGCGGCCATCTTGCACGGGCCGTGGGATTCATGGGTGGGGGGCCGCAGGGTTCGGCGGCCATCTCGGACGGTTCCGGCCGGCCATTTCTTGCGCCGGGTCAGAGCAGTCCGGGCCGCAGGTTCGGCGGCCATCTTGCGCTTGGGCCGCGGGTCTCGGCGGCCATCTTGCGCTGGGCCGCTGTTTCGGCGGCGGCATCTTGGGCTGGGCCGCTGGTTCGGCGGCCATCTTGCATGGTTGGGCCGCGGATTCGGCGGCCATCTTGGACGGTTCGGCACGGTTCGGCGGCCATCTTGCCAGGTGGGCCACCTTGAGCAGGGCCGCAGGTTCGGCGGCCATCCTTGCGCTGGGCCCGCGGGTTCGGCGGGGCCCCCCCAGCAGGGCCCGCAGGTTCGGCGGCCATTCCTCTTGGGCAGGGCCGCAGGTTCGGCTCCATTTTTGGGCGGTTCGGCGGGCCATCTTGAGCTGGGCCGCTGGTTCGGCGGCCATTGGCAGTTGGCGGGATCGGCGGCCATCTGGGACGGTTCGGCGGCCATCTTGGCGGGGCCTGTCAGGTTCGGCGGCATCTTGCGCGGGCCGCAGGTTCGGCGGCGGGCCCTTTTTCACGTTGGCGGCATCTTGGCTGTTGGCCGCAGGTTCGGCGGCCATCTTGAGCGGGGCCGCAGGTTCGGCGGCCATTTTGGACGGTTCGGCGGCCATCTTGCACTGGGCCGCAGGTTCGGCGACCCTCTTGCGCCGGGCCCTCTTGCGCCGGGCCCGTCCGCGGGTTCGGCGGCCATCTTGGGCTGAGTAGCCGCCGCACTGGAACAGGGTAGGTCGCCCCCCCCCAAAAAATTCTTGGGAGAGTTCCCCCCGAAAACCTCCCAATCCGGTGCATGAAACAGTCCGCCGACTGCGTGAGAAAACCTCCCTGGTCCCAGATCTCTGCTGCCCACCAAAGAGCGGGACCGGTCAACTGCATGGCGATATGGGGCGACTTTTGGCACGCTCCGTTGAAAACCGGTCCGGATATTGGCTGAAGGTGGCCATACAGTTCACCAGGAAGGCGTGGCAGTCTTCCTCCGAGCCGGCGTAGCGCGAGGGGGGAGCGACGGCGGCAACGGCGGGGGCTTCGAGGGGGGCGTGTCCCGAAACGTGTCCATCGGGCAAAGAAACATGGTGGCGCCCGTGTGTCTGTGGTGGAAAAAAAAAGGAGAAAAAACAAAAAGGAAAAAAAAAGGGAAAAAATTAAAAGATATAACCTGGGTCGCGACGGAGCAGCTATTTCCGGGTACCGGCTTACTCCGCTATCCGTACCGCGGCGGAGCCGCGACTTCCGGGTTCGGCAGTCGCGGACGCGGCTTCCGTACCGCGGCGGAAGCGCGACTTCCGGGTTGCGCTGTTACGGTCCGGGCTTCTGTAACGGTGGTGGTGCGCTGCACAGACACACGGGGAAACGGTAATTCCAAAAACACAAAGGATTTATTGAAATAGTCCAAAAGCAAAACAACAAAAGAGACGCCGCTCTAAGGAGCGGCCAGACAGGCTTGAGAGCCTTGCGCGCCGTGCGCCGTGGTCTCTGGAGGACCGAAGTTCAGGAGCGGACTTGGAAGTCCGGATTCTGGAGCCGAGCGAAACGGGAAGGAGATCCGGAGCGGACTTGGGAGTCCGTGGAATCAGGAGCCGGAGGAAGCGGGAACAGGACCAGACTGGAAACATAGAAGGGGTTAGGCATATAGATACCCATAGTACGGGTCCGCGACACTACCCAAAGTGTTACGAGCCCGGACAGGGAATGAAGGGAGAGCCGGGCTATTTAAAGGGGAGATGGAGAAGGAGCTGGGATAAGGACCACCTGATCTGAGTGTGATTGAGTGCGTGTGTGTGTGGAACGAGCGGGGCGGAGCCAGGAGATGAGTGAGGCAGAGAGAGACAGAGACAGAGAGAGAGAGAGAGAGAGAGAGGAATGTTGTGTGTGTGTGTGTTGTGTGTGTGTGTGTGTGTGTGTGTGTGTGTGTGTAACGAGCGGGGCGGAGCCAGGGGATGAGTGAGGCAGAGAGAGACAGAGACAGAGAGAGAGAGAGAGAGAGAGGGAATGTGTGTGTGTGTGTGT
>JACRUU010000027.1:12013763-12103763 GCA_030449085.1 Kryptopterus vitreolus | reverse complement strand
TCGCAATATAGCAGACTTTTTAATGCTAGCATGCCGATATAAACAATCCCTAATATCTCTGGTCCCTTTTTCCCTTCAATTACACTTGAACACAGCAACTTTACTAATCAATGTAACTGTAACTGTTCATATTCATTCATTCATTCATCTTCTACCGCTATATCCGAACTTCTCGGGTCACGGGGAGCCTGTGCCTATCTCAGGCGTCTATGGGCATTAAGGCAGGATACACCCTGGACGGAATGCCAACCCATCACAGGGCACACACACACACATTCATACACACATTCATACACTAGGGACAATTTTCCAAGGTGCCAATCAACCTACCGTGCATGTTTTTGGACCGGGAGGAAACCGGAGAACCCGGAGAAACCTCCTGAGGCACGGGGAGAACATGCAAACTCCACACACACATGGCCGAGACGGGAATCGAACCCGGATCCTGGCGGTGTGAGGCGAACGTGCTAACCACTAAGCCACCGTGTCCCCGTAACTGTTCATATATTTTTTTTAATTATATAACTTATTAAACACCACGTTATCATTAATTAATATTTGGATGTTAATTGGCCATTTAATTAATTGTAATAGTGGCTCTGGGATTGTGATCAGAGATTTTGAGGGTTCAAGCCCCAAACTGTCAATCATGGGCCCTTGAGCGAGGCCCTTAACCTTCTGTGCTCCAGAGGGTGCTCTATCAGAGCTGACCCAAGCTTCTTAAAAAGCCGGGTATATGTGGAAACAAAGTGTTGCTGTAATCTATATGTGATAAATAAAGGTTATCCTATTTTGTTTTGCTGGAGCTTTTACATGGTAGCAGGATGAGGCTAATTTACTACCACCTTGATTTTCTTTTGGTCCATCTGTGCACCAGAGGAGCTGCATTCAGGACTTGTGGAACTCACATTTCTCCAGCTTGAGGGACAGTTGGTGTTCCTGTAGGCATTGGAGGACCTGGGTGACATGATACTGATGGTCAGTCAGGTTCTGGGAATTTATCAGGATATCGCCGATGTACACCATGACAAAACGATGTAGGAACTCACTGAACAACGCATTCATGAAATTCTGGAAAACCATTGGGAAAATGGAGAGTCCATATGGCATAACTCAGTTCCTGTTCTGCCCAGAGTGGATGATGAAGACCGTTTTTCAATCAACACCTTCTTGAATCTGTATTAGATACTAAGCACTCTGTATATCCAATTTGGTTAAATTACAGGCCCCACCGAGGTCTTCAAAGGCAGCTGGAACCAGAGGAAGGAGATATGGGAGTGGCATAATCTGAGCTCTAGGGGTCAGAACCCACCTTCCTTCTTCTCAACAAAGAAGAAGCTTGAGATGGCTGGTGATGAAGAAGGGGTGATGAAGCCTTGCTGTAGGGGCCTCCTGGATATCGATTCCATTGCCTTCTGTTTGGGGAGAGAAAAAGGATAAATGTACCCCATCTGTATTTTGGCCCCTGGGAGCAGGTCAATAGCACAATCCCATGGGTGATGAGGTGGTAATTGCAAGGCATCTTACTTACTGAACACATCTCAAAAGGAGTGGTATTCGAGGGTAATCTTCACTACTGTGTTTCTGGCTCTCCTGCCTCTCAATGAGGTTAGAGGCGAGAGACAGAGAGGGAGGTCAAGGCAGGGGCTGTATGTGTGGTCTGCACTGTTCACTCAAGTGTATTACATCACAGGGTATACAGAACAGAGTCAGAGAGCGGCTCTAGAAACCGAATTTCCTGCATGTGAAACAACCCCAACAGCAGGGTCGGAACAGGGGCACAGTTCTTAATTCTCCCACATCCCAGGGGTTTCTCCTGAATGGTTTGGATGGTTAACTCATGTCCCCGTCTCTCCCTGGGGAGTTAGAGCTGTTCCTGGCACTGTTGGGAGATAAAGTTCCCCCAAGGAACCTGAGTTGACAAGGGAAGAGAATTGTAGCGAGGACGTGGGGGTAAGTAGAGTGACTGGTAATTTTGATGGACTGGCTATATCAGAGGCAGAGAGGAAATGTAAGTAAAGTCAACAATGTGCCCACAATAAAGGCACATCCAGGCACCTAGTCAGCGCACTTCCTCCTTACAAAGCTGTTGGGAGTCTACTTGCATGGGTTTGGGTTCAGGCGTGGCGGGATGGGGGGTGGATCTGGCTGACAGGACCAGCAGTGGTTTGGCATCCATGCATTGACCAAGTGTCTGATATAGCGTCTGATCATCATTATAGATAGCCATGGCCACGCGGACCTCTCTATGCAGTCACTGCTGGTATGCACTCAGGCGAGCAGTTTCATTCCTGCCTCTGGCTGCAGCTAGAGTATAAAAATGGAGACTGTATTCTGCTGGTCGGGCAGTTTTACCTCCTGTTGCAGTGATAAACACTGGGCGCAAAGGTTAATGAAGGCACTATTAGTGTCTCATATCTCACATTCCCATAGAAATGGTGTATAACTGAACATATTTCTGTTCAGTTGAATAAAACCACCCTTTTGTTATACTTTTTGCAAGCCCATTAACAGTGAAGTAAGAAATAATACCGTGAAGCGTTCAGTTGGGAACTTAGTGGGTTACATCTCAATGTACAAATTGACTTCAGAGCAGTCATCTGGCAGCACCATGGGGCTCGCAAAAGTATAACAAAAGAGTCGTTTTATTAAACTGAACAGAACCAAAGAGAGAATATAAGTAAATGGAAAACTCAAGGAAGCAAACTTAATTTAGGCGGAGTTTGGTTCGTGACACAAAAGAGTCTGGAGAACACGAGGTGAGTTCACAGGAGACCGGAAGAGGAGAAATGGGAGATGGAGCTCATAAACAGTAGAACTGATTAGATGGGACAAGTGAAGTTCATTAGAAGCTAGGAGAGAGAGAGAGGGTGGATACTGCGAGCTGGAGGAGGGCGTGGCTGGTGTATCACTGACAGTATTTTGCTATTCTTTCTATGTATCTTGAATCTACATGTCAATTTTTTAAATAACAACATATAAACATGTTGTATAGAAACAACAATCTTTCTCTTGTAAAATTACTAATCCAGAGCTCAGTTGTAAACCCATTGTATGTTGGGCCTTTTTTTCTCTCCACAGAAAACACTTTTCTTCACTTCTTGTGGTCTATGCAGCTTGTTACCTATATGTCTTCTTTCCTAGACATCTTATCCAGAAATTAGATGCATGACTTGCTTTCACCTCAAGCTGTGTTCCCGTCACTGGCTTTCTGTAGCTGCTCACACTGATCAAGCCAAAAATGGACCAGGCAGCACCTACCACTTATCAAACCCCACTTTGGACCGTGTTCCCATTAAGCCGTCACTTAAGGTATAAAGAAGACGTGCATCCAGATGATCTCTCTATTATATTAAATACCGAACAGATATTCTCCTTTTCTGTAGCATTTCCAATCATTGTGTAGAGAAGCCATATGAGGTGTCTTTGCAAATATACTTTGCACATACTGCCTGTGAAGCTCAAAACACCATATTTAAAACAAGATCCCTTGCATCTGTATGTATCAATGGGGATTTTCAAAGGAGAATTTTTTTATGTTACCTCTACCACTGAATAATACAGACCCGTTTCATACAGGAAAAAGCTCCCTGTGTAGTCTTTAATCAATCCACTGTGTGACTCAGATGCTGTGCAGAGGCAGAAATGGACGTTTTTCTTCATTGATATTAGCACTTTCCTAGGTTCACCTGTGTGTGTGTGTGTGTGTGTGTGTGTATATATATATATGTAATGATATAATTATTTTATCTCCTACTTTCAGGATGAGACTGAGAATGTATTTATGGGGCAACGGAGCACATCATTGTTCACCGAGACTAAATCATATGAATAATTAGGTTCTAAAACAGGAGTTATTTGATGGATAATTAAAATGGCTCAATAAGAAAAAAAAATTGCTTTGCAAATGTCAAAGATGACGTACAAACGTTCAATAGGGACGACTATGGCTTTTTTTCTACACTGCCAAAGATAGAGAAGTGTGAGCAGAGATATTTACATTTCAGTGACAGTTTGAGAACATGCTTATGTACATGGTTGATTTTATTTGTTTTTCTGTCTCCTGCTTTATCTGCACTGCAGGTGATGCTTTGTTTTTTTCATGCATCTCTTTTTTTCAGAATTTGATGCAGATTCATGCAGAAATACTGAAATATTTATTCAAATAGCAAGAAGTAAACTTTCTTAACGGCAACAAAAAAAAAAACCCACAAATCTAAAATATATATTTAATATTTAAATATTTAACTTTCTCATAATCAGAGAAAAAGCCACATTTCACCCAGAGAGGATTATGTTCAAATTGGGACTTGATTCTAAAGTGGGATTTCTTGAGTGGAAAAAAATAATAGCTCAGTATATCTTCTTATCACAATCACATCATAAGATAATAGAGCTCAATGACAAATGAATTTTAAACATTACATTTTCATGCGGGAAGCTGCTAAAGCTCATTCATTTTTTGTTTGTTTCTAAGAAACAGTAGTATTTGTAATTCTAAATATAAATGTACGGTATTAAAATGTCATCTCCCTCTTTAATATTGAGCATTAAATATATGCATAAAACAATTAATTGTAATGTAAGTATTCTGGCTTTACAAATCTTCTTCATCTTATACAATTTTATTCTATTTTATTTCTATGGCACTTTTAAAAAGTAGACACCTTCTCAAAGCACCATTACAGACAGAATTAATGAATTTATGTTACATTGCAGTTGTGTTATGTGGGCACATGTGGACATAATCCTAACACGGCTACAAATCATGCGTTAATTCAGTCCAATTATTTTTTATTTGTATATCTCTTTTAACAATGAACATTGTCTCAAAGCAGCAGATAATGCAATAAAAAGCAAGAAAATAATAAGCAAGAAAAAGATGGAATATGGCAGAAACCTTGAGAGGAACCAGACTTAAGAGGGAACCCAGCCTTACCCTCAACACAGACTGTTTGTTTATTATGACTAGTGATGGTAATTAAATGTAATTTAAACTGTAGCCTTGGGTCAGAGGAGCAGAATGAGTTCCAAACTATCCTCAAAGCTTCATGTGGCTTTGTAATTTCTTGAATTCCAAGGCAATAGATGAGGAAGAGAGAGAGAGAGAGAGAGAGAGAGAGAGAGAGAGAGAGAGACAGAGAGACAGATGTGGATTATTGAGTATTCATATTGTGTAAAAGTTAAAGACATTGTGGAATATGGGATAAACATTATTGGGGACTCTTGCAATACTAGCTATGGCAGCATAACTAAAAAGGAAAGCCAGAATAGGTAAGACAGACATGACTTATATCTGGGATAAGAACCGACCCACCATACCACCGTCGGCAATCCTCGGGGGTCGGGGGACGGCAAATATCCCAGATCACCAATTACTCTTCTGTATATCCATAATCCCTCCAGATCTCCTCCTTCACCTAAGAAAAGACTACAGATTAAAGGCTTGGCTAAATAAATGTTTTCAGTGTCGACTTGTACACTGAGACTGTGTGTGTATCCCAAACACTAACTGGAAGGTCGTTCCGTAACTGTGGGCATTTGCAACACAAAGCTCTGCCTGCTGTTTCATTATTTGAGGAACCAACAAATAACCTGCACCTTATGATCTATGTAGTCATGGAGGATCATAATAGTTCACTCAGATAGTGAACAGATAGTGAACTTTTATAATCAGTGTGAGATTTAATGGAAAGCCAGTGAAGCCTGATTATCACAAACATGTTGTAGTTATATTTTGAAGATCTTGTAAGAACTCTTGCTCGTGCCTTCTGGAATAGCTGAAGCATATTTATACATTTAATAGAAGACCCAGTCTCATTACTGTACCTCATTACAGTAGTCTAGTCAAGGACCGTTTGAGTTTTTGCTTTTCGGACACACAGTGGCTGACAAAATGGAAAAGCAAAATCTACTTGCATTGTATTCCCTGTGTGTTTAGACCGTGTCATATTTAATTTGCCACTATTAAAAACATCCAAGTGCAAATACAATTGTTAATTTTTTTGAAATTGTGTGTGTGTTTATCCTCAACGACACATCTGTGTCAAAAAAAATAAATAAATTTGAGGAAAAAACCAGAAGAGGAACTTGATTGACAAATTAGATTCTATTAGGTTCCACTCATCCTCATATGGGTGACGCCAAGAGTGTGATTATAAACCATTAAAACAATACAAAACTGTCAGGAGTACCAGAGGAATGTCAGGAGTACCAGAGGGTGTGATTATGAGTAATATCCTTTCTGCAGTCTTATACAGTCAGGTGAAGATGTAGAAGCAGGAGCGTCTGCGTAACGTATACATTTACTCAATGTCTGATATCATTGTAGATTTGACACCTTCTTTCCATAACCTTTAAATGTATAATATGTAAAATATTATTTTGTGTATTGATTTGTTTGGCCTCCGTGCGATGGGAAGCTGGAATATATCTAGCTGCCTCGAACTTCTATTTCTTCCGTTTTGTTCTTATTATTATTATTTTCAATAAGATTATTATTATTATTATTTTCACAGAAAAATCTAAAGGCTTTACCTCAGACAGCTTTTAGGTCACATCCATAAAAACTTATGGAGAAACTAGACTTTTCTGACTTATTGTTTTTTTCTCACTGGGCAAGGAGGTGGTGGTCCAATTATTAAGTAATTTTTGCTCCGAACTGGAAGGTCGCAGGTTCAAATCCCAGCACTAGTGGGCCCTTGAACAAGGCCCTTAATGCTCAATGCTGTTAATGTACATTACGGGTTTTCCTTGCTTGAGCACAACTGGCTCAAATTGTCTATTTGTCTATAATGGTTGTGAGCTGAGTCCTACCTCCACCGAACACAGTCCTCCAAAAGGTCCTTGGTGTTCACCTTTTGTCATCCTCGAAAGTTTGTTATTCAAGTGATGGAAAATGTACAAATTAACTGGATGGGGCAAACTGTCATACCACAATTGCCCTCATGTTTCACTGTTTCTTGAGCTGAATGGGAAACTCCCTTCATGAGGATTCCACAACACTTCATTTTGATTCTGGCCTATAAACTTCCCAAGGAATTACCAAGGAATTCCAAAATTAAAATTTTTAAAATTCAAAATACCTCAGGTTTTTAAACAAGGAGAAATGTTCATGAGCGTACTCATTTCCATTGACATAATTAAGACACTTTTTCCCTTTTTTCATTAATGCGAATTTCATGACCACTTTTGTAACCCTTTCAAGGTAAATTCAACAAACTTTCCCTCAGACTGTATTAGAAACTGATCGGAATTATGGTTTTCCGTATCAGATCATCCAACGTCTCAAAACTCTTGTTCATGACCACTCAGGAAATGTCCAGAGTCTGGCACACATTGTTCCATGATTTAAAGTCCAACTCTCAAAACTCTCTCTCTCTCTCACACACACACACACACACACACACACACACGCACACACACACACACACATGAATACATACAGAAATCCCTGTGTGTACACTCTCACTCGGTACACACACACTCACTTCATTCATCTAACAGTGACACACTGTCTACATCCATCTCCTATCAACCTACCAGTACACGCTCACACACACACACACACACACACACGTGCACACACACATGCACACACACACACACACACACACATGTTCTGTCTACATTTTTTTATCATTATGCCTGTATCATTCTCTCACTCTTTCTCTTTTACATGTCTATTTATCTGTCTACTAGAAACCTTTACTTATTTAGATAATTTTTTATCTCATCCACCCAATCTTTTTAATATCATTTATTCTAATAAAATACCAACAATGCAGTTATGAAACACAGTAGATCCCCTCAATGCTAATTAAGGTTCTGTCACTTGGACTGCTGTTCTGCGTTTCTACAGGAAATGGCATGTCGTATTGGTTCTCATTTACATTCATTTTCCCAAGAGATGTTTCATGTGCAAACAGGATTATTTAACTGCACGTTGCTGTTTGCCCACCTTATCATGATACAATTCACCACATGATCTGAACACCATTAATGCCATCTCTATTCTTAGTAGGTTTCATTTACCTGTAATTTAAACTGTAATAATTATTGGACATTTGCACTTATGGTAAAGATTCAGAAGGAATCAGTCAGCTGTGTGCTAAAGCATCTTATCTTCTATAAGTGTAGCTTATGGATGGATAACCTTTTTTTCATATATGTATTCCATGGGAAGAAACTGGAAAACCCTCACAGCCTGGAGTGTGAGCTCTCACCTAACAACACTGAACCATCCGCCATATGCCTGTTGCCATGGCAATGTCTCCGATATGAGATGAAGCAAGGGAGTCTTGAGTTATGCTAATTTATCATCCTGCATGGTTCATGTCTCAAACGATTATATGGCCTTGTATTGCTGGAGGCATTTTTATGGGCTTTTTTAATTTCTTATTTTTAAATAAAAGTCATTTTGTAACTTCACAGCTACATGGTTAAAAAAATCTGCACAATTATTATTATTATTATTATTATTATTATTATTATTGTTGTTGTTGTTATTATTGTTGTTGTTATTATCCATACTAATAGTTGTACTACCTGAACTCATATATTTCATATATATATATATATATATATATATATATATATATATATATATATATATATATATATATATATATATATATATATATATATATAGCCTGCTACTTCATCCCTAGCCAGTGCTGAACACATACCACACTGTGCCATACCTCTGTAGGCAACATCCACAATATCCACATCTTCAGTAATTTCTAAAACTCTGGCCACTTCATCTGATTAAGAGTGGTGTGAGGACTAACCACAGTCCATGGTCTTACCTCTAAAACTGAAAAGTCATGGGCACCAGCAAATATTCCTAAATATCCATATGTACATGTCTTACCTTTGCCTATACCAATTCTACAGTGTTCCTCATTGAACCAAGGATTGAGGTGTATAGTTGTGTAGGTCTGTAGATTACAGCCCGAATCCATCATTATGTGGTTTGTATCCCCTTAAATATTTATTGGTACTGTATATGGCATGTTCCTGCTTGATTGATTGTCACATCAGTCCATCCGTTCTTCCCACACTTGGTGACATTAAGTCACCAAAGAAAAGAAAGAAGTAAGAGAAGGATTAAGACCCTAGCTGTAGACCCTAGCTGTATCATCTAGTGCATAATGTAGTAAAAAACACCTTTAGCAAACTGTACAAGAGGGATGGCAAAGTGTTAGCATTAAATGCGCATATTTTATATATATATAGATATATATATATATATATATATATATATATATATATATATATATATATATATATATATATACATACATACACACACACACACACACACACACACACACACACACACCACATATATATATATATATATATATATATATATATATATATATATATATATATGTATGTATATATATATATATATATAGAGAGAGAGAGAGAGAGAGAGAGAGAGTGTTTGTGTATGTATGTATGTATGTATGTACAATATGTGTGCATGTTTGTATAATGTGTGTATGTATAATATCTGGATGGATGGAAGTATTTTTATCCATGGTGATAGCAGAGGCTGATGCAGGTCCAAGACCACACTTCCAGTAACACATTAGATAACTTTGGATAACAGCGCATTAGAGCAACATCACAGACTGTTAAATGGCTGTCACTTGCAACAGACTGTGTCTGAACTGTATGTGGGAGTTCTGGTGATAGTAACATGACACAGTTGCTGTCTAATCTCCAAATTCTAGTCCTACCCTTCTTCACTTGGGTTTATCCAGGTCAGATAGAAATTCATATTCAGTGCTTCCAGAAATATAACAACTGTTTTAAATGTTTTAATAGCAATTCTTTTAATTCTAAATTACTCGTTTTAATTTTGTATTTTCACAATTTTCCTATTTTCCTGTCTGGGATATAAATTAATTGAATAATCAACTCATTTACATTGTTAAATCTAATTATTTTGTTATTTTGTTATTATTTTATTATTTTATTTTAGATATAAATGCTTGAAATAATAACCAGTCAATAAATTTCTGGTTGTCTAATATATGATTAATATTAAAATTCACTATAAATATAAAGACACATCTTAATTCCATCTTAATTCTTGTTTAATTCCAAACTTGTTTTATACACAGTGATTTATCATTAACTCACTATTACTATTTTGAATCCTTCGATTGTCCGGTGTGCTTAATAACTTATTTCTTGTCAATATTTTTGGTAAATTGGCGATTTGTAAATGAATATACCGTTAATTTATAAAATTAAAGCAATTTTATATAACTGAACCTTGAGGAATTGTTTGTTAAAAAGCCCTAGGCCCATTAACGCATAACTGTGTCTATGTTAAAGATCTCGGTCAAAAAAATGATTCACTATTGTGTTTCATTGTGTTTTATTTTGCATTTCTCATTAATGAACGAAAGCTTGTCCAGGGTCATGAACTGATATGTGCACCCAGCATCACTATCACTCGAACCAACTTAACATTCGGAAGATATAGTATCAGTTTAGCCTCTGCCACAGCACTGAGACTGTAGCAGATTTTCTACATACCTTCACGTATGTAAATGATTTTGCTTGTGAGGCCAGAGAGATGTCAAAAATTGAATTTCTGGGAGTAATAAAGGGATGTGATTTTTCCTTTAATATCAGTGTTTAAATATGTACTGAACTAATATTTATCCTTACATAGTAAAAGGTGCCTAGTGTGCAAAAAACCTCTACTATTTAACATGTATAAGAGACTTTCCCTTTTAGCAAGGATCAAAGACAGTAATACTACATACACAGGAAACTGCAGGGTCACTACATTTTCTCTATAATCCGAGGGTACAATACGTGATACGGTTTTCACAGTGGGATATTAAAGAACTCGCTGAATCCAGAAATGGTGGAAAGGTGTCATGGAAGACCACTCACCGCGTTTATAATGGATATTTACAGCCCCCGAGTCTGAGCATTTATCGTGCATCTTAAAGTGTGACTAACAACATTGACTACGTTACTTTAAGGCATGTCCACACAAGCAATACAAAGGATTTTCACAAGTCAGTAATGTTAATTGTGTATCTTGAGTATTTAAAGCAATTTTATGTAACTGAACCTTGAGGAATTGTTTGTTAAAAAGCCCTGGGCCCATTAACGCATAATTGTGTCTAAGTTAAAGATCTCGGTCAAAAAAATGATTGAAAATGGGTCAAAAATCAAGACACTTTGTATTTCTATATGACTTTGAAATATTAGATAGCGTTTGCCCCTATGACGCTGAATAGAAGATGAAAGTTTGGTTAATTGTCATGCGAAGTGTTTGCGCTAAAAGGCTTGGCAGCGGTTTCAGGTTTGATAAAGAATTTCTAAACTTGCTGTACTGCTACTGTAGATGTGGGCTGTGGTGAGCTGATAGCAGTCTGGTCGCTATGGAAACAGCGAGGATTGATAGAAAAGTAAGGGGGAGGATTCAGCACCAAATGGAGCTGAAAATATCTGGCAACCCAGACAAGTCTGTAATACACAACAGTCTTCTTAAAAACAATGACGGAAAAGCGCTGAGCAAAATTTCAATCCTCCCACCTGATCTGCGACACTTAATTGTGGTTCCTTTCTTTACGATGAGCCTAGTTATGAAAGAATGGGGTGTCATTTCATTTCGTGTGAAGTTTTTCTCCCAGAAATTGCTTGAACCGGTGTGGATTCAACACAAGACCATGGGGCCCCACTGTGAGCCTAGTGAATAAATGCTATTTCATGTGACCTTGTATCACTGCATCCATTTCCATTCTGCTTTTAAATCTTCCTCCTCAACCTGCTCTGATTACCCAGGGTCATCCCAATCCCAACCAAATCTGCTAAATTGGGATTTAATATTAAAAGGTATTTACAGATGTTGTGTTATTATAGTCATTAAATAATTTTGTGTATAATGTGTTTTCATACATTTAAAGGAATTTCAATTGGAGTCTTTAAAAAAAGATAAGAACTTAGCAGGAGTAAAGATGTGGGCTTTATAATATGCACTCCTGATGGAACATGTTTATGTTAAGTCGTCATTGCAAATATGATTACAGACATCTATTAATCATTAAATTTCATGCCTGGAAAACAATGCTTTTTTAAAATGTAGAATATTAAAATCAGTTTGTTTTACCTAGACAAAAAAAATGTAAATGTAAATTAAAAAGACATGATGTTATTTTGAATTTCTAATTTTGAATTTAAAATTGATTCTCAGTTTGAGTGTTATATTTTTTGTTTAGTTTCTGAGTGTGTACCCTCTATAGGTCAGGGGCAAAGTTATAAAGGTGTGGCAAGGTGTGGCTGAAGCAAGGACTGTACCATTCATTGACAAGCCTCTTTAAGACTCTTTTTTTTTTTCTTTTATTTATTGTTTACAAAATAAATATCATGGATTTACTTTACAGTTCATTTCTTCACAAGCTCTTTTATGTGCCACTGGTAACCTACTAGTGGTAAAACAAGTAGGGAAGCGATGTATTAACCACTACGTTGTTTTTTCAGTGTAATCTAATTTAATCAAATCATGAAGCCAGGGTTGTGAATCAAGTCGATGGTGGTAGCTCAGTGGTTAAAGCACTGCAGGTTCAAATCCCTCCCCCAACAAGCTGCACCAAGTGGGCCCTTGAGCAAGGCCCTTAACCTTCAGTTGCTCTAAATAAGGGTATCTGCCACATATGGCATATATAGAATTGTTCAATATATCAATATATATATCAATTATTTATTAAAAATCAGAAAAGGAAATCATGCATATACTGTCCTATATCTACTATCATGCTTTTAAACCTACTATAAAAACACACAGCTTTATTGTGAATTCAATGTAATGTCTATTAATTACTAAAAAAAAATATTTAATTTAAATTTTTAATTATTTTTTAAAATCTTTCATCACTGATGAAAAATCAAAGTTCAAGCTACTGTCTGTGCAACCCATAATTATCTCCTTTAGCTCATATACCCCTGAGTCCATCTCTGTTTCATGTCAGCTGAGAAAACACAGGTATCTGCCTCTTTCCTTTCACACTCACCCAATCAACCCCACTGGCCAGGCTATTTTAAGACTAATTGATGTTTCGAATGTAGAGAGACCTCAGAAAAGCTTCTCCTTTTCATCGTCTTCTTCTCCGGAGAAATGATTCTGCCATTCTTGGACATCCGTGCTGGATGTCCACAAAACAATAGTGTAGCTCCTGATGATGCTTTTAACAATTCAGCACTGCATGAATACCTCACAGTAACACCTCAGTATGAAACATGAGTCATGCTCGAATGAAGAAAAAACATCCTACTGACATGCAAGCAACTGCTATACCTGATCACACAACAAACAAAACACCACCACTTTTCTGCTGAAAATGCACAGCTTCTTATTTAAAAAAAAGATAAGTATATATGTAGGTGTTAAACTGATATCAGGTTGCATATCAACTGCTTTTGTGCTCAGAAAGACATTCAATTTCATTTATATTATTGTCGATCAAGATACTATTAGTATAAATAACTAGCTGAGCAAAAGAACAGCTAATTTTATTTATTTGTCAAAAAAGAGACAATTTTATGAATAATAAAAAATATGTGGACAAGTGAAAAACAATGGTTAGTTGACATAACCAGTAATAATATATTGGCCAATTCTTTGTCAGATGCAATTACATGTCCATTATAGGTGTGTTTACATAAAAAATAAAATCTTGGCTAGTACAGAATAGTATTGGTATAATAATTATAAACACTTTAGCTTTATTAGACAAAGTGCACAAAATTATTTATTTAATAAGAATAGTGCTTATTAATCGACAGATGATAGCCAGAGTTTTGTATAGCTAATTGTCATACTTGAGTAAAAGTAGCGATAGACTCAGGAGAATATGATTGCAGTAAAATTGTCCCTTTAGTCGGCCGGAGTGACTACTAGTAGTATTATGATTTTAAGTGTATGTATTATACCTTCTTATACTAGAATAGTTCGTTACTTTTTTTATTCACCACACAAACAAATTATCATTTCTTTTCAAGTGATATATTAATGAACTTTATTACCATTATAATGACTTTTTTTATATTCAGTGCTACTCAAAATCAAAACATTTACTTGCATAATAATTAGTGTGAAATGTGGGCTTGTTTCTGACTGATGAGAAGTGCAATGTCAGGTTCCATTTTTCCCAAAGACTGATACAAATATTCATCAGTGAATCTTGATCTCATCGGAATTTTCATCAATTTCATGCATGAAAAGGTTTGCTCACATATATAAGTGCTGCTAAAAAGTTTGGAAAGCACGTCGGGAGTGGAGGGCGAAGCAGGATGGAACGAGCGCTAAGTTACACCTGTACCTGATGAGTAATCAGTGTGCTTGGTTCCAGTCCAGTGAGGCCAATAAAGAGGCGAGAGGCTCTGGGAGAGAGACACCGAGCAGAGAGAGGAGTGAGACGGTCATTTACTGGTGTAAGGCGACAAGCGCGGCAGGAGCTCAAAGAGGACGTGATGGGTTAACGAGGGCACATGGGTAAAGCCTGCCGATCCCCGAGTGGTCGTCGGGGGACGTCAGAAGAAGGCTTCCTGAACCTTGAGACTGTGGATGTGGGGGAGGGCCGCATCCTTGCTTTACACTTAGACTTCACTGATCCCGTAGGCGAAATTATTGTGTTACAGCAGCAGCAACTAAAGCAAATAGTAGTAGGGATAAAAATGAAGGGAAAGGTATTTAAATAATTGTATCTTACATTTAAATAAATGAAGTAGAATACAGTAGATTACAAAAAAAAATGACAGAGATAAGAGACATTGCATGTGGTATTTACTTAGAAACAGAGTGCTGAAAAAATGAAATGTGCAAATGTATGTGTATGTACAGTGAAAGTGAATGTGAATATATACCATATCAACCATATATATATATATATATATATATATATATATATATATATATATATATATATATATATATATACATATATATATATATAGTATCTATCTTTAGCATCAATATAAGTTATCATGTGTTATCATTGTACAGTGCAATGGCGTATGGTAGGAATGACGCTTAGTGAACCTGAATCAGTCTGTGTGAGAATGACCTTTGCTGCGTCTGTATGGTATTATGTAGTGGGTGGAATGGATTATCCATGATTGACAGGAGAGTGTGTTGAGTGACCCGTTGTCCTTCACTGTTTCCAATATGTCCAGTTTGCGTTCAATTACGTGTTCGGCCTTGAGGATGATTTTATTGATCCTCCCTGCATGGAACTGCTTGGAACTGATGCTTCTCCCATTGCAGACCACAACACTATAAAAAGGGCATTTGCTACAACAGCCTGATAAAAGATATCCAGTATTCTGCTGCATAGATTGAAGGATCTGAGCTTCCTCAGAAAACAAAGTAATCTCAACCCCTTTTTATACATAGCGTCAGTGTTTGTCCAGACCAATCTACTGTTCAAGTGAACATCCAAGTAATTGTCCACTACTCCAAATCCCTCACCCATGATTGTAATAGGTTTTATCACAGTTTGTCACTTCCTAAAGTCCACAACCATTTCCTAGTTTTTCATGATGATCAGGAGAAGATGGCGCCTGGTGTCTCACTTCACAAATGTGTCCAGAAGTCCTCTGTGCTCTGACCTCTGTCCATCCTTAATATACCCCGCCACTACAGAATCTTCAGGGAACTTCTACAAATGGTGAAAGGTAAGGTGCTCCTGTGTTACTAACCACCACATTAGACAGGAATTTCCCTAACCTAGCAAACTGGGACCTATCTTACAGACTGTCAGCTATAAAGGACGCAGTCGATGTGTTGAGACCCATCCTGAGCAGTTTCTCACTCAGTAGAAATGGTTGTATTTTATTACATGCACTGGAGAAATAAAAAAAAAACATGATTCTCACACTACATCCATCCAGGAAAGAGTTAACCTGTTGCAACAGGTAGATAACCTCATCGTCTATGCTGGTAGGCAAATTTTAGTGAGCATTTACTACTAGATGCTCAGACACCTTCATATGACATGTAACGTCAGTGCAGTTGGTCTGAAGCTTTTGTCTGTAAACCCTCTTGGGTACCGATACTATACAGGATTTTTTTCTATAGCATCAGTATTCTTTCTTCCATCAGACTCATGCAGGGTACAGACAGCTGAGCATCAGACAGACAGAATACCATCAGGGCGTACAGCCTTAGTTTGTTTAAGATTTTCCAGCTGTGTCTCACCCGTCACTGAGATAGGTGTAATGATTTCAGATGAGAATTATTTTGGTGTGCTCGCAGTTGCTGCTGAAGGTGTTATGGGTGTCGATGGTGATTTGAAGGTGTGAGGATTGTCCTAAGTGGAACGCCTCAGGCTGCCCCCTGCTGATGGTCTTTAATGTTGAATCTGGTGATCTGCTTCATACCTGTCCACACATGTCTGATGTTATTCTGCTGAAATTTACTCTCCAGTATTTGTTAATATGAGCCCTTGCATTCCCTAAGTTTCACCCTTAGTTCCCACTGAAGCCTCTTCAGTTCATCCCTGTCACCAGCCATAAAAGTTTTGGTGATACAAGGCTAGTTGTCAGGATAACAGGGTTCCATTGTTGGTGGAATAATTATGTCATGGCAGAAGTCCTTATAGTTTTTAATAAAGTCTACGATTTTGTTGATGTCATCCCTATTAGGGACGCACAGTACATTTATTTTCTCACATTTCTTGTGGAGATAAGCTTCTTTTATCACTGCTGTGATATTTAAACTTTCACTTAAGTAACTGCTGACCACAAATGTGAGTACACGTCTAAGTGATAATGTCTAAATTGGGCCCAAAGTGTTAATATTTTGTGTGGTCACTATTATTCTCCAGCACCACCTTACTAATCTTGGGCATGGAGTTCACCAGAGCTTCATAGGTTGTCACTGGAGTCCTCTTCCTCTCCGCCTTGATGACATCACAGATCTGGTGGATTTTATAGACATTGCACTCCTCCAACTTCCTTTTGAGGATGGCCCACAGATGCTCAATAGATTTTCAGTTTAGAGACTTGCTTGGAAAGACCCTCAGCTTCTTATAGGGTCGTTATCATGTTGGAATACTGCCCTGAGTCCCAGTCTCTAAAGGGAAAGGATCATGTTCTGCTTCAGTATGTCACAGTGCATGTTGGAATTCATGGTTCCCTCAATAAAATATAACTCCCTAGTGCTCATGCACTCATGCAGCTCCAGACCATGACACTACTACCAACATGTTTGACACCATCTGTACCAAATAAGTTTATCTTAGTTTTATCAGAACACAGGGTATAGTTCCAGTAATCCATGTCCTTAGTCTGCGTGTTCTCAGCAAACTGTTTGCAATTATTTCTTGTGCATCATCTTTAGAAGAGGCTTCCTTCAGCCATGAAGACCAATTTGATGTAGTGTGTGGTGTATGGTCTGAGCAGACAGGCTGAAACGCTCCACCCCTTCAACCTCTGCCGCAATGCTGGCAGCACTCATACATCCATTTCCCAAACACAACCTTCGGATATGATCGAATAAGAGGTATCTTTATATGGACATAGAAAATTAAGGCCTAGAACAGCAGATGTAACACTTTTAAGGCCTAAAACGTTCTTTTTTGCACTAAATGTTGTTCTAGTTTTTTAGTTTAGAGTTATGTGCTGTTCTGCAAACTGTTGTTAATTTATGCTCTTATATATATATAAAAAATGTTATATATGGTGGCTTAGTGGTTAGCACGTTCCCCTCACACCGTCAGGATCCGGGTTCGAGTCCCGTCTCGGCCAAGTGTGTGTGGAGTTTGCATGTCTCCCTGTGCCTAAGGGGTTTTTCTCCGCACGGTAGGTTGATTGGCACCTTGGAAAATTGTCCCTAGTGTATGAATGTGTGTGTGTGTGTGTGTGTGTGTGCTCTGCGATGGGTTGGCATTCCATTCAGGGTGTATTCTGCCTTAATGCCCATAGACACCTGAGATAGGCACAGGCTCCCCGTGACCCGAGGGAAGATCGGATAAAGTGGTAGAAGATGAATGAATGAATGAACATTTTATGCCTTTTAATTAAAGCTGTTTTAAATCCTCCTAAATTACCTAAAATTCACTCATTACAATATTAATATTGTATATTAATACAAAAAATATATACTCATACTTATATCCACTCATAAAAAAGAAACAACTAATTTTGTAAAACTTAGTAAAAATTAATTCAATATTTTAGTGTAATTCTAATCTAACTGATTAGATTCAGTGTGGATAAGAAACTTTCTGCTTAAAAGTAAAACCACAAAATAAATCAATTTCAAATTCAAAATGAGTAGAAATAGAAAATGAAAAAAAGAATTGAACATGTCTTCAAATGATTTGGACAGCTAGCAAGGAATTTACTATGATATAACCTGGGACATCTTGTTTTCCTTCTGGGAAGTTCCAGTCCCACTAATCCCATCAGTCCTGTTCTCCAGTTCTGAGAGAAACAGCCACCCAATTACCCGAAGAAACAAAGCAAGCTGAAAATAACAGGAGGCAAGCGAACGATTTTCTCTGGTCTTTCTGACGTCAGACTAGCCATGGCAACTAGACTGCTCTGATGACACAACCTAGTGTCTTCAAACATTTCCTTTATTAACATGAAAGATCCAGCTTTTCTCTGAGTCTAATTACACTCTGCTCATGGCACGTAGTGTGTAACACTCTGTAATACACCGTAACACACATGAGGATAATGTACACAAACAGAGGCATGGACAAAATAATACAAACCTGTAATATGTCCACCATTTAAATTTCTCTCTGTTTGTGTGTGTGTGTGTGTGTGTGTGTGTTTGTGTGAATGTTTTTTTTATCTTTGTGGGTCCCCATTAGGTCCCCATAAACATGCAAATATCAAAGAGCTGTAGTGGAACATTGGCAAACCCCACAAAGAAGTCAGAATGCTTTTGATCACACACACGCACACACACACAAACACACCTACCTGCCTGCAAGTGAAAAGTGAAAAGACATACACACATCACACAATTTCTTATTCTTTAAAAATATCAAATGAAATGCAATGATTTGTTAGAAAACCCAAATGATGAAATGTGTGAATTCACAGCATGTCTTTTTGATTACACAGGCTCTGATAAATTGAATGTTAAACATTCATGTATTTCCTATTACCGTAACGAAGGCGACAGACATGGAAGCTTCAAAAACAAAGGTAATATTTATTTAGAAATACACAGAACAGAAAGCACACTCTCAAAGAGTGGGTTACTAGAGTTCACGGCCCTGAGTAGAGAGACTGAGGAATAAAAAAAGACAGAGTGGGGAAACTAGGACAGGTCGCCTTCTTTTGGAGCTAGATACTTGCGGAGCTTGTGTTGGAGCATGGTTACTCCCGGGATTCACGCAGGACTCGAGCATCTGGAGAGCCAGGAGAAGGTGTGCTGCTTTGAGAGAGTTGGGAGCATTGAGGAGAGAAACACGAACATTAGAGAACGTCTGGTACATATTCATGGAAAGGATATCGCGTGTCATCTGTGATGCCGGGACATGGAGTGGAGTGAGGAGGCAGTTTAAATATGCATGGATATGACAAGGGTGGGAATAGGTGAAGGGGAGGCTGACTAAAACTCCAGGGAGTAAGAGCATTGGGGAAGAGACTCAGGGAATTCTGGCGTGACAATGATATTAGCCCCCCTCCACGGCCCGCTCCCAAGGGCTGAAACCTACAACATCGCGGAGGCCAGCCCCTACCCCTGTGGCCTGGGCGGTCAGGGTTGGCAGTGTGGAATTCCTCCAAGAGGAATAAGTCGAAAATATCCTCCCGATGGACCCAGGCCCGTTCTTCAGGACTGTAACCCTCCCAGTCGACCAGGTACTGCATGAGGTCTTTGACTTGTAGATAAGTCCATCGTCACTAATCAGCGGAGGGGAAGGTTCCTCTGAGGGACCCGGTTCTGGGGGAACAGTTAAATAAGGTTTAAACAGGGAGACATGAAACATGAGGTGAATGCGGTATTGTATGTGTATTGTATGTGGTAACTGTAGGCGATAGGTGACTGGCGTGACTTGTCGTAGGATGGTGAAGGAGCCTATTTGGGTCTGAGCTTTTTGCTAGGGAGCCGGAGGTGAATATCCAGGATGGAGAGCCAAAACGGTTGTCCTGGTTGGTAACTTGGAGTACTCCACCTCCTACGATCTGCTTGAAGGTTATTTCAGTGCACCAAACCCTGGAGCTGTTGGTGAGCATCACTCCAGACCCTCTCGCTCTCCCGGAACACTGGTCTACTGAAGGGACGTTGGAAGGCTCACCGGACCAGGGAAAGAGGGGAAGCTGGTAACCAAGTATTGCCCAGCCGAGGAACTGGCTCTAGGAGTGCTGGACCTAGGAGTTTACAGAAGGCCTTCCTGACCCAAGAAATGAATTGGGGGCCCCTATCGGACATGATTTCTTCCAGTAGATCGAAGTTACAAAAAACCTGGTGGAATAGTAACTCAGCAGTTGTGCTGAGTAGCAAAGTGGGTGCACACATATGCTTATTAGCTTACTGGACTTTCAAACACGCAAACATAGCCACTCCATTTTACATCCCCATCACAATTAATCATGCTGTAGGACTGTTATTCTGTTGTTTTGATTTGGCTTTTGTGTTAAACAATTGGAAAATGAAAGTTACCCGTGTCCAGGTGTTTCTCTGTGTTGGTATTGCAGACCATAAACATTGCTCGTCTTGTAGCTGGTCAGCCAAACCGAGCGCCACCCAATGGCCTGGTTATACAGTACCAGAATTACATATAAATATATAAAGGTTCGGGTAGAGATGATGATTTACCGGTAGTGATGTAAATATGTACTTGTTTTCTTCAAAACCCACTTGGTTGATTTTGATATTAGTTAACTGAAGAGGGCAAGGCTTTGACTTTAAAAAAGTGCCCCAAACTAATGTACGGGGTCAGTTCATCTGGCAGGCAAGCATGCAATTGTGGTGCGGTGAGCAAAATTCTAAATATAGAAAAGTGTGTGTAGATTTATGCTTTATTTGGTTATTAAATTGTCTTTTTAATGTGCAGTTTTTTTTGTTACTTTGTATATAGTCCTTTTTCTTAGTCCATTCTTTTTCTGGGACTATTCACTTTTGGATTATAGTAAAAAAAAAATCACTATAACATTCCTGCAAGTATTGGCATCAGTGTTTGGATCTCTGCATTTTTTTTTTTTGGTTTATCCTTTTTTCCTGGTTGGGCGAACCCATTTCACCTGGCAACGCACCCCTAAAAAGCCCGATGTACAGAGAATTGCAATAATCCAGTCTTGTGGAAATGAAGGCATGAATGAGCATTTCAAATCTTTCTCTACTTTCTCAAAATGATCTGACCTTGGCTAAAAGGTGTAGGTGATAAAAGCTGTTTTGTTTGATTTGTTTGTCAAGCTTAAGACAGGTGTCAAGATAAAATTATAAACTTTTAACGTTGGTGGTTAGGTATACGAGAGGGTGCCTAGGTCAGCCAAGTTCTCAGTAGAGATTCGTTTGGACCAAATTGAATAACTTGAGTTTTAGTTTCATTTAACAGCATAAACTTGTTTGTGAGGAAAAGTTGAATTTCCTGCAGACAAGCACCTAGTCTCTTGTGGCATCTTTTTTTAATGGGTATGTATATAATAATAATTCATTACATTTATATATCGCTTTTCTGAACACTCCGTATAGTTGGATGTTGTCCACAAAACAGTGATAAAATACACCAAATTTACTCATGATCGAACCTAACTATAGCATGCATAAGGAGAATAGTAAAGGTGAGAAAATCAACCCCTGAGGTACCCCACAAGTAAGGTGTGTCGCATAGGATGTATGAGTACCTAGACCAGAGGTGGGCAAATAATTTTTCCAAAGGGCCACATGGGAGAACTGATGTGTGTTGGAGGGCTGTGCCAACTTTAACAGGAACTTATTTTTTGATATTGTAAATTGTTGACGGGGGAAAGGGGGATGTGCACTCTCTTTCTGAGATTTCTGAGATTGTTGACTGGGTAGGGGTGTTGGGTTACTCTTTCTTAGATTGTTACGGGGTGTGCGACATTATACACGTTCTGTGTCGCTCTTTGTTGACCCCTCAATTGTGAAGAGCAGAATGTAGGATGTACTGGACTTGGATGAAATCTTGCACCCGTGTGGTGTTAAATTTGTTGATAAAAAATCTCGGAAAGAGAAGACATTTTTTGGATTGGCAGGGGGGTTGAGAAAGGTATTAATCATTGAAAAGAGTTCTGGGACAGTGTGAGTTTCTTTTAATGATATCAGATAAAAAGTTTGTTCTTTTCTGTACTGACCTTTTTTTTTAAAAATGTTTAAGTGCAGTAGTCAGCATTTCAAATGATATTTGGAGTCAGAAAAAGGGCTGATTCACCGACTGAAGACACAAAGAAATAATCAAGATTGTTAGAGGAGATGGAGTCATTTCAAATGAAAGATTTATTCATAAGAGATCTATATGTGGTACACAAATAGAATTTAATAGAATTACAGATTACAAATGACCCTGTTCATAATGTAATAAGTAGTGTACATTGTTAATTACTTTAAAAACTGATTTCTTTAGTAACTGATTACATTTGATTACTTTTTATTACTTTTAAGTTTCTAATGGATAATTCCAACTAAATAATTTCTAAATATGTATAAGCTTATACATATAACATATATAAGGTTATACATTTATAACCTTACAGTAGTAACTCAACTCCCGTTTAACTCTTTCATCACTTGAATTTAAGTTTATATTACTTTACAGCAGCACACTATTGGTTCAGAGAGAGTGAGAGCGGCTGAGAGTAGTCTCAGACCCAATTGCAGAAGGCCCTCCAAAATACCAAGAGGTTTGATGACTCTCAGACATTGGAAGTCAGCAAAGTCAGCCCGGAGAGACGGTGTGGCTGTCCACCCGGGAGCCCCTGCTATAGCAGACCATTTACCAAACTGAAGAAGATCAACGACATGTCCTATCAGCTCCAGCTCCCAGGTATTGCATTCACCTCACCTACCATGTTACTTTCCTCAAACTGGACTGGATACTCCTTACCCTGAGGTGCTGGGCCAGCCTTCTGTATGCATGGTCATGGAAATCCTGGATTCACAATGCTGGAGCTCCATGCTCAACTACCTGGTTGACGTGGAGGGGTATGGACCAGAGGATCGAGCCATGGGTCCTTAGACAAGACATTAAGTGTGGTCATCTCAGGCATCATGTAACGGTATCTAGCACCTCCCATGGAGGAAGGGGTACTGTCATGGATCTTCCAGCCACACCCCACTCTAGCTCGCCTTTAATAAAGGCGGATCTTTGAAAGGAACCAGACTCAAGGGGGAACCATCCTCATCTGGGTGACACAGAATGCCTGTTAATTACAGCTAAATGATATTGATGTGTACAGTGATGCTAATGAAATGTAATGTAAACTGCATGTGCCCTTTCTTTATGAGCAGATTGAGTCTCTATCCATCCTTCAAGCTTCTGTGTGGCTCCCTAGGATCCCCAGGTCATAGGAACGTGGCCTCCAAGAGAACACCATCAAAGGCATGCTGTGATCAATTCGGACAGATTCGAGGAGAGGAGATAATGGCCCATAATTTGTATCGAATGTTCCTAGACTCTCACCATCCTCATCATTATCAGTTTGCCAAACTTCACAGTTCTTCACCAGACAGTTCTATGAGCTGCACTCTATTGTGAAAAAGAAGAAAAACAATGGGCTTTGCCCCTAATAATCACTCTGGTTTGGGTTTCCAAGGTCTATTGTCATAAATTGTTCAGATCTAACCCTATTTGTAATCTTTAACATTTTCAAAAGTAAATGTAATTTACTTACACATTTTTTCTCAGTAACTAACAAATTAATGTTACCTTTATTTTGTAATTAAGTTATGTAACGCTGTTACATGTAACTAGTTACTCGCCAACATTGTTCATTAATAATACGAAAGACACAAAAAACTAAAGGAAAATATTCCTTTTTGAATATCAATAATCTGTTACTGTTGGCACACTGATGTATCCATTAAACACACAATAAGAATGATCACTTAATTTGGAGATATTTTGGTTGTTTTCCTCCATGGAAACCAGTCTTAAAGATCTCCCAGTCATTAGATTAGTCTGGGGAAAGGTGATTAATTCGCTCGGTTGGCATGTACACTCTCAGCCGAAGCATTCACTTGAGAAGCAAAGGTTCTTTGTGCAAATGTGACCCTTAGCTCAGGTTTGATGGACAGATCCGAGAGTGCAAACAAAGCCATTAAATCATCTGTGGTGTCATTAATATGTGTACAGCAATAGAGAGACAGAGCGAGGGAGACATAGAGAGAGAGAGAGAGAGAGAGAGAGAGAGAGAGAGAGAGAGAGAGAGAGAGAGAGAGAGAGAGATTATCTCCTCACTCTCTTCATAGTGTAATTACACATTATTCAAACATTTTAATGTTTCACTACTTTTTATTTATACTCATAGGTACTTATGATGATAATAATAATAATAATAGTTATAATAATTGTAAAAAGGTAATAATATTAAGAGAAGAAGAGCAATTCATGTACAGTAGATTGATCAAATTAATCACATGAGATGTTCAGTCCTGTTTCTGTCATCAGTGGCCATAATTTGATTATGTGATTATTGATTGAGTAAGAGTTTATGTAAATGGGGAGAATATGTATACAAAATATGATGGATCTGAGAAAGAATTCTGTTGCCATAGAGCTGTGATTTATTAGTATGGTTGTAATGGGGTAACAATAATTGGGTTTTATAAAGCTTCCAGACAGAATAGTGTGTTCGCTGTGTATATTAAGATTAGAAAAGAAAACATGGTTATAAACATCACAACAGGGGGTGCGACCTTTCCGAGGAGATTTTTTTCTTTGTTCTAAAATGCTGCCTTAAAATAAATGCAATGCAAAAACAAATGTCTGAACAAGGGAAAATATCTTGAATCATCTAGTGTTTCTGTCATGCCAATAACAGTTAGATTTGGCAGATACCCATGCAATTGGGATGTTAACAGGATGTGTAGTCCTGAAAGGAAATGAATAAGGATGATATATGTATTTGTATGATATACATAAGGATGATATACGTAGGTATAAATGAAGTGGCTGTATTCATACTGTTATTTTTGTTGAGAAAATTGTATTGGGACTTGAAAATAACATCATTTGATTTCAACATAAAATAATGAATAAAATTATTCAACCTGTATCTAGAATTTTAGTCAAACTTTAACTAATATTAATTGCATTAATTAATTTGAATGGTTTAAAATGTATTTTGAGTTGATTAAATGACATACTTTCTCTTCTTTTCACATGTATAGACTTCTACTAATATTCTAGGTTTGTAAAAGTAAATGTGTAACATTTATTTGCATGTTTTACAGCATTTAGCAGACACCCTTATCCATAGATAGAATTTCTATCTATAAATAACTTAAAACTGCTTTGATCAATTACAAACTTAACATACAAAAACTTTATCTCTGTTTAATTTTTTAATCATATAAACCAAGATGGTGCAAGAAGGGAGAAGTACTAGTTGAAGTGTTTCTGGAAGAGCTAGGTCTTTAGTCGTCGCTTGAAGATAGCCAGTGACTGCTGTTTGAACGTCCAGGGGAAGTTCATTCCACCTTGGTGCTAGAACAGAGAAGAGCCTTGAACTAGCCTTGATCTAAACTTACTCAGGCAGTGAGGTGCGGTAAGGGGGCAGGAATGTGGGGTGACGGGGGTTGGGCGAGGTCTTTGAGGTAAGGTGGTGCTAGAAGTCGTAGAAGTCCATTTCTGGCTTTTTAGGCAAGCATTTTGAATAATTTGGATAAATAACGTTCTGAGGAAGAACCTGCTTGCAGAGAGAGATGCAGTAGTATAGTCTCAAGAGATTGAACAAGCACCTAAGGAGCCCGTGTGGATAGAAATTATGTAATACTTGTGATGTGGCAGAGAAGGTACCCACAAGAACGAGTCACGTTGGCAACATAAGAAGAAAATGACAGTTGACTGTTCATGGTTACCCCGAGGTTACCAAGCTGTAGGAGAAAGCAGAGAGTTGTGAAGATGAACCTGGACCTGGAGATGAATCACCTGGGATCACCAGCATTTTTGTCGGGTTGAGTTTCAATTGATAAGCGCTCATCCATGTGTCTGACAGGCAAGCTGAGAATCTAGCACAAGTTATCTGATGGAGGGAAGGAGAAGATCAGTTGAGTGTCATCAGCATAACAGTGGTAGTTAAATCCATGTGAGATTACTTTACCAAGAGAATAGAAGAGTATAGAAAGAGAAAAGAAGAGGACTAAATACTGAGCCTTGTGGGACACCATCTGTGTTGGGCAGATCCCCTCCATGTTGCCTCTTATTGAGCGACCGTCCAGGTAGGAAGAAAACCATTTCCATGCAGCTCCAGTGTTAGCAAGACACTTGAAGGTAGTCAACAGGGTGTTATGATGTCAAAAGCTGCTGAAAGGTCAAAGGACAGTTTGACAAATCTAGAAGCATGTAGTCTCTCAGTGACTGTCTCTGTGGAATGTGCTGCTTTGAATCCAGACTGGTTGGGGTCTAGAAGGTTGTTTTGTGAGAGATAGACAAGCAGATGATTAAAGAAAGGAGAGAAGTGATGTCCAATGGGTCAAGAGCAGGTTTCTTCAATCTGGGGAGGGGACCCTCGCTTGAAGGAAGGAAGATGACATGTGGTCAGATGTTAAGGACCCATTAAAGATTGTGGAGATGAATGGCAGGAGGTCAGGAAAGATGTTCTGAACTCTATTGCAGTGTATATAAAAATGAGGTTGTGCTGCCAGAAGGATCTTTCTAAATGACTGATCAAATGAAGTTAAACGTTAAACAATTTGATGTATCAAAAAAAGTTAACAGAGATTGCTGCATAGAGATTGTTTAGTCAACAGGAATAATTCAGCTGAGGAGGTGTGCTATGAATCACAACATAGGTCAGGCCAACCATGTATCCAGACTACCAGGTGGATTATATTTAACTCGAGACAGACAAAACAAAACCATTCTTCTCTGTGATTTGCAGACCAGAGCTGCTCTTTAGCAACCTGCTTCCATGCCAACACAAACCATAATATAACATCCTTTTTCATATTTTTGCTCGGAAGATTCCTCTCATTGCTGACACTAATTTTCTCTCATTCTCTGTTCCATCTTTCTCTTTTCCTCTTTCTCCAAAATTATATGGTACAAATACTCTCTTTGGGCAAAGTGGGCAATAAATTCCAAATCAATGTCAGATCTCTTATTTAAACTAATCTGCAGACGGAGAACAGGGATAGACAGACTGAAAAAATGGTAGGAGGATATAATGAGCTATCCAGATCTCAAAGATCACGTCAGTCTGGCAGTATGTGTTCACTTTCTCCACTCCTCTAAAGGCCTCTCAAAGTTTATTTAATTATTCTGTGCAGAATCTGTTTCATTGAAAAATTATTATGGAGTCATGAAACTTCCTTACTGCTAGGCATTACCCAACTCCTGGTATTTTACTAAAATATACTGAAGTTTCTCTCACTCACACACACATACATACACACACACACACACACACACACAACAGAAAAACACACGGAAAGTATTTGTATTAGCCAAAAATTGAAAGGTCTTGCATGATATTGCATGGCTAAGTGCTACCATTGTGGGTAGTGTTGCTGTCTCAGGTTCGATCCTGAGCTTGGGTTACTGTCTGTGTTTTGTTCCTGTGCACATTCTCCACCTGTGTATTTCCTGTGGATTTTTCCCTACCTAAAATAAAAAAAAAAAACCAAGATGCTATTCTCAATCTACATACATTTGCAAAACAGAAGAGGAATAAAAAAGAATATTAATCAGCCTGAACTAATTCCGGACGCAGAAGATTTAGTCAATTGAATCACTTCTAGGGCATTTTTTAACATACAAGTATTTTATTTGTTTGTATGTCATTTATAATTCTTGTGTCATTTTAGGATTACCAGATTTCAACACTAAACAACACAACAAACTCAACCGTCCCTATAATGCACTCTTTTGGATGTTGTGATCAGGAAAGTGCTTTTGCTCCTTGGAAAATGCAGAGAGAAGGAGGAGGAGCTTTTTCCCACAGGCCATTAGTACACTAAACCAGGAAACACCCAACACCTAATACCAGGAATTTCTTTTCTCTCACAACTGACACAAACTGACACTTAACAATAGACAACCATATACACAAACTGACACTTTAACACTGGACTCTTTTTAAACATTTTTTACATTTGCACAATGAACAACAGACAAACATTTTCATGAACAATCCCTTTAAAAGTGAGTACATCAAAATTAGAATGTAGACATTTCTTGCTCTATTCGGCTAATGCATGTATGTATTAAAAAGTGTATGCTTTATACTGAAACAATGATTGTCATGTTTTTATGTGTGGAGCAACTTTTATTATCTAAAATATTCAATTCTTCAAGTTACTACATGTATGGCATGAAAATATTGTATAATAAAGGTAAGTCTGCAACTGGCTCAGGATCAGGGACCCATATGCTGAGGTTTACACTGCTTGGAGAGCAAATGCACAAACTGCTTGGTGTAGTATGATGATAAATTGCTACAATGTTTTTTTTTTGGTAATTTATCAGTAAACTTGAGTCAACAAAACTGTTATCTGTCGTTGGTTAGAAGAAACTTTTGTTATTTGCCATGAGTGATTTGAAACGCTAAATAAATACGTATGGCTAAAATGAATATTTAATTGCAAACATGATTAACAGGGGGGCATGGTGGTTTAGTGGTTAGCACGTTCGCCTCACACCGCCAGGGTCCGGGTTCGATTCCCGTCTCGGCCATGTGTGTGTGGAGTTTGCATGTTCTCCCCGTGCCTCAGGGGTTTTTTCTCCTGGTTCTCCGGTTTCCTCCCGGTCCAAAAACATGCACGGTAGGTTGATTGGCACCTTGGAAAATTGTTCCTAATGTATGAATGTGTGTGTGAATGTGTGTGTGCCCTGTGATGGGTTGGCTTTCCATCCAGGGTGTATCCTGCCTTAATGCCCATAGACGCCTGAGATAGCACAGGCTCCCCGTGACCCGAGGGAAGATCGGATATAGCGGTAGAAGATGAATGAATGAATTAACAAACTTAACTATAAAATGAAGTACTGAAGTATTGATTACCTCTGATTAAGATGAGTAAAAAATTTTAATTTTAAAGGAATCAACTTTATTTTTATTGTTCTATGACACACAGTGAGCCACATTTCTTAAATAGCCTGAAATCATAAACCTTACTAAAGTCATTTGGAACTGTGAGATAAAGCAACATCAGAATGTGTACAATTCATTTTAACTGGCATCGGCTGCCATAACGATTTCACTTCTGATGTCACATTGACAACACGGGGGTCAGGTGACAAAGATTTTTGTTGACATGTTTTCGGACACTTTTTCCCCTCTTTGACTAAAAGATCATGACAACATGTCAGAGTCACATGACACTGATAACAGTGACATCACAACTATAAAAATGTCAGTGTTGTAAAAAAATATAATTACAAGACACAAATATAAAATCATTTTCTTTACATTATATATACATTACTATCGTAAAAGTATAAAAAAAAATGGTTTCTTTTTTTTATTATGGGGCAAAGCTCCAAAAGGTCACAAGTATTCTATTATTATTTTTTATTATTTTCTTCATGATAATGATAATAATAATAATAATAATAATAATTATTATTATTATTATTATAACAATAATAATAATAATTATTATTATTATATTTGTATTTAATTTGTAATAAATTATTATACTTACCATTTTGCTAGGAATAAACTAATCAGGTATTTTGGCCAGGTTCTCCTCATACTGTAGGGTCACTTTTGGGTCAGAATGCATATTAACTTTGTGACTGTTTATCTCAAATATTCCTGGATTCCCTCTGTCCAGCCCAGTTTGTAAGTCTACTAAGTTAAATAAACAAAAAACAAAAAAAATATAAAAAAAAAAATACCAACCTCTTACCAATATAATAATAATTCTCTTGAGATCTGAATACTCCAATCAGTTTGCCTGTAAATAGGAAAAAACTAATCTGAGGACAATAACCAGATGGCTATGAAACACGCTTGTAACTGCAGCACCTTCTCAACAAAAGGGTTTCCTCCACATTTGGTTTAAATCTTCCCCAGATTTGGCTCACATCGTCTCGACATTGTTCCTCCTACAGTCGGAGAATTCCACTTGTCTGTAGTCAAAACATGCACATCATGAGTGAAAATACAAATCGCTCTTAAATCCGGTTAACTAAAGTTATGGCTCTGCTTTCCTGTGATTGTTTAGGCAACTGTTCAGGCACATTTGTTCATCTGGATGCATGTCCTTGTAAAATACTTCTTTGTAACCTTAATCTTGACTAAGATTTATTTATCCCCCATATGATTTTCTATTCAAAAGCAGAAAAAATATATAATTGTATCAGATTGACATTTTGAGTCAGACTTTTTATTGCTGTTTTATACTTTTACAGACTGATGGAAGAGCATTATTGGAAGATGGATTATTGTTTGTAGAAATTTACTATTTTAAGTAGATTAGCATTTTATCATGTAGTAGTTTACCATAATTAAAAATATTTTTAAATTACGCTACTGTGAAAAGGTTTTAGGCCAGTGTAAAAAAAATGCTTGTCAATTTACAAAATGTAATGTGAGCGAACAAAAGAAAAATTAGTATTTGGTGTTGGCACATTTTGAAGAACTAGACGTAGTGGAAGTGATGGCACGACCCCCACAGAACCCTGATCTCATCATCATGGAGTGTGTGTGGGATTACATGAAGAGACAGAAGGATGTGAGAACGTCTACAGCCACAGATCTGTGTTTACTTCTCCAAGATGGAACAACTTACCAGCCGAGTTCCTTCATAAACTATGTGTAAAGTGTACCTATAAGAATTGCTGCTATTTTAAAGGTAAAGTGTGTTCACACCAAATATTGATTTGATTTCCATTTCTCTTTTCTTCATTCACTGCATTTCATTCCTTGACGAAAGTAAATAAATAACACTTCCATTTTTGAAAGCATTCTTTGTTTATATTTTTTCAAACCTGCCAAAAACTTTTACACAGTACAGTACTGTATATACATCGAATAATAAACAGAATTGCAAAAAAATAAAATGAAGATTAGCTGCCTATGGAGGTATATGGTTTAGTCTCAATAAAGAGCAGTAAATGGTTTATTCAAATAGTGAATATTAGCCATTCTAATCATGCTTTTTCTTAAGACAAACATCATTATAGCAATCTATTCCAACCTAAATGCGAAACCTGTGCTAAACAAAAAAATGTGCATGAGACAAGAACAAAAATGTTGTAAGAACAATTAGAAATGTGTGTAATACATTGCCAGGCAATGGTTAATTATGAACTGCTAATCAAATTACACATGGTGTAAAAAGAAGTGTAAAACTGTATGTCTGTCCTGGTTTGTCCAAAATAGAACCTGATATGAGAAAAGGACCCGAGTGTAAGCATGATGCTTCACCAAAGACAAGACCGAGATGCACCAAGATCATTATATCTTCTTCTTCTTTCTCTTTTTTCGGCTCTTTACTTCGTACAGATTCAAACGAAATGTGATATTTCTGGAAGTAATCAGGATTGTGTTTGCCTCTGTGTTTTTATCCTCGTCATCACAAAGATAATAATCAGTGGCTTGCAATATTTCTACTCGGATGATAACTCAGATATAAAGCATGAACTACTGGAGGAGATGAACAGCATGACCTACATTTACTTGGAGAGGTATGAAAGAGAAACAACAATACCCAGATAAGAGGTTTGGACTCATTCTCTAAGGAAGCACTTTCACTGAAGAAGTGCGATCTTGCTTCAGCACTCTCATTCCAAACACTAGTGCTTTAAAGAAGTGCACTGCCATTTTAAAAGACTGGTTTGTAAATATTTACACAGCACTGCAATGCAGCACACTTTTATTGTATTTATACCATTTGGGGATTAAAAAAAGACCCCCCTGATGATTTTCAGCCAAGGAAAATTATTTAAAAAAATATCAAAAGAAGCATGAAATTACCCAAGGCTATAGATCTAATCCCAGTGTTAAATAAGTCGAGCCTGGGAAACAATTCTTCACCTAGAAGTATTGGCACCTTTAAAAACACATGTAGTATAGCTTCAATCTTTAAGAGAATAATTAGTCACACAAACAAATATCTGCGTGCTACATTTTAAGGCGATAAAAATACATACAAATCAATAATAAAAAAGATGGAATTTGCCAGACAAAGGATGTAGTGTACACATGCACTGTGTTATAAATTTGGACCTTGGGATTAATTAAAAGGAAATCCCAAATCTCACTGTGAAATATGATGCAGGATAATTGATTCTGTTTTGTGGCCAGTGGTCCGAGAGCTCATGGGAAGATTAAAACTTCATTAAGAACCAGGATTATGTGATCTCAAATTCCAGCTGCTCCCACCAGGAGGTTAAAGGTTTAGCTGAGGATGGATCCTTCACCAAGATCTTAATTAGTATATCCATATCTACCAGTATGTTTCTGGTTGCAGTTTTTGTATTTGTATTAAAACCTTGATGTAAAGGAATCCACATGTACAGAGTTTAATAATGTGACATTAAAGAAGGACATTACAGGATGTGTCTTACTAGTGGTAGCCTTTTCCATTATTAACTGCAGGATATTAGCAAGTAAGTAAATAAAACATAAAGGCGATAAAAAAATGGTGTGCTTCAGATCAACACAAACGGCTGGGAAATTTTATTCCTATTATACCATATGGTTATATTTTTTATATTATTTTCTCGTTTCTGTTTCTTAGTTATTTACTTTTTATAGATATATTTAATGTTGCATAAATCACATTATCTAAGACTCTCCCTGAAAGTCTCAGTCTATTTCTATCTCTTGTATATCTCCAGTGAAGTTAAAGAAAGAAATAAAAGCAGCATGTCTTGTCATAGAGCAGGGGTGGGCATACTGCCCCCTTTAATGGTGCTTTTAATCCGGCCCCCCGGTACAGAATTGCTCAAATCAAATCATGTCATAATTATGACTGCATTCATTTGACCTTTTCCTGTAATGTTGAGTATTACCATTAATGTTTTTTACATGTTTATACTTTATATGTATGCATCCGGTGCTGGCCAGGGCCATCTGCCAAATTTAAAAGTCAATGTGGCCCCTGAGCCTAAAAGTCCCGCCCCCATCATAGAGAATCCAGTGCCCTCTTTCAAAGCCTTCTGAAGGGCTGAAATACCAGACACTGGAAAGATTTCTACACAAAAAGCATCACAATGTCATTAAGATCTGCATGTTTTCATTACAATTAATTTATTTTCATTAGAATGATGTAACATTTGTATGCATGTGTATGTGTACACACTATTTATAAGACCATTTTCCCCCTTATTTATATCTTTTTGTCTTTATATGTCTATAACTAAGAATAAAAGGATCAAAGGTACTAGTAGCTTTAAAAGTTTTATATGTTTCCAGTACACAGTGTAGTTTATAAGTATGAAATAAATATAAAACATTTTCCCTTGTGGTTAAATTTGACTTGAATGAGAACTTTATCTTTAAACGAATGTTTAAAATTGTTATGATTGAACAAATAAAATGTAAATTGTTTGGTCTTTATCTAAATTATTCAAGATTTCTTTCTTGAACTATAAAACAATAAAGACAATCACAGCATTTGTTTATGATTGTAAAATCTTATGTTTACAGCATTACAGCCTGGGCTTTGAACCAATTACCTTACAGTCCAGAGTCCAATGCCTTAACAACTGAGCCACCTCTTTTTTACAACAATAAGCTTCACAGCAAAATTATAAAGTGTGTATTTTGCCATGTGCAAGATACTAGTAGTTTTTATTCTGTACTAATAAGATCTGTAACAAGTGTAAAAAGGATCTAAGGCAAAAATAAGAGAATCACCAGTCGTCTAACAAAAGCATTTATTAGTCAGTAGTTACTGGCAAATTTCTGATCTCTATAATAAAGAGTTACTAGAGTGAAACCTGAAAACCAAACAGCACATTATGAACAATTAGATTTGGGATTACTAACACAAGAGGTATCATTTCTAATGCATTTAAAATAGGTAATGGGAATTACGGTGTTTATACAAACTGTTACATGTTTGGGGTAGGTCTAGGGTGTTCTCAAGGCCCACAACAGTTATATTACCAAAGTGTGGATGATCCCTGGTTTAACCAATTGACTTAATACTAAAACCAACACGCCGAGATGTGATTGGGGTATATTTACCTTTTTTGTTTTAGTGGCAAAAGTTAGATACATACAATATTTACAACTCACAAGTCAAACACGGGGCTGAACGTGGGCAGAGCTAAAGAAAAGAAAGGAAGAAAACTCCAAAATTTCCTCCGGAGTGCCAGATTTAATATAGAAACTATACTACAACCAAAGTGAAAGCAACACCTATCTGTGCTGCTCTTCTCTAACAAACATAAATACAGGGGGGTGGCACCCGCCATTTACCTAGGTTTCAAGGTTTGCAAAAAGAAACTATGTACAGTGTGATTTACGTCAGGCAGCACCAAATACACTTATCTGTACTATTGCTTAATCTATCCTCACTAATTCATTTGAGATATACTGACAGTTGTAGCCTCCTTTCTCTCTCTCTCTCTCTCTCTCTCTCTCACACACACACACACACACACACACACACACACACACACACTGGATATAATTTTTAGATTACGTTCAAACATTTAGATGAGATGTTCTGACAGCTTGAGTGCTCAGAGACAGGTTTCTGATAAAAAATGTTTGTGATTTGTATGGGTTTAAAACCTCATCCTTTTTTTCTTGGCTAGCAGCTGATCTTGCCTGTGCAGTGCCAGAGCACTGTGGGCATCTGTCTGAGAAACTTTCTCAGCTGTTTGTCTTCAGCTCTGACTTTGCGTGAGTGGGAGCTTGAAGAGAGGCCAAAGATAATGCGCGTCTTGTTTATTTTGGAGAGTTACTTACGCGGGGAAATCTACTCCAAAGCCACAGCTCGGGCTGCGATCAAAACTTCTGAATTGGCTGTCAGTGTATGTGCGCGCGATGATGCGTGCGTGCACGCGCAAAAATAAACAAACAAACAAATAAATAAATAAATAAATAGAATAGCCTTTATTTAAACCCATGAAAGCACTTGAAGGTCCTCAAAAAGTTAATAAGAGGCACGTGTGCGTGTGTGCAATGAGAAATTGTCTAATCGTTTGAACACACACACACACACGCACGCGCGCACGCACGCGCACACACCAAAATACACGCTGGGGACACTGTTACGCACAATTTATCTTCATTATCCTGTCCAATTTCTCTACACCCGAGTGTCACAGCTTTGGAACTTCAAGTGCGGAGAAGCGCGTGTTGCTGATTGAGGAGATTCGAGTGGTCCTTGAAATAAATACACACTATGCATGGATGCATGGAGGAGGTGGGAGAAGCGCGCGCACGCACATGGTGGAGAGAACCTTCTTCTCCTGCACGCGTTCAGCGCACATCCCCCCCTCCCTGCGCTCCAGTCTCCTCCACATCCCCCACCTCGCTCTCTCTCTCTCTCTCTCTCTCTCTCTCTCTCTCTCTCTCTCTCAGCGTATTTAGCTTTATCTGTTTCTCCCTCTCTCACTCAGTCGGCTCCGAAGCACTTGGACTCTGTGGGCTTGGCAGGCTGCATTAACCTGCTCTCCAGGAGAACCCAGTCCAAAACAAATGGCACCCGAGACTAGGACTGAGGACTAACTGACAAGAGACGGAGAGAAAGAAGAACAGAGGAAGAGACAGGCAGGAAGAGGGATTCCCCCTGCGTGTGGAGGAAACACGAGAGAGGCTGGTAAGCACAACTGCTGCTTTCAATAAAGAAAACCATGGGAATTCTTCAGGAACAAGGGGAAAGCAGACGTTCCCTGCTGAAAGCTGGTCTGAGAAGCAGAAACTGGTGTTTAAGGGCGCATATGAGCATTGATGTACTCCTATATTATTATTATTATTTTATGTTATTAGATTTTTTTACTCCAATTATTAATTTAATTGTGCCCAGTGGAAATAAGTGTAGTGTTGTAATATCTATCTATCTATCTATCTATCTATCTATCTATCTATCTATCTATCTATCTATCTATCTATCTATATATATATATATATATATATATATATATATATATATATATATATATATATACATACATACATTGTGTATCTTTTTTGTTGACAAATGAATAGAATTGAAACATTATCTTTTAATTTGCTGCTGTTTAATTCTATTTTTCTGTAAAGTTTCAGTGTGTCCCTGCACTCATTCCAAGCCACAACCTGTTTTCAGTGTGAAGAAAAATCAATAATTAGTCTTTACCATAACAACTGCATGCTGTAGGGCTTGGGTCTCCTTATCCGCTCAGCTAATTATATTGGATTGACAGGCAAATCAGGCTGGTAACTTAGAAACAGTCAAGGTTGGAGCTCAGTGAAAGCACACACACACACACACACACACATACACTGTCTCATAGCATAACTTAAAGTGCATTAATGATAGGGTTTTACACACACCTCTGGGTAAAGTGTTAAAGAGAGATATAGTATGTGAAAGCATTTGTGTGTGTGTGTGTGTGTGTGTTTGTGTGAAGGAACCCAAACTGTATACAGAAGTAAATCAACAGAACAGGATGAGATGAGAATATCCCACCTGCTCTGGATACTGATGTTTAACGGTTGTAAACAAGTCCCTGTTTTGCATAATTAACTATTGTGACTGACGAGGGTTGTCATTCGCCTCCCTCTGACTTTATTTCCAGTTAATACCTGGGAGTTTCTGTTGTTAATTAACCTGAAAATCACACAGGGTTTGACAACACAGTGCTCGATTTATAAAACATGCGACTTTCTAAACTGTTTATTGCAGTCAGTGTGTCTGAGTGTCTCTGACAGTGTAACAGCGGTAGTCATCAGTTCAGCTGCCTGGGCTGTGCAGCACTATGATTTAGAGACAAAAAAATTGAATTTAACAATTATAATAACAAAGGGCACAACTCTGAAAAGGGCGAGTGTTTCTGTACTGATGAGTGCATTCTCTGTTTGTTCATCATTTCATCTGAACACTTTTATGCCGGGACGCATGACAGGTACACAATGGTAAGTTGTTTCTAAAAAAATTGTGGGTGACACAGAGAGAGAGAGAGAAAAATGAGAGAGAGAGAGAGAGAGAGAGAGAGGCAGACAGACAGAGAGAGATAGATAGACAGCGAGAGAGAGAGAAGTACACAGTGATGGACATCTATATGAAGATTGGCAGGGAATCCTCAGTTCTTTATGTGCATGAGTCATTGAAGGTGTGTGTGTGTATGTGTGTGTGTGTGTGTGTGTGTGTGTGTGTGTGTGTGTGTGTGTGTGTGTGTGTGTGTGTGTGTGTGAGTGTGTGCGGTAGCATCCATTCTCAGTGAGTAAGAGACATTTGTTGAAGGTCTGTCTAATTTTAGACTTCCCAAGAGAAACAGGATCACTTGCTGATGATTGTATTGTGAGATTTACTACATTTGTTAATGGACCTTCTGGAAACCTTCACAGAGACGTGAAAATAAATGTATAATAAAACAAAAACCTCACAGCATAAAAAGCTTAACAACATGAACGCTTAAAATATTTACATATTTTTTATGATTATTTTTTAATATTTAAACAAAATTTTTAAGCTTATTTATTATTTTGTTTTTGCTAGTCTGTTAAATGCTCTTTAAGAGGTGTATGGTTCTACAGAACATTTAAAGTATTTTATATGATGTATGGGACATTTAAAGGGTTTTATTACATTTCTGAGCAGATGGGACGGGGGGGAGGGGAGGAAAAAAAAGACCACAACCAATAAAAGTGAAATGCCAACTCTGGAGCAGACGGTTTCCACATCCATCGTTTGAATTGGCTCGGTTATTTGGATCACTCCGATTGTAGCCAGTTTTCAGCACTGTGAGGCCAGTTGGACTACAGATACAAAATTTCCAGACAAATATTCCAAAGAGCAGAGTGTGTTCTGCCCCGCTGGGTGTGATCACAGACGTGCACTGGATGATTTCCCTTGCGCTTTCATTTCAGTCGGCTAAAGAGACTTTAGCCATATAATGCATTCCGCTTTAATTGTTCAGCTTGTGAAGCCCACTGTGTTCTCCTTGGTTCTCTTTCGGGTCTCCTGAAAGTGTGGGTGGAAACCTTTCAGAACCTGCTTCAATCACCCTCCAAATTTGATCCTGAAATGCGAGACATCAAGAGAAGGTTAAAACTAGGCTCAACCACTTAAAGCTACAATTTAATTACCTTCAGAGTCCTGATGAGCCATTACTTATTAACTTATTTATTACAGGAATTTACACATCACCCTGAATTATTCATAACTTCATATTTGTCTATTTGTTTAGTTTAATTTCATTTCTCTAAAAATGATCTACTGGTAATGCTTAAAATATTTAAAACTTATAGGAAAAGAGAAATTTAGGAAGAGTGAATGGAACTGAAGTTTCTTTATTCATTCAGGTTTCGTTCGTTCGCCAACACAGAGTGAAGGAGCAGATCACTCACATAGTAATGCACACTGCGTTAATCACGCGTTAATAACATTAGTGCCGTTAAAGTCAATTTGCGTTATTAATGTTAATAACTTTGACAGCCCTCATTTGTTTATTACCATTTCCTGCACTCATATTCTGGATTAGGAATACGTTATTGTCATCCAATTATCTCTCCATTTCCTACTAAAAGACTGCATTACTGGAACCCCCAACTGGACTAGGAGCTAGATCTAAGAGTGGCTAATTGTTTCCTGTCAGTAGCATCGCTGATCTCAGTTCAGCGGACAAAATTAATCGAATTGGAGAGATGTGGCATTATGACTCTTGGACTGATACTACACCAGTGCAGGGGGAAAAAACTCCTGTACAGAAATCCCAGTGTGACTGTTGCATCGCTAATATGTGGAAGTTAATCAGACAAAATGAAAGCACATCCTTTCTGGCTATTTACATTTAGACTGCTCCTATGGGCGATTATCTCAGATTGATGTCAACATTTAGTTCATTGGAACAGATGTTCACTGTGTTTATGCTTCAGGCATCTTATAATTACCTTGTCATGCTTTTTATTCACATTGTCAGTAATATAGATAAATAAATATTACGATTAGACACGTAAATGTTTTTCTATGGAAATCACCTGATAGTGTAGAAGCAGTTTGTTTCATACAACTTAAACTAACAGTTGTAAATATTAATGTGTGTCACACAGGGAACAGCACACATCTTTTTTTTTTCTTCTTTTTTGCACGCCTTAGTTATAATGCTGAAATGTATATTTGTAAAGTAGAAGTGAAATAACATTGGCGTTCATTTAACTAAAACAATAAATAAAAACAAAACTCAATATTTGAAACATTTATATATATTTATATATACATTTAACATATAATATTTGAGAGTGCATGTGATCCCCTGTCGACGTGAGGAAAGAAGTGCGGGGTCGTGAGTGAGTGTGTCCCAGCGTGAGTGTGTGGGAAGGAAAGTGCCGGGGCAAAAGTGAATGAAAATAAAAGACAGCTCCTGTTATTCAACGACATTTTCTCTTCTGGTAATCACACTTTTGCGTTTGGGTATTGCGATATTGCGCCCGGGCGGCGGTTGTGTGCTCGGAAGTATAAATAATCATCAGCCCTTCTAACCCTTGCCAGATCATCTCTTCTGCTCTGGTAGTTTGAGATGATCCTGCCGTACCTCTGCTTGTGATTTTCCCAGCTCCGGTTTTGTGTCTTTGACTTTTTCTTGGACTCGCTCTTTTCCCATTCCTGCTGATGGCTCTTGGACTTTTGAACTGTGTTTTTTTGTCTTTGGGAGTGTGTTTTGTTTTTTTCTCTTATTATATATGGTTTACTCACTGTCATCTCCATGTCCTGTATTCGGGTCCTTCAGACAGCTTTCCCTGACAGAACGATCTGGCCAAATATGGATCTCAGTCGCACAGGAGCTATAGGAGCCTGTTGTCTCCCAAACCACAATCAGCAGCTGTGAGAGATTCCTTTGGCATTGACATTCCTTTTTCGAGAGCTCCTACAGTAGGCGGATCAGCCCCATAGTCCCACTGCTGTGGCCGCTACCATCATCCCACCATTACCCCCGTCTGAGTCCTAGATGGTGGCACATTCATCCATTATCTGTCCCTGTGAGCCTCACCTAATGCCGCCTACTCAATTCTCTGGAGAACCAGAGCACTGCTGCTCCTTCTTAACCTAGTACTGTTTGATTTTTCCGCTTCAACCTTCCTCCTCCTTCCTCCCCACTGCTTGTCTGTCACTGCTTTCTCTGCCGAACTTCAGAAAATCTTTGACTTGGCCTCATCTCATCAAGACATGGCCCATTTACTGCTTTCTGCCTCTCAGGGCAGGTGTTTGGTGGCTGAATTAACCTCCGTGCCCCATGTACCTCAGTGGCCTTTACCTCTACTCTGGTGAAGCCCACAGTGCGCCAAGTTCTTCCTGCCCTCTCAAAACTACTCCTGTGCATCTTCCCTTGGGGACAGGAACACCATCTTGCGGCTTTTGTGGACTCAGGAGCTGATGCAGAATTTTTGGACCAAGAACTAGTCCAACAACGAATTGTCAAGACTGGTGAGGTCCAGGCGCTTCACAGCCATCAACTTTACCAAGCTACTTGTCGGACCCAACCGCTCTAGGTCTCTATCACCAAGCAAAATAAGGAATGGCTGTCTTTCTTGAGTTCATCTCCCCATACACCAGTCATACTGGGTTTGCATAAACACAACCTGCAATGGACTGGTCCAAGTCAAAGCATTGGAGTGGGGAGCCACCTCGAGCACTTGGTTCTTGGTTCAGCAAGGCCCAAGCGTCTTCCCTGCCTCTTCGCGGACTCTACGACTGCTATTGATCCCCCTACCTGCAATGGTGGTATTGTCTATCATGTACTGAGCAGAAAACCATAACGAAGAGCATCCAGGAGTCTCTCACCTCCAGCCTCAATCACATATCCCCCACCCCTCCCCCCTCCCCTGCTGGGGCTGGGTTCTTGTCCATAGAAAAATAGGACAAGATCTTGAGATGCTGCATTGATTACTGTGGACTCCAACACCAAAGAGAAAGATGTTTTGCAACCAATATAAATCGGGTAATCAATTTATATCATGAATTGATGTAAATGAACAGTGTAATCTGTTATGATTAAGGTCATAACAAGTGGATTCTCGTGAGAATTTGTCAGGCATTAGAGCCGTGCACACCATCCCATAGCCACACCTCAGTGTTCCTTTAACTGCAATGTTAAAGGAAATAAAGACGAGAGCAAACAAACTGTTTTACAATTGCAAAGTTGAACTCAAGTGCCTGTGATTCACATTTCAAATAACAGAAAGCTATTTAGAAGCAGTGTAAATAAAGTTTTCAGATGAGATACAAAAAACAAACAAAAAACAACTTGCAGAGCATCGTCATGTTTAGTGAAATAACTGTAAGGTATGGGATAAAAAAAGCACCTGACACATGCTGTAAAATATGGAGGTGGATCAATAATACTAAGGGCTCTTTTGTGTCTGGTGGTCCAGGGTCTCTTGTGAAGAATGACAGCATCTATTGATTGATGAATATTTTAGCGCCAAACCTGGTTTTCACCACTGAGAAGTCCTGCCTGGGCTACAGACAGTGAATACAAGACAAACCTACAAGCACAGAAAATTATTCACAAAACATTTTTTTCCAATAACCATGTGAGTCTCTGTGGTCTGAAATTAAGAGGAAAGTCTACAAGCCTTAAACCTAAGAATATAAAGGATATTAATATTTTGGGCATGAAGCCCCAATGATCTCCAGCATCATTAGACGTTGCAGGACGAGTCAGTGCTGGTATTTCCTCAAGGACAGCCTTCGGAAAATATTAATTGTTAATTGATCTATTTTCACTTTGTTATCAAAAAACTGTGATTTTTCCCCCCCAAATAATTTATTTATATGATATGGTTTGATTATTACCAATACATAATGATAGTATATAACATATATAGTATAGTATATATAGTATAATACCAATAATAACAGTAGAAAAGTATGCATGCATACTTTAATAATAATAATAATAATAATAATAATAATAATAATATACCCCTATATAAAAGTCTAGGCATATATAAAAAGACCTTAAGGTTAAGACCTTAAATATAAATGTGTTATATGAAAGTTTACTGATATAATAATTGTAATAATAGTAATAATATAAAGGAAGAAAAAATACTGGTGGTATTGTCTATCATGTACTGTAGTTCATTGCTACAGAATACATCAGTTCTAAAAATCTCACAAACCACTGGTTCAGACATCATTAACAGAAATATTATGCATGTCGAACACTTCACTGGCCTGTTTAATGTTTCTTCTCGCCTTGTGTTTGTTACTTTCTCCATGACAGTAACTGGTAGGTCATTTTTTAGAAGATTACAAATGTAAAATTCCCCAGGTCCTCACTGATCACTAAAACACCAATGAAGTAAAAATAACGAATTAAAAAAAGACTATTGTGGAAATAAATGGGTTTTTATGTAAATAATTTGAAATGCATGATGTGATAGATAAGAAGGGAAGGAGGTTAAATCTACCATTTAACAATAAAGAAGCACAGTTATCTTGCTTTTATGAAATAACATTTTTATGTATTATGCATTGTCACAGATTCTTTAACATTACTTAATTATTTGCATTTACATTAAAATGAAGGTTTGATTTTAGACTCTTTAAAAATATTTTGTAAAATGTTTGAAACAGGTCAAATGAAGGCTGATGATTAGAAACACAACAGTACAAACAGAAATACATTCATTGTTTATGTGTTATGTTGGTATGAGTTTTCTTCCAACTTTTCTCCTTTCTACAGAGATAATTCTCTTCCCTTAAGGCCAGAGTTAACCCACTTCCTGTGGAATGCAGCTGTCTGGTACATAAGATTGTACCACATGATTGCTCCACACCATATTTTCACTTATATTTCAAGAGAAACCAAATAATCAGTTTCTGAAGTAAAACTGGACTCCACCATAGACTTTTATAATAAAAATATACATGTGCCATTTGGAAAAAAAACAGGACAGCTGCTGGTTTACATTGGTTAAAATGTTAAGTAGAGTGTAAATGCGAGAGGTTCAAAAGTCATGAACAGGGACAGGCAAACAAGTTAGCTGTTCGACAAACACGTATACACGTGTGTATTTAGGGTATAAACTAACGAAAAAAAATGTGACCATATACAAAATTTGTAGTTTTCACAATTTGCAGGTGCACTAGGAGCATAACCCCAGCTAATATCAGGGGTCGACTGCAATTGATAGATAGATACAACTTTGTCATTGCATTGTACAGGTACACAGAAAAGAAATGCAGATTAGCATCTACCAGAAGTGCAAATATTTTGGAGGGATAGAGCTCAGTGGTTTAAATGCTCTGAGCTACTGATCGGAAGGTTGGGGTTCGAGCCCCAGTATCACCGTGATGGGCCCTCTGTGCTCAAGGAGCGCCATACCATGGCTGAGCCTGCGGCCTCTGATCCCAGCTTGTAAACAAGCTGAGATATTCGAAGAAAAGAATTTTTCTCATGGGATCAATATAGCATGTAAAAAAAGGAGCAATTGTGCCAAAAAATAAATATGTACGTATATGAACAGCGCGTATATAAATATGTGTATAGCATAATGGTTAAACGATTGAATGAAAAAAGGCTTAGCTACAAAATTGGAAAACATGAGTACCTAAAAAAACAGATTTTTACCACCAGGTAGACATTAGTGCTATTGAGTTCATGTCCTTTTTATCGATTTAATCAAATAACGTTTCTGTGTTGTTTGATGAAATGCACAGCTTATGGGGAAATGGCTAATATGACACTGCAGGCCTTTATTAGAGCTGTATTGGAGGTTCTTTAAAAGTTAATTGAAGAATTTATTAAACAACTGAAACGGTTGAATGATAACGCCACAGGGGTCCTTTTCTAATTAAGACAGATGACAAAATGCTAAAATAAACTACATGTAACATGTAATCATATGTAATATGTTATATGTAACCCAAATACCTTTAAAGAACAAGATGCTGTGTCGAAAATGTTTCGGAAATGCCTCTGCGTGACATGCTTTGAACCACGTCTTGTCCAACAGATGGGAATGATGTCACCAGTGGGTGACGTCATGACCAGGATGCATAAAAGAACCTACCACACTTTCGGCAAAGTGTGACCCTGAAAGTTGTGGGAAGACCAGAAGACCTGTAATAGGAGGAAATAGCATCCACAATTTATCTACTGAGGGTCTGATTGTTCACCGGTGACCCTTTCCTATGTGGACCTAAAACCATGTGCTGGCCCGATTTTCTCCACCGGACCATCCTTTGGATTTAAGGGAAAAGAAGGAGGATTGAATGCCTACAACATAGACATGGGGTGATAGAGGGCACTATGACAGAACTCAACCTGGGGTAGAGAAAGGCACTAGCAATGCCAAGGTTAAACTCGAGGTATAAAGAGGCCTCTCCTTGGAGAAGAATTGCCCTTCATAAATACAGTTTTAATTGTAAAAAACCTCACGGCCACCTCATGCAATGGCTCGAAAGGAGGCTTCATCAGGGTTTCTATGGCTAAATCCCTCTCAAGCACTTACCATACCATAGGCCATTTACCATGATGAAAACATGTCAGTAAGGGGTTCATCCTCAGTGATTGTCCATCAATCGGGGCATGGTAAGTTCCAAAGATGGACACAGAGACTCATATAGTGGAGGGAAATAGAGTGTGCTCTACAGCAGAGAATCTCGACAACCTCGGATAAAAGTTCAGAGGCTGTGAGGCTGCAGCCACTGATCCCACAAATTGTGAAGGGGGTATATCAGAGTCCTTCCTGCCTGAGAGAGACGATCCCACCTGAGAGGAATCTCCCAGGGTGTAAAATCGAGAAAGTCTACCGTGTCCTCAAACCATGGCCGACCTAGCCATCAAGGGGCTACCAGGTGGAGATAGACTCCTTTTTGGCTAACTCTCTCCAAAACTCCTGGGAGCAATGATATGGGGAAAATGCATATAGGTGCAGTCTCTAATAGCAATTGATCTTCCATGATAAATGGGGCCCTTCACACAGACCTTGGAAAGAGCAGCCATTCATTACCACCCCAACCCATGAGGCAGGCATCCATCATTATTGTACTCAACAAAGCAGCTCCCAGCACAGGGCCTTTTGACAGAAACATAGGCCATACACAAGGCATGTAAGGCTTGCCGCTGGACCTTACATTTAACTGTTGGTATTTGGATTTGGTTTTCTCTTAAATTGAAATGTTCTGTTGGCCTGTCCTCTTACCCTCTGGCCCTGGACTAGTTCTCAGACTGCAGACTGCCTTTGTTTTATCCCTGCTCTCAAACCTCTGTGGATGGATTATACATTTTTGAACCATTGTTTCCTCTGGTTGTTTTACTCTCTTCTGTTATTTGTCAAGGGCACCTCATGTAATGGCTTGAAGGGAGGCTTCGTCAAGGCCTCTAGCATCATGGCCAAATTCCACTTAGGCACTGTTTTTTCATCCTGCCTGCTTGAATCCTGCATTTGGATCCTTCTAGTCACAACCCCCCACCCATTGACAGAATAATCTAGACAATCATGGACCCAGCGGATGCACCTAAGCATTGGCCAGGTTTGGCTGGCAAGCCTCATCTATTTTGATTTCTGAGAGAGGATACTTGGCTATCAGGCAGCCAACAACACTATGAGCAACAACACTAGTGGGCAGGTGATGAAGGAGAAATGACTGTTTCCATTCCCTCCACCATATCCATTTACATTCTCCACAACATCAGCAGATGTGGGGCCAGAGCCGTGAGGAATGCTAGTGAGAGAGCTTTCCTAAAAAAGCGATCTCCAGGAGTGGAGAAGACAAACGGTCACAATATAAAAAACGATCACACAGAATTCACACAGGGCTCTTACTGAACACACAGAAGCTGATGCTGACTTCATCTCATGTGCTTTTATGCTTGCTGGTCATGACGTTGATCCCGATTGGACGAGATAGCACATGGTTCAGAGCATGTCACACAGAGGTGTTCCCATAGACTTGTCGACAAAGCTCGAGTTTCTAAAAGGGAATCTGAGTGCAGCATGAGTCTTGTGAAACAAAGTGAAACTGTCACATGAAAAAGCATGGTTGAGATACCATGCCAGCTCCATATGCATGGAGCTACAGTAATAAGCGCCATATCCAGGAAAAAAGACTCATATCAAACAGGCTAAAATAATACATACAAAATAATACAGAATTATTCTGAAAAAGCTTGTCATGTTTATATCCTGTATAGAATTTTGCAGTTTCTCATTATGGTTCAGTATTGTATTGTATTTTAGAATTGTAGTAGTTTCATTGAGGAAAAGATTTATAACATGCATGGGACAATGTAGAGAATCAAACCTGTGAAATACATTGTAATAAAATACAAATGATTCCTATCACTATTTCAATATGTATTATACAATTAGTTTGGAAGGTGTTTACCTTCTGAACTTTACACAATCTGATTAACATGACCTGAGTTTTAGTTGAATGAAATGAAGTGATTGAACTTCGAATAACAGTAATACAGGATAATATTTTCATACATGTCTTCTCATGCAGCAAATGTGAAGCCACGCACAGTGTGAAAGGAAAAATGATTTTGGGAGATATTAACTAGGTGATTTTCACTAAGCTTTTCACTGGTGGTTGGGGAAAATTGCATGAGTTTATGTCTGCTTATGTGACTTTAATTGAGTTATCCACTCTAATTTTCATGGCTATCAGATTGAATCTGTACATAGACCATTTTTTAAAATCTGAAAATACAAAAAATGCTTTAAATCTCCATCTATGAAAAAATGAACTCCGGTATAATTGATTACAAGTGGCACGGTGGCTTAGTAGTTAGCACATTCGCCTCACACCTCCAGGGTTGGGGTTCGATTCCCGCCTTCACTATGTGTGTATGGAGTTTACATGTTCTCTCCATGCTCCCCCATTGGGTTCTCCAGTCCAAAAACATACACGGTAGGTTGCTTGAAATGAACTTACCTCTTACTGTGAGAAAAGGTGGAACCAGTGCTAGAAGGTCTCAGACAGCGAGGTTTTCAGAGAGTTGCAGTAATCCAGCCTCGAAATTCGGAGAGACGGAACACCTGAGAAGCCTGTATGGATAGAAATGGTCGAATTCGATTTGTTCCATACTATATAGAATAGAATAGTAAAATAGACTATCCTTTATTTTTCACATATACATTACAGCATAGAAAATTCTTGATTTGCACTTCCCAGCCTTGGGTAAGAGCACAGGGCCTCCATGATATAATACCCCCTGTAGCAAAGAGGGTTAAGGGCCTTCCTCAAGGATACAACTGTGACAGCTTGGTGATACCAATGCCCGACCTTCTGATCAGTAAACATGATAATTTATATTCATGAAACTTACAATAATATAATCTAATACAAAATTGACAGAATGTTTATTAAGTCTGTTGCTAAATTACTGTAATAAAATGATTGTGCTTCCCATCTTTGTTTTTGGCATTAACAAATGATTATGCAGCAATGATGAGCACACACAATTTTCTTTTGCTTTTACTGGATTTATATTTTTACAGAGTCTATCTCTCCTCGAACTCAAATACATGCTTTGTGTAATTCATCCAATAGTGCTCCTGTAGCTCTCGAAATGACCCTTAGGCTCCACTGTTATTCACTGTTGTCCACAGGTAGACCCATGCAGCAGATCAGTTTATAGGGTATGATTAATGATTAATGATTATGTATCAGTGCCAAATCCAGTCCGATGCACTGCTAGTATGCAAGACATTCCACCCAAAAAATGGACGTCACCTGAGGCTATTACAGACAGATTTCATCATCTTGCCAAATTCAGCAAAAAGACAGGAACAGGAAATACTCTGCTGTAACCATATGGTTATACTTATGTGTATCGGATAAAAGGTTTATGCTTTCCAAGATAAGGCAGACAGATAAGAGAAAGATGTTTGTCAATGTGGTACATTGTGTGTCAACCTGATTCCTTTGTTATCAAATTCAACAGAGAGCAGTGCCTTAGTAGAAGTTTGTAATCAAATCATTTGCCTCCATCCACTCTCCCTGTAACTAACCTCATTTAGATCCTGCTGTGCACTGGATCCACATGTTCTCCCTGAAGCTTGCATGGCACCTATCAAACCATTCTACCACTTACTAAAACAGTCTTTGAAAAAGTAATTATTCCTTAAGTCGAGTCTAATCATCCAACTGTAAAAAATCAACCCACTGATGATGTAATAACGCTGACAGCCTTGCTGCACATGACAGAAAATATAGTAGTATAAAAAAATAGTATTACAGGTGTTAGTAATAATACAAACACATGTAAATGATGTCATATATATATATATATATATATATATATATATATATATATATATATATATATATATATATATATATATATATATATGCATTTATATGCGAACTTTTTTCTGGAGCAAGTTTTATACACTATTGCACTTCGACACAGTTTACAAAGTTGAAACGTTTGACTTTAATCTGTAAAGTAAAGAAACAATATTTATCAAATATAATAAATAATTATCAAATGTTAGGAGAATATGTAAAATGCAAATCTATTTTTTTAACAGATGTCACATTTTTTAATTTATGAAATTTACCTTTAAATGTAATATAATATAAAAATAACTTTAAATATACTCTCAAGATGGAGAGGCAGCATCGGAAGCCTTGCTCGAGGAAGTGAAAGCGCTGCAAGTGGGAGGGTGTCCATGCTAGGCTAAATGCTAAACCCTACCTGGCTGGCTCTCTTATCCATTCTAATTTCTGACCTTTGGACAATAAATTGGATTACATCGGACTCCACGCGGTGATAGTTTAAAAAGTCTTTGTTTTCACTGACTCAGCGATAGTTCTGGATGCCACCATCCAGCTAGACGTGCTAGCTGCATTTTGCGCTGACAGAAATGCAGCTCTGATAAAACTTGTGGTGGTAGCATGTGTGTTTATATCAACACAATATGGTGCAAGATCTCTGTGCTCGTTTCCAGCTTCTGATCTTCACTAGTAGAGTTTGTGACTGTAAGGTGCAATTTTATTTACCATGGGAATTCACCACCCAGAGCTAATTCTAAGGAGGCTCTATGTGAACTCAATGGGGCTGTTAGAGACCTGCAGAATGGAAATCCATACAAATCTCAAATCAGTGCTCTCTAAATTCCAAGTCCCACCTACCACCCTCTATGGATCCATTGCATTGTTTACATATCATCCAGACCATTCCACAGACCATGCCATCACTGCCACCACTAACAAGGTAACATATGTTCGAATGCTGTTCATAGTTCAGCATTCAAAGCAATCAATCCATAGCACCTGATCGGGAAGATGAGCCTACTGGACGTGAACACTTCCCTTTGTAATTGGATCCTGGACTTCCGGACTGGGAGACCTCAGTCAGTCCAGATCGGGAGCAGCTTCTCCAGCACCACTACACTGAACACTGGGACCCCCCAAGGCTGTGTACTTAGCCCACTGCTGTTCAGTCTGCTGACTCACAACTCTGTAGCAATGCACAGCAAAAACCATATGACCTAACAGCCTAGTGTAGAGCCAACAAAACTATAGAGATGGTTCCTGATTTTAGGAGAGCATAGAGTACGCATTCCCCTCCGAACATTGGTGGATCCTCTGTAGAATCTTGAAGTACAAGAAATTCCTGGACTGGTTGTTGTTTCTGTTTTTGTCACTGCCTATATTTCCCTGTTTGCCTTCTTTATGACTCTGGACTGGTTTTGATTTTTACGTTTTTGCTATAGCCCTTCTTTTCTGTCTACCAGCCTAATTAAAAATTAAAAATTATATAAGCTCTACACTCCTGTTGCGTCCTGCATTTGGGTCCTCCCTGCCAGCCTCACTGACAATATCTGTCTGCACTGTGTTGTGTTGTCTGTTTGGCACACTTTGCACTTTAGTGGCTACGACCAACCACTTACTCTAGTCCTCGGCTCTGTGTGGTTTTATGTTGCTCTATGTTGTGTGATGTAACTGTATATTGGTTTATGTAGCACCAGGTTTCCGGAGACACATTGTCTCATTTCTCTGTCTACCTGTTGTTGGAATGACAATACAAGTTTCTTGTTTTGACCATTTTAGAAAAGATAAATCATTTATTGGCTGCAAAATTTCCCAGAAATGTGTGGACATGTGTGGCATCCACTATTCTTTTACTGTAACAACAATACGGCTGCAAATAACAATTATTTAGATAATCGATGAACCGGGTGGTTATTTTATTTTTCATTTAATTGGAAGGTGAGAGAGATGGGTTTGTGTAACCGAGGAAAACCCAAGGGATAAGGTTAATTTTACGCGTTTTATTTATTTTTCACACCCTCACATTTATGCCCTCCGGCCTAATCTCTGTGTCTCCCGGGCTTCCTTTATCCCCCTCCTTTTATCCTCCCCCGATCACTGAAAGAGAGGAAAGAATGATTAGCTAAAGTGAACACAGGTCCGCGCTTCTTACCGATCGTCTCCGCCAGTCTCGCTCTCCATTTCACTGGCGCTCGACGACGTCCCTTCTGCCATTTTTAAATGAGATGCTCTGCGTATTATATCTATATAAAACTTTAAATCAGGGTATTTATGAATAAAAATACATATATTATATATTCTATATTCTTTAAAAAAGCTTCATATGTATTTTTCATCATATAGTTCATTATCATTTGGGGGAAAAAAAGTTGAAGCAGTCCATATCGCAGTGTTATCTTAGCATCATTCCCCCATTAGTTTTAATCTAGTAATCAATAACAGCATTCATTTACACCAAATTTCATTCAAAGGATAATTGTCCTGTCTACCTGCTCCAAACCAAATTGTTCATTTCATGATGCAGCAAATATTTTCAATTGATGAACACTCTAGAGTGCAGGAAAGCCACTTCAGCACTCTACTCGACTTTTCCACACACTACACTCTACTTTCCTGTTATAATAAGATGCAGTTTGTGGTTTAGAATTGGTCCTTGCATTATGCAAGACTTTCTTGGATGTAAGCGTTTGTTGCTCTAAAATCTGTATATAGTGTACATTGATGAAACATCCACAAGCAGATCATTTCACAAGCAGGTTTTGGGGTCAAGTGTAACCCCTGGGAAAGGGCATTCTTGCAGCACCAGAATAAAGCATAATCGCACAGCAGCCCTGACACTGTCGGAGTGGGGCAGTGAGTACAATGACGGAAAAATATATTGAAATGGTAGTAGAGCTTGAACCCAAAAGAAAAACCGCCCTCATCCCGTCAGCTGACCGCGACACGACACCCTGCAACGAAACCTTATTTTCTGTTGCGATCCCCTACGAAGAGGCTTCACCTGTCGCCCATCCTCACACCCCATTCAAAAACTCAACATGAAATGCGGGGGGGGGACATGACTGCTTTTACTGCAGTGTCGAGGTGAGGTCTCAAATGCAGTGTTGCCTGAGGTGTCAATGATCACTGGGCATAGAGATATTGATTTTCACCCTCGTCCCTTTCTAACAGATAAGTCTTAGCAGTTGGATGCTGGGGAACAACATTTTAAAACATTCCTATAGTATGAATTTTTAACTATTTTTTTTCATTCCTGTTACTAATTAACCTAAGTCTATAATTGCTTCTCCAAATTCTTCTTTTTAGATTTATTGTTGCCATCAAGTAAAACAATTCCCAAAGTTTTCCCTTAAATTGAACATTCAATCCTTTTGTCTAGTTTTCTACACTCTGCTGTGAATAAAATATGAATGTATAAGATTCATAAATCATTGCATTCTTTTTCTATTTACATTTTACACAGAATCTTAACTTTTTTGGAGCAACTATTCAGGTCTTACTGAAGCAGTGGCAGCCTAGTGTTGCTGACTTTTGAACAAGTTCTTATCATAAGTAACCACTGAGCTTCTCACATGCTGCCATCATGCATTTGTAAAGACTATAAGACATTAAGAATATGCCCCCTCCCCTCCAATATCCCACTAGAACTAGAACTACACATTGAAACATCGCAGTGAGATGAAACAACAATAAAATGCCGATACTTGCACGTCTCACAGAAGCCATCAGTGTCTGCTCTCTGGTTTTCAAGCGTAAAGATGGAAATGGGATCACTGTATAAATCTGTTAATGCTCAATGTCTTGAAATATACTATTCATTAGATTCCTTTAAAAGTAGCGTCTCTATGACAGGAGATCAGTGCTGTGCACATAGAATATTAATGATACGAATTCTGCACATGCCCTCTTTGGAGCATTATTTTCAGCTTGTGCCAGAGGGAGATTTGATAACGTAAAGCGCCAGCAACACAAGCTCATAATGAGATCTACTCAGAAAAGGAGCAGAGACAAAATGCACCCGCAAGAGCATATTAAATGTTTGGAAAACAAAAAGTTTATGCTGTTTATCTGTAAGTAAGCCAAATGGGTAAAGGCTTTATCCCGAATTAGTGGCACGATTCTCGGTGGAATGTAGGATTTCAAGACAGAAACCGAACATACGGGTGTTATAATATTATTATAGAGCAGAACTGTAAAACAAAAATATTCTCAAGGTTTGAGAATCATATCATCTGTCCTGAACCACTGGCTTTCTTAACAGGTTCAACTGTGAAAAATACTCTAGAAGTAAACTTGAATTAGAACGAATAAAATAGGCATGGATTCAATGGCATTATTCAGATTAACACGTCAATACAGATTTAACACAGACACACCTTTGCCAGGAATAACATCTATTTGAGACTGGATCTCATATGGAGGAATAAGAACATGAAGCAATGTGACTGTACTGACTAACAACTAGTACCTCAACCAAAAATATCAAATTAAATTGTTGAAAGTCTCATCAATAGTAAATTTGGCGATATAAAAACATCAGAATAGAATTCAAACACCAAGGCAAAACACAGGCAAATATGTGTGTGTGTGTGTGTGTGTCTATGAGTGTGTGTGTGTGTGTTTCTGTATTCAGCGCTCTGTCTAAACCTTGCCTAATTTGCTTTCAAATTAAACCATATTTATTTACCATATTTTTGAACAAAGATGGAATTCACAAGGCTCTGTATCACCCACACAGTACAGGCACTGGGCACAGGGCATTATATCTCTGCTGAGCTTCTCAAAAAATGAATAATTTAATTCATTTTCAAAATATCCCCTTGTACTTTCTTTTCAAATGGAACAGACCTGTGTGTGTGTATGTGTGTGTGGCATACACACATAATTAATTAAAGGCATGTAAATGATAATGCACAACATGCATTTAAACAACATTAAAACATGTCAGCTTTAAGTTGTTTGACGGTAAATGCATGCTAATTCTTTACCAGGTATTTACTTACTGAGAAAAAGGTAAAAAAAAAAACATATACTTTCCTTCATTATTCTGATAAGAACACAAACCTTCTCCTTATTTATGGGGTATTGAAAAGCGAGCAGCTGAAGTATTTCTAATACGCTTTGTTTTCCTGCTACTGGGGAAATTAAGGAAGTTCACAGCCAAGACCACGACTAAACAGGGAGAGTGTTCTACAGGGCCTGGTTACCATGGTGATAATTAAGGCAACACAAAGCTCAGGCTGATAGCGGACAAAAAAAGTGGAAAAGAAGGAAGTAGTAATCCAATTACATCCAGAAGAAACATGGACAAGTGTGAATGCAAATTAGAAAGCTAAATTATTTTGTTATTTCATTATTGGACAAGAGCAACGAGGAGATAAAGCAACTATTAATAAATAATTCAAAATGAATAGTTACTTATCCTGTGTAAAAGAATTATTAGTGATTATCACAATTATTAGTGGTAACATCAGTGGAGTCTTTACTTAGGCTTTACTTTTGAAAGGATATGACAGTGTGTTCAAAGGGGGGTTCGGGCCTCGGTACCATTGGGTCCTTGAGCAAGGCCCTTAACCCTCTGTGCTCCAGGGGGTGCTGTATCATGGCTGACTGCACTCTGATCCCAGCTTCCAAACAAACTGAGATATGCGAAGGAAAGAATTTCACTGTGATGTAATGTTTATGTGACAAATAAAGGCTATTATTATTATTATTAAAAAATGTTTTGCAAGAAAAGATTGGAAGAGTGTGTGTGTGTGTGTGTGTGTGTGTGTGTGTGTGTGTGTGTGTGTGCAGTGTGTGTGGGTGCCAGCTTATGGGTGCAGCTTGTGGTGTAAATGTCCATGACAGGGACATTTAGGGAAAAAGGCCCCCAATGATCTTCCCAGCTGTCCTGACTATCCACTGTAGGGTCTTGTGATTGAAGAAGATGTAATTCCCACACCAGGCAGTAATGCAGCTGCTCAGGATGCTCTTGATTCCTCTGTAGACGAGGCAGCGTGATGAAAGCTGTGCATTCCTAAGCTAGGTTTATGTGCTTTATGACAAGTTTCTCCAAACACTTAATGATGATAGGAGTGAGTGCAATGGGACAGTAGTGATTCATCACAGGGACGACGGATGTTATCTTGAAGCACTTTGGGACAACAGTGGTGCTCAGATAGATGTTGGCATAAATGTAATGTAAATAAGTCGTGGTCTTTCTCTCTGCCCTCTCTTTAGCAAACGGTTCTGAACATTTTTGCATTAACTTTTCCTAATTTTACATGACTGTACTGAACTATAACCTAAAAACCAAGATATACAATAGCAATAATAATAATAACAATAATAATAATGATAATAATATAGTTACCATAGCTGAAATGTTCCCAGAAAAGTTGCCATTCAATTTTATTTTGTTAATGAATGAAAGACAGTAGAGAAAGACTCTTCTCAACCCTTGTCCTGACAAAGAGAAAATAATGTTCCATTCATTCATTCATTCATTCATTCATCTTCTACCGCTATATCCGATCTTCCCTCTGGTCACGGGGAGCCTGTGCCTCAGGTGTCTATGGGCATTAAGGCAGGATACACTCTGGATGGAATGCCAACCCATCACAGGGCACACACACACACACACACACACACATTCACACACTAGGGACATTTTTCAAAGGTGCCATTCAACCTACCCTGCATGTTTTTGGACCATAAACGACTAAATTGTTAAGACACAATATTATTGTAGATATATTAAAGATGTATAAACTGTATGTAAGAATGTTCTCTGAACAGCTTAAAGAGCTTGACAGTAACCAGATGTTGCTAGAACCTAACAATGTGTTAAAATAATTAGTTGGGCTTCAGCAGTTCTTGGCGTCCTTCAGTTATTTGAATATTAGATCATTTTTAATAGTAAAAAAAACAAAAAAAAAACAAACAAAGCTGTCACCCACTCCTCTTACCTTTCTACATTTGTTAGGAATATTCATGTGTGTGTATGTGTTTGTCAGTAGATACTACACATTAAGAGAACTGTCTGAAGAGTAGGTCTCTGATTGGTGTTTTCTCATATTCTGTGGATATACTGTAATTACATTAGCACCAGTGTTGGGGAGTACCGAGTTAAATGTAACGGCGTTATGTAATTTAATTACAAAATAAATGTAACAGTAATCCGTTACAGTTACTAAGAAGAAATGTGTCATTAAGTTACTTATGAAAATGATAAAAATTACAAATAGGGCTACGTCTGAACAATTTCATGTAAAATCAGTCCTTTAGACTACGGCATGATTTTCCATTTTGAAGCTTTTTTCTTAGAATGTTAACTTAAAGCACCACCTAGTGGACTAATGAAAGTAATCAAATGTAATCAGTTACTTTTATAAAGTCATTGACAAGTTACACTACTTATTACATTTTCAGTAGGGTACTTTATAATCTGTAATCTATTACATTTTCAAAGTAACCAACACTTACAACACACTCCAGATCCTTAGCTATTGCATTCAGTTAATAAATAAAAACACAAAAATAAAACAGATAGATGCAAAAGCAGCAGGAGCAGTTTTGTGTACATGTAACCTATTTGCCAAATGTGTGAATAAAAGAAGTTGTGTAACAGGAGAGAACACAATGCTGCTCCCCTTAAAGAGAAAAAAAAACTCCCAGGAATTGTTTATTCAACTGCCACTTTTTATTCTATCTGGTGGGAAAATAGTGAGAACGACAACAAGGGAGAGGAGAAGAAAAAGATGGAGAGCAAAAACAGGTGCTATTTTTAAAGTGTTCAGTTGTTTTCCAAGAACAGAAATTCGCTCCAGACGGTGTGAATTTCGACCTAATATGCCAAATGAAGATATATATACAACACTACATAAAGCTTTAGCTTTATAGGAACGATCAAGGAGGATGTTGACATTATTTTTCCCTTTATTAGTCAGCGCTCAGAGAATTGATGTTGATATACAGAGCAAATATATACCAGAAATCTCGGCAAGACCGAGTACCTAACATCAGAACTCCACGATGACTCTAGCATCCAAGTCAACAACGGTTGCCTGGCCAAGACTGATGCCTTCAAGTACCTTGGCTCGATGATCACCAGTGATGGTACCCTGACCTGGGACATCACCGGCTGCACCAGAGCGACCTCTGCCAAGTGGAGATCGATGACAGCAGTCACCTGCGACAAGCAAACCCCTGACCGACTCAATTCTAAAATCTGTCATACGACCTGTAGCCATATATGGAGCAGAATGCTGGCCAGCAACAGCAGAAGTAGAACGGCGTCTAGGATGCTTTGATGGGTGGCTGGTATCACGACTTGACCGTATCTGCAACGAGGACACCCGCAAAAAGCTTGACTTAGCCGCCATCAACCACAGGCTACGTGAATCGCACCTTCGCGACAACTGTGCACTATGGTGACAGACATCAATTAAGTTTCAGTTACGAACCCCCGAACAATTTTTCGTGTGCCGCCTAGTGAACGATTGAAAGTAATCAAAAAGTAACCAAATGTAATTTTGTCATTGTAAATCTAATTAAAAATGTACATTTTAAATAGGATCATTTCATCATATAAGTAATCCAAAGTAACCTTCCCAACACTGACTATGAGCAGTTTGAATACATACTGTATTGTATGCCCTCCAGGTTGAGGACAGATATATGAGAAGTAATGCGCTTTAGAGATTCAGAGGCTGTGAATCAGTAGCACAGTGCATTTCATTTGTTTTTCTACACAATAAAATTTGCATTTAATGTCTAGGAATTAGTGGTTCTCTTGGCCTTCTGAACTCCAAATGCTTGTAAATACTAGCCTGTTGACTGAACTCACCAGACTTAATAGCAGAGTAAAGTAGTCAGGTAGACACATTGAATTACAGTAGCATTTTTCCTCCAATGTGTACATGAGCACACTTGTACATGCCACAGATGCCCTTTAGTGTGTGCACTTAGCTGCAGCTCATTTTGTATTTAATAATATAACGTTAATGAGTGAATAAAGACACCGATGTCAAACGTTAAAATACTATAATTGCATGCTGATCCACGTTTTTTTTTCAGTCCGTCTTTCATGCTGTGTTCATTTCTTTTCTCTTTATATCCTGCTGTGTTTAGGTGCTGTGAGACACACCGATTTTGTTCCTTGTGCTACACAATGGAAATAACAAAAAACAAAAAAAACTTGAACAGGACTCATTATCCTTCAGTGAATGACTGCTCCGATCTTTAGATCTGTCCTGACCAGCTGGATCTTCTGTTCAGACAGGTGGTCTGTCAGATCGGTGCCGCCATGACAACATCGGCCAGACACGACACATGATGACTGAGCTCAGCTGAAGCTCTCCATCCTCCTCCGGTCATCGTCTCATGGGGGAGGAGAAAAAGATGAGTGTCACTAGATGTGGGTCCTTCAACCTTTTGGCCATCATCTTGCTCTTGTTTTTCTCCGCAGGTGAGACGGATAGATTCAAATTCAAATTCAAATTTTATTGGTCACATACACAGTCATACACAGTATGATATGCAGTGAAATGCTTGGGCAGCTGCCCTGACCTCAAGAGTAGATTGTTTAACAAAATAGTAGATTATTTACAAAATAAATACAAATATAAAGTAAAATATAAAAAATATAAAATATAAAATAGACTTTAAAAAAGAGAAAGAGAAAAATGAAAGAAATCCAGAAGAAATCTGTGTGTGCAAAGCGGTAAAGCGGTAACAAAGTCCAGGTTTGTGCAATAGGGTGGCTTTTAAAGTGGTGTGTGCATATTGTGTGTGTTGTGTGTTTTCTGTCCGTGAGTAAGCAGTGACCACGAGTGACCACTGCCATAGTGAATGTCCAGTGTGAGTGTAAGTGGATCAGTACTGTCTGGTGTACTGATTGAGAGACCTTATTGCCTGCGGGTAGAAGCTCCTCCTCAGTCTCTCTGTGTTGGCCTTGAGGGAGCGGAAGCGCTTTCCAGACCGCAACAGAGAGAACAGTCCATTGCTGGGGTGGCTGAGGTCCTTCATGATCTTCCTGGCCTTGGTCCAGCACCGCTTGCTGTAGATAGAGTGCAGGTCAGGGAGCTCAGTATGGATGATGCGCTCAGCTGAACGCACCACCCTCTATAGGGCTCGTCTGTCCTGCACAGTGCTGTTCCCGAACCAGGTTGCAATATTTCCCGTCAGGATGCTCTCTATGGTGCAGGAGTAAAAGTTCCTGAGCACCTTAGATGAGGGTCAGAACATACATTATGCATCAGGGACTGGGTTTCATGCTGTAGAATGATTAACAGAAATGAGTGTGGACTATACAGAATATTTCAAATATATAGAATCCTGTTTCCAGCAGTGAATTACAAAAAAATCCAAGTGGTCGCATTGTGCGATATAAAGATGCACTTATAGTCAGAATTCAGACGCAATTCTTTTTTCGAAATGGTTTAATTCAGTGGTGGAAATGGGCTTCCATGAAAATACTATCAGTTTATATAATTGATGTATACAACAAATTGGTTAAGGAAATAATTTATATGCGCTAAAAAAGCTTTTTAATGCATCAATCAATAAAAAGGATTTGCAAGAAAAAAGAAAACCTGATCTTTTGAAGAAAAAACAAGCATAATTATTGCCATATCTACAGCATGTTACATAAATGTCACTCAAATTAAACTACATGCGATCTACATGCAGTTTATATCTGTATGGGTATTATAGGGAGCTTTTGTGATTCGATTAGAACAAATAATTATATTTATGCTTGTTAATAAATATTTGCAAATGTTCGCTATTCAATGAAATCACTGCTAATAATAAAGAAAGAAGACTGAATTTAAGAATGAACAATGATATGAATGCTTGGAAGGAACTGAACATGCCCTCTGAATCTAACCTGCATGTTTCTCAAAGCACAGTACTGTACTGTACTTACTGTACTGATAAGATTTCACTCTATATAATCACGGAATTAGATTTGAATATAATTGAGGTTTAATATAAGTGTTGTGCTTCTGCCATGTTTCTTCTTATTTTAAAATTAACGCTGAGTCTTCTCTTTATACAAAGAAGGATTTATAATATGCCTACATTTTCAGTTGAAGACCGAAGACCGAAATGTTAAGGAGAAGTTAAGGAGATCAGCAAACCTACTAGACAGAATAAAATAATACTGCAAACATGAATATACAGGCTCAATAACACTAAAAGTGTACTGATTAAAAAATAAACTGTCCAGGACCTCATCTAATTATACATAACATTAACATCATTACTAAAGATTAATTATTCTTTTCCCCCCCTCCACAGCTCTCTCAGCTCATTTCCGCGTGTGTGAGCCCTACACTGACCACAAGGGGCGCTATCATTTTGGATTCCACTGTCCTCGCCTGTCTGACAACAAAACGTACATGTTCTGCTGCCACCACAACAACACTGCCTTCAAGTACTGCTGCAATGACACTGAGTTTCAAACCATCATGCAGGTCAACCTCACTACCACTCTCGATGGCTTTTCACACAAGTAAGTTGATTAGTGTGGAACGAAAACTTTACAGAGCAGGACTGTCCGATCTTTACTTTTCTGGGTTTTCATTCAAACAAGCGAAATTGATGAGATTTAAACTGGTGGAATGTGGTGTTGCACCCACATGTGGGAAACATTCTAATGTACAATTAGAACACCCTAACGTACAATAAATGCACTTTGCCCAGCTTTAACCGAACATGACTTATGGTAATCCCAAAAGGGAGTACCAAAAATATGTTGCCCAATAAACAGAGTGAGAAGCAAAAATAGATGGATGAAAAACAATTATTGCAAAAATGAGTAGCAAATTAGTCCATAACATCAAAACAAAACCCAACCATCTTTAAATAACTTCCAAAGAAAAGAAATCACACTTAGTCACACTTCAATATATTCCCAGAAATCCACAAATTACAAAATAAAACAAAGTGCAAACAAAACCAAACAACATACCTGCGGGCCTCTCGCCACACACACATACTAACACAACACTGATCACAACAACAACAACAACAGCAACAACAGCAACAACAACAACAACAACGGGAGAGAAAAAACAATGACTCACCAACAGGCACATTCATAATGGTGGCCAGTACCCCATTACCCCATGAGGAGGGACAAACTCATAAAGACTTAACAAAACATCCTATAGATAAACTGCCTCTCTCTTTCGTTCTTTTAACAGTCCAGTCACAATATACACTGTATTCCCCTGATAATCAACCAAATAGTTTTAACTTCTTTACACAGGAAATATGACAGAAGCAGCTCGGTTCTTGTTAATGGTGCAATCCGTCTGTGACTGTCACAATGATATTAACATTATTATTTAACACTAACATGGGATAAAACATTTTCCATGGCATCGCACGGCCTCTACCTAGCATTTTGTCTACACGGGGCTGTTTGTTCTTCCTACTGAGAGCACAGTAGATAGCAAAGGCTCCAGATGGATGGTGGTGCAAGTAACTGACATTTAGATTGCACGAGGCATAGATAGAGGGATTATCATCTTGGCACCAACCCATGCAGCCCACACAAACACAACAGCACGATTATATGATAAACCTGGACCTCGGGCTGGTTTTTATTATTATTTAGCACAGCATCACGTATCCTACGCATACTCTGCTACTGATATAAAGCTGCTAATTTTTTTCGAGACGAACAACGTCAAGTCATGCGGTTTTTAAAATAGTGCTGCCCTCACATACGCTCCTCCGCCTTTCAGTTATTATGACAGTTTAGCAAGGATAGAAGTTGTTCTTGTCTTCCACACAGTACGTCTCCTTTACTAATGGTCACGCCAGACTGCGCTCACCTACTGTGTGTTCAGGCTTTATAAAAGCATTGTGTGAGGAAAGGAGACCCGGTGAGAAGCCATTTCATTCACATTTGCGGTCAGCAGGACACAGGCGGTGATATTTATCAATGCCCTTAGGTTAAAAAGAAAGACCGCACCCACTCACAATCAGCTCAGCGGTGGAGACTATTTGTCAAGCGAACTCATGCATAACGGTCCTGCAGTGAGATGTATTGAAAAAAAAAACAGACTGAAATTGAACGAGACGGACGGAACATATGGATCCAGAAATATTGAACAGAACAATAATATCACAATAGTGATAAAAATATTCTCCAATTAATCTAGTCGGCATTTTGAAACATTTATGACCATACATGTTGATGGTAAATGTTAAAACTAGCTATATACAGAATATAAAGTTCAAGTTCATTTATTTCTATAGCGCTTTTCATAATGGACATTGTTTCAAGCACACACTTTCAGAATATCACAGAATGCCAAAATATTTAATATGAAATATTGTATTATTAATATAATTTTTTTTTCCCTGATGAGTGAGCCTGGGGCAACTGTGGCAATCCCTTAGATGGTATGAGGAAGAAAAGTTGAGAGAAACTGGACTCAAAATGGAAACCTATCCTCATCTGGGTGATACCAAGTGTGTGATTTATAGAAGATACCTGATTATAGAAAATATCAAAACCCCAAGATTCAAAACCTTATGAAGTGGGGTCCCAAACTGGTACCTCACTAGATTCTGTATCCTAAGGTGGTTCTCGGTTCTAAGGGAGCTGGTACCTCTCTATATGGTTCTTGGTTCTATGGGAGCTGGTACCTCTCTGGATGGTTCTGAATCCTAAGGAAGCTGGTACCTCTCTAGATGGTTCAGGATGTTTGCAGGGTGTAGTTTTTCGGCGTCTACTCTAAGAAGGTTTGAAGGAAGCTCAGGAGGCGCCTCGGGATGAGAGAGAAACAGTGGAGAGGAAATTGCATCGCTGATGTTCATAATATTAGTCACATGTAGTACTGGAGTACGAGGTTATTATGTGTAAGCCTTGCAAAAAAGATAAGTGAGTGAGTCTGAGCTCCCGGACACTATCAGGAAGGCTATTCCATAGTTCAGTAGCTAAATGTGAGAACCCTTTACTGCCTTTAGCAGACTTTGCTATCCTTGGTACTACTAGAAGTCCGGAGTTTTGGGATCTTAAGGAACATGAAGGATGGTAATGTGTTAGAAGGCTGGAATATAAAGAAGAAGACTATATATAAGGGTTGCAGTGGCAAGGCAGAATATCGCTGTCAATGAATGAATAATTTGTGCCAACTCCAATTTGTGACGCTTTTGATCATCCATCCATCTAGCTGTTTCCTTGTCAGAGTTTGCCGCAGGAACATTTGGCACGAGGCAGAAGCATACTCACAGTGGGACTAAAACGATAAGTTTCACGCCTATCTTCTTCAAGTGTCGCCCGCTGCAAATGGTGTACTGACTGGAATTTGGCGAGGACACAGTTTCAAAAATGTCTTTATATTTATACATGTATTGCACCATGCAGTAAAAATAAATCAACACAAAGATTTAACCCTTGCGTTACCCTTACTAAACGTCTTACCCTGCATTTTCTGTGTTTTGTACCAGTAACTACACAGCACTGGTTGGAGTGTGGATCTATGGCTTTTTTGTCATGGTGTTGCTGGCATTGGACTTCCTCTACTACTCAGCTATAAACTACGAAGTGTTCAGGGTGTACCTGGAGAAATGGGGGCTTGGGGGGCGCTGGCTGAAGCAAGCTCGCAGTCAGTGGCAACGGCCTGAGCAGGAGGAGAATCAGGGGCAGCTTCCTCAACCTGGAGCTCCGTCAGGATTATCACACTACCAGCAGTCACACTATCACTCCCAGCCCAGACACAGCTTGAAGCCTGACGCCCAGAGTCCCACACACACTGCACACAACACAGCGATCCCCTGGTGAGTGCAAAACTTTCTGTTAGATTCAGGACAGTTACTCCTGCGGATGTAACAATATCTATAAAAAGTTACTTTTTTTATCTTCTAGGATCACCGTCATTCTTTATTTTATTTATTTAATCAGTATTCCTCCAGTGTTATGTGGAATGCTATGAGATATTATCTATTTAGCACAAATTTATTGCATTGACAGCCTTTCTGTCTGGAATGGTCACCTTAAACCTCATCTTCTCATCTTCTCTCTATAATAAATAATCAGATGGTTGGAATGGAGGAAAAACACTCAGATGCAGATGCAGATAAGCTCTAATACACACACACATGCACAAGCTCATGTGTCATCATCACATTGCAGATGTCCAGATGCTCATATGCATATATTATGGAAATAGGATTTAGATTATAATTTCTTATGAAAATCTCAGTATACGTTTCCTTCTACTCTCTAAAAGCTGCATTCAAATCATTTATGGATCTAATGTGTTTTGTATCGCTTAAAGAACACTTTTAATAGCATCCGATTCTTCTCCATCTTCATTCGTCTCCTGAAACTGTTGCATTTAGATTTTTATACAGGCCTTTGCTCTTGGTGGTGGTGTGTAATTATTGTTGTTGGAGCTGGTGGTTGTTGTTCTTGTTGGTGTTGTAAAAATGGTTGTTGTTGGTGGTGGTGATGTGTGATGTTTATTGTTATTGTTGTGGTGTGAAATGGTTGTAGTTGTTTATGGTGGTGTGTAATGATTGTTGTTATTGGTGGTGGTGTTTAATGGTTATTGCTCTTGGTGGAGGTGTGTAATTATTGTTGTTATTGTGTGCAACGGTTGTTGTTAGCGGTTGTTGTTTTTATACTTTGCAGTGGCTTTGCATTGACAAATCTGTATATTTGTTGTTCATCCTACAAAGGATAGATGTCTGCGTGAGGCCACTGGAGACGGTCTACTCCATTCCTCAGGGACCATTAGGGAAATTAATAGAACCATGAAAAAAACATTTGCTGATAGGGTCAAGACTCGTAAGATAAGGTTACGGACTAAAATAAATACCAGTGTTTCAGTTTTTTTGCTTTCCTGGTATGGGTATGGCATGAGAAAGCACTAGAAATAGCTTTACATGGCAAGTTTCTGTGCATTGTGTCATTGGGATAACAAGAGGGAGCCTCTGGTAATGTTAGCAGGATGGATGATTATTCTGCTGTTTGTTAGCTGCATTGTGTTCCAACAACATGCCTGCGTGAAGAACAAATAAACTGTACTGAAGCCTGCATCAAAACACTCCATACAGTCGTACTAGATACTAGATTTGTAGTAGTAGTTGGTGTTAAAATTATTGTTGCCAGTGTTGATGTAACAGTTATAATGGTTGTTGTTGCAAGCTGTGTGCGCAATGGTGTTTGTGTTATGCTAAAGGTTGTTAGTGGTGGTGGTGTTAAATGGTTGATGTTGGAGGTGGTGTGTCATGTTTGAAGTTTGGTGTGGGAATCTATAATGGGTGTTTGTGCTGTCTAATGGTTGTTGTTAGCAATGGTGGTGCTGTGCATTGGTTGTTGTTGGCAGTGTGTAATAGTGGTTTTTGGTGGTAATGGTGGTACTGGTTGTTGTTGGGGGTTGTGTGTCGTGTTTGTCGTGGTGTGGTAGTGTATAATGGTTGTTGGTGGGGGTGTGTAATGGTTGTTGGTGGTGGTGTGTAATGATTGTTGTTGCCCATGTGTATGGGTTGTTGTTAGAGGTGTGTAATGGTTGTTGGCACTGTCTAATGGCTGTTGTTAGCAATGGTGGTGGTGCTGTGTATTGGTTGTTGTTGGCAGTGGTGGTATGTAATGGTTGTTGTGGGCGGTGTGTAATGGTTGTTGTTATTAGTGGTGGTGGTAGTGCTGTGCAATGGTTGTTGGTGGTGTATCGTATTTGTAGTTGGCGATGTGTATTGGTTGTTGTTGGCGGTGTGTATTGGTTGTTGTTGGCGGTGTGTAGTGATTGTTGTAAGCGGTGGTGTTTGTGCTCTGTAATGGTTGTTGTCGGCGGTCTGTAATGGTCGTTGATGCTGTGTGTAATGGTTGTTGTTGGAGATGTGTATTGGTTGTTGTTAGCGGTGTGGAACGGTTGTTGATGAGGGTGTGTAATTGTTGTTGTAGGCGATGTGTAATAGTCGTTGATGCTGTGTGTAATGGTTGTTGTTAGCGGTGTGGAATGGCTGTTGATGGCGGTGTGTAATTGTTGTTGTTGGCGAAGAGTATCGGCTGTTGTTGGCGGTTTGCAATGGTCGTTGATGGCTGTGCTTAATGGTCGTTGATGTCTGTGTGTAATTGTTGTAGGTGGGGTGTAATGGTCAATGGTTGTCGATGGCGGTATGTAATGGTTGTAGTTGGTTGTTTTTGACAATGTGTAGTGATTGTTATAAGCGGTGGTTTTGAGTCAGCCTGTGTGAGCACTTCCGGCACCACAGAGGAACCTCTCACCTGGAACCCGCCACCAGGAAATGGCGTCTGTCTGTCTGGCACTTATAAGGACCCCAAAGACCCTCAATCAGTGCCAGATTGTCTTCAAGGATAACCCTGAACACACGCAAGCAATTTGTTCGACATAGTTACCGACCTGTTTCTTATCTTCGCTCTCCCGACCTCCGGCTTCCCGACCCTGCCTGTTCCCGGACTCTCGATTCTCATCGCACTCAACGCGCTTCACTCTCCGGCTCGCGCTCCACGCGCTTCAAGCTCCGGCTCGCGCTACCCGCGCTCCACGCGCTTCAAGCTCGGATCCATTCGCCCGGCACTTCCGGGTCTGTCTCATGATTCAGATCTCGGAGTCGGCTCACTCTGCTCTAAGGATTCGGCTCACTCGGCTCTAAGGAATCGGCTCACTCGGCTCTAAGGATTCGGCTCACTTGGCTCTTAGGAATCGGCTCACCGGATCTATCGCTGGTTTCTCCATTCCTCTGGCTGCTAGCTGTCTCAGAGCTCACTCACAGATCCGCCCACTTCAAGCTCGGCATCCGCCTTGGATCCTCCATACAGGTGTGACAGAACAATCTGGCCAAGAATGGATCCTGCGGAAACTTGCGACCCCCGCTCGGTACTCTGGAGACCCAGACACCTGTCGTTCTTTCCTTATTCAGTGCGATTTGGTCTTCAATCTGCAGCCTCTGTCGTTTAGCCCGGAACGGGCTAAGGTGGCTTACACCATCTCACACAACCATGGTTCCGGGCCGTAACTCATATCCGTCGGGGAAAAAACACCATGAGTGGCTTACCCTGTTGGTGATTTCTTCCCCCCAGGCCCCTATCTTGCTAACCCTCGTCTGGACTGGCCCACAGGTCGAGTTTTGGAATGGGGAACCCACTGCCTTGGCCATTGCCTCATGAATCCCACCCCCAAACCTCCCTCCGCCATCGTCCCCAGACCCCAGGACCTTGTGGCCGTTCCTGAGGTTTACCGTGACCTAGCCCCAGTCTTCAGTAAGGCCCTCGCTACCAGCCTGCCCCCCCACTGGCACTACGACTGTTCCATAGACCTGCTCCCAGGAACCATCCCTCCTCATGGCCGCCTCTACCAACTTTCAGCACCTGAGAGAGCCGCCATGAACAAATACATTCAGGAGTCCTTGGCAGCAGGCATCATCCGGCCCTCCTCATCCCCTGCAGGCGCAGGGTTTTTCTTTGTGGAGAAGAAGGATAAGACCCTTCGCCCCTGCATTGACTACCGTGGCCTTAATGCTATCACCGTCCGCAATCGCTATCCGCGGACTGACCACCGAAACTTGGAGAACCTGCAATCGGCCAAACGGCCCTCGCCAGGCCAGATGGGGCCTTTTCTTTGGCCGTTTTCAGTTTACCCTGTCCTACCGCCCTGGGAATCGGAACACCAAGCCTGATGCTCTGTCCAGAGTTCATGCCCCTGAAGAGGAGGAGGAGGAGCCGAACCCCGAAACCATCCTTCCCAAGTCCGTCTCGGTGTGCACTCTGGGTCTGGATCTCGAGGAGAGGATCAGGAAGGCCCATGAGGGAAATCCTGTGCCCAAATACTATCGGGCTGGGAAGGGCCTGCTTTTTGCCCCTGAAGGTCTGCGCTCTGAAGTACTCCAGTGGATTCCCCCGAACCCTGTCACTGGTTCGGACACGCTTCTGGTGGCCCTCGCTCCATAAGGACACCCAGGATTATGTGGCTGCCTGCCCGGATTGCGCCTAACACAAGAGCTCTCACAGGCAACCGGAAGGTCTTCTACATCCGCTCCCCATACCTAGGCGTCCGGGGTTCCCACATCGTTATGGATTTTGTGACCGGCCTACCCCCCTCTAATGGAAACACCACCATCATAACTGTGGTCGATCGATTTTCTAAGATGGGGCACTTCATCGCCCTACCCAAGCTGCCGTCTGCCAAGGAGACTGCCAAGCTGGCCATCCACCACATCTTCCGGCTCCATGGACTCCCCAGGGACATTGTCTCGGATCACGGACCCCAGTTCTCGGCTCGGTTTTGGAGGGAGTTTTGCCACCTACTGGGCATTTCGAACAGTCTCTCGTCTGGTTTCCACGGCCCCAGACCAACGGCCAAACCGAGAGGCTCAACCAAGATCTGGAGACCGGGCTCCGCCTCCTCTGCAGTCGAGAGCCAGCCTCCTGGTCCGAGAGGCTAGTGTGGATCGAATATGCCCATAACACTCTTCCCACAGCTTCCACCGGCTCTCGCCTTTCCAAGTGGTCCATGGTTACCTACTGCCAATTTTCTCAAGCCAGGAGCCCCAGTCCTCAGTTCCTTCAGCCACCCACTTCTTCCGCCGCTGCCGACGAGGCTGGAGGGTCGCCTCCAGCCCCGGAAATGGCGTCGTTATCACGTTGGTCAGCGTGTGTGGCTCTCCACACGGGATCTCCCCCTGAAGGTCGCCTGTCGGAAATTAGCTCCCCGCTTCGTGGGCCCGTTCCCCATTGCCGTCTGGCTCAGGCTCCCCAGGGCACTCCGGGTCCATCCGACATTTCATGTCTCCAGAGTTCGACCTACCCGGACCGGCCCCCTCCACCCGCCCAGATAGTTGAGGGGGGTCCCGCCTACACCTACAGAGGAGGCTCGCGCTCCTCGCGCTTCAAGCTCCGGCTCGGTCATTGATGGCGGTGTGTAATGGTTGTTGTTGGCAGTGTGTAATGGTTGTTGATGGAGGTGTGTAATGTTGTTGTTGGCGGTGTGTAATGGTTGTTGTTGGCAGTGTGTAATGGTTGTTGATGGAGGTGTGTTGGGGATGTGTGTTGGTTGTTGTTGGCGATGGTTGTTGTTGGCGATGTGTAATGGTCGTTGTTGGGGTTGTGTAATGGTCGTTGAATGGCGGTGTGTAATGGTTGTTGTTGGTGATGTGTAACTTGGTTGTTGTAGGCGGTGTGTAATGGTTGTTGTTGGGGATGTGTGTTGGTTGTTGTTGGCGATGTGTAATGGTTGTTGTTGTTGGGATGTGTGTTGGTTGTTGTTGGCGGTGTGTAATGGTTGTTGTTGTTGGGAGGTGTGTTGGTTGTTGTTGTTGCTGGTGTATAGTAGTCGTTGATGGCGGTGTGTAATGGTTGTTGATGGAGGTGTGTAATGGTTGTTGATGGAGGTGTGTAATGGTTGTTGATGGAGGTGTGTAATGGTTGTTGTCGGTGTGTAATGGTTGTTGTTGGCAGTGTGTAATGGTTGTTGATGGAGGTGTGTAATGGTTGTTGTTGGCGATGTGTAATGGTCGTTGTTGGGGTTGTGTAATGGTCGTTGATGGCGGTGTGTAATGGTTGTTGTTGGTGATGTGTAACTGTTGTTGTAGGCGGTGTGTAATCGTTGTTGTTGTTGCTGGTGTTGATGGCGGTGTGTAATGGTTGTTGATGGAGGTGTGTAATGGTTGTTGGCGGTGTGTATGGTTGTTGAGGTGTGTAATGGTTGTTGATGGAGGTGTGTAATGGTTGTTGATGGAGGTGTGTAATGGTTGTTGATGGAGGTGTGTAATGTTGTTGTTGGCGGTGTGTAATGGTTGTTGAGGAGGTGTGTAATGGTGTGTTGATCGGTGTGTAATGGTTGTTGTTGGCGGTGTGTAGTGTGTAATGGTTGTTGATGGAGGTGTGTAATGGTTGTTGTTGGCGATGTGTAATGGTCGTTGTTGGGGTTGTGTAATGGTCGTTGATGGCGGTGTGTAATGGTTGTTGTTGGTGATGTGTAACTGTTGTTGTAGGCGGTGTGTAATCGGTTGTTGTTGGCGATGTGTGTTGGTTGTTGTTGGCGATGTGTAATGGTTGTTGTTGTTGTAGGCGGTGTGTAATGGTTGTTGTTTCTGGTGTATAGTAGTCGTTGATGGCGGTGTGTAATGGTTGTTGTTGGCAATGTGTGTTGGTTGTTGTTGGTAGTGCTAATGGTTGTTGTTGTTGTAGGCGGTGTGTAATGGTTGTTGTTGACAATGTGTAATGGTTGTTGATGGCGGTCTGTAATGGCTGTTGTTGGCGGTGTGTAATGGTTGTTGTAGACGGTGAGTAATGATTGTTGATGGCGGTGTGTAATGGTTGTTGTTGGCAATGTCTATTGGTTGTTGTTGGCGGTGTGTAATGCTCGTTGATGGCGGTGTGTAATAGTTGTTGAAGGTGGTGTGTAATGATTGTTGTTGGTGGTGTGTATTGGTTGTTGTCGGCGGTGTGTAATGGTTGTTGTTGGCGGTGTGTGTTGGTTGTTGTTGGCGGTGTGTAATGGTTGTTGTTGGGGATGTGTGTTGGTTGTTGTTGGCGATGTGTAATGGTTGGTGTTGGCGGTGTGTTATGGTTGGTGGTGGTGGTAGTACTGTGTAATGGTTTTTCTTGGCAGTATGTAATGGTTGTTGTTAGCGGTGGCAGTTCTGTGCAATGATTGTTGCTGTCTGTGGTGTGTCATGTTTGTTGTTATGTGGTAGTGTATAATGTTTGTTGTTGGTGCTGAGTAATGGTTATTGCGAGACAGTCGGAGCAAGCAGAGGGGCGGGAGCCAAAAGAGGTTGTGCCAATCCATGAGTAGTCATCGATGGACGTCAGGGGAAGGGTCCCGATCCGTGAGACCGTGGGTGTGTCCCGGGGTGAGTATGAGGGAAGGAAAACCACTGGGACACGCATTGAAAGAAGTGCTTGGTGATCTGTGTCTGTCCCTTCCACCTCAAATAATTTTCAGGTCTTTTTTTAATTACAAAAGCAAAGCCAAAATAGAGAAACCATGTGTGAAAAATTAAGTACACCATATGATTTAAAAGCCTGTAAAGCCACCTTTAGCAGCGATAGCTAGGAAAGATTGTGTTCTTCATGACTTCATCTCTTTCTTACTTCAGTTCCTTGAGGTTTGAAGGTATTTGTTTATTCACAGCTCTCCTAAAGCTGAGGTCTTTTATTTGGTCCACGTAACACATTGACACATTGACAAGTGTTCTCACATTGTATTTATTCCACATGTATTTGGAATAAAGAGGAATTCATGACCATGTGCCTGAATCATCACCTCCTAGACCTGTGCTTGACTGTTGCAGTGTGTTGTTTTTGATGAAATGTGTTTGGATTACGACAAAAATGCTTTTGTGCGTTATATAGCTAAACAACTCCACTTATATGTTGAAATAACTTTGTTACAAAATCATTAAGGTTTGTTCTGATTACATTTTTCTAACCTAGGTTTAAATTTGCATTTTTTGCATTTGGAAGATGCTTAAAGACAGTGGCATAAGCTGTGGAGGAAGCCACTTTCTCCTGGCATCTTTTACAAACAAGCCATAATAAAACCTTTTTTTTCCATTTCATAAATGTACTGTCATTAAATGTAACCATTTAACATGCTAATAGAAGCGTGTTGAGTGATGTATATATAGCTCTTTGCATTTGTTGCAATTTCTCTAAATTCTCTGTATTTGCTGGGGTGTGATCTCCTGGAAAGAAAATTTTATTTATCTAATTATTTCAATGCATTTCCCCAGAGTAAAATACATTGTGTTCTTTTTTTTACCTAAATGGTTGAAATAAGATTCCATGGTTTTTAAAAAGGCTTAATCCAGACCAATGGTGTTATGAAATGAAATAATATATTATTAAATATATGCAGCAGCAAAACGACAGCTGAAAGTGCCCCATATTATCACTCATAACACTGCTCTGGATCATTATTATTACTGTTATCACTCATTATGTCTCATTCTGAACCTCAGGAAATGTATTGCAGGGTGAAAATTGCATTAAATTAATAAATGTAGTGATAATGTATGTCTAATCTAATTATCCGAGGGTCAGGGAACGTATTTGCATGGGATAATTATTAATCCAGTGCTAGAAGTCAGGGAAACGAAAGCTTCACTAAGGATATATGGATGAAATCTAAAGCAAAAGCTCCCGTCGGAGACTTTCTCAGCTTCTGTGAGAATCAATCATCACTAATAGTGAATATTTGTGACTAGCAAGCTGTATTGCGTAGACTCTGTATCAGGGTCTGAACTGCAAGTTGAACTCATTGTGACAGCATTGTTTGGCAAACGGTGTTTGACCTGATTCTTTCCAGATTACGTCTGATGAGTGATAGCTCATACATCCTAGTATGCTCTAGTAACAAGAAAACAATATTACATGCAGGAGTATGTAGCTTTTGATTTAAAAAAATCTTTGCACGGATAGATAAATTAGACACACGCACGCACGCACACACGCACACACACACACACACACACACACACACACACACACACACACACACACACACACACACACACACACACACCCCCTCAAGCTGGAAGAGGATTAAAAGGAAGCTGCTGTTTTTCTTTGAAACATAAAAAAGGGAAACGTGATACTTGTAGTATGAGGAAAGAAGCAGCTTGTGTCATGAAGTGTATAATATAACAATATAAGGATTTATTATCATTTATTTAATTCTGTATGAGTAATTTAAGAATCTAGTAGACAATGAATAAACAAACTGGGTCAAAAACAGGAATAATGGTTTGTTGTTTGTTTGTTTTTTATTTAAAGAAATTTAAAGAGTAGGTTAAATTCAATCTAGTAATAAGCAGCTTATGTATCTTGGACATCATCCTTCCTAAAGAAACTATTTTTAGATACTATTTGCTAAGTACAACTCATCTGTTCAAATTTGTTTATTCACCAGATATTTATAGACTATTTTATTGAATCGGGTAGAGATTTGATAAGAAGTGATAATCTGTGAACTTGTCAGCTCCTTAAATTAGCGTCATTATTGGTTCTTGGCTAAGTATATATATCACCTGCAATATGATCATATATATATATATATATATATATATATATATATATATATATATATATATATATATATATATATATATATATACACTCTGCACTGCGGTGCAGTAAATCATTTGTGTTAATAGGAGTACAAAGGAAGTGTTTGATGGAGGGAAATCATGATGTTGCATATGTCACTATGTAAATAAAAAAGCATTGAGGCATTGGACGAGTCTGACTCTGGACCTTCATAGTGTCTCTACAGAACAGAGCAGGCCATGCAGTTTAACTTACTGCATCCCAGCTGAGGACAGGAAGCCAAATGGTCTGGCTTAAGTTACAGACATCTAAGAGCCCAGTGGGATTTAGCATGAAGCGGGGGAAACTCTATCTGGCCAGGCTGTTGGCAAGGGGGCAGACAGAACTTAGGATGTGCCATCATTCTAGCTAAAAATACACCATAAAGGAAAACAGACAGTGCAAGGCAGTGGGAGTGTTCCTTCTGGACACAATTATATCAGTAACTGTGCATTGCTTATGTTGCTACTGTTGGAAAAAAATGCATAAATGAGAAATGATGAGAGGAAATCTACAGATGATTGTGATTATCTGTAGACTCTGACGTTATAACCCAATTTAATAAAGGTCTCTGTCTGGCATGGAAAAGATTTAGTTCTGTGAAAGTATAATAAAACACTGACGTTGTTATTAAAGTAGACCATTAAATTGTGTTAATAAACTAGACATGGGGCATTTCCTGAAGAAAATGTAAGTGATGTTTGGCGATGTAAACCTCGGCTCCGGACGAAGAGTACAGCATCGAAATTTATCCCATGCATCTCTATGGGCCAGAACGACACAGAATTCCTGTAATTCCGAGTGGGTCTGGGGTTCGACAGGCGACCAACTCCATCTCACCTACGAGTCTATATGTCAAATGTGCAGGTTCGGCGAATACAGGCCGAACAGCGGAGCGTCAAATTTCCCCATTCATTCTGAACGGGTGTGGTGTTCAAGAGGCATATGAGTGTGATCCACTCCATACCCCCTATGAGTGGATATGCCATATGTGCACTTCGGACGTTCTCGGGCAGAGCTGTGACGCATGAAATTTCTTCCCCATTCATTTTCTATGGGAAAAAAATTCCACTTGGTGACCCCTGGATTGAAATTTCACTGGGCGATTCCTTATAAAAAGTAATAGCACACCTCGCACCATCGGGCCGCACGATATGAGATATCATACGTGACGACTGGACAAAAACTGCGGGACTAGTTACACACCGAAAATTTGATGGAAGCTAAAGAGAGATTACAATAGTGATGTTTTGCAAGCACCACTAATTAAACTGATTGTTTATTATAATAATTAATAATATAAAAATAAAAACAACACTATCATTTTATTATTATTTTCATCTTTATTATTTTATTTATTATTTTAGATCATATGTGTCAAACTCAAGGCCCATCACGTCATTATATATGGCCCGCAAGCACTTAAAAGGTGTACGATTGTCTTTAAAGCGTGCATTCACAATAAACTACATCTCCCACAATGCATTCCACTGTTACACTCAAAGTGAAGACATCCCACCACTAGAGGGCAGTGTATCCCACATCAGAGTTTACTGATTTTTCCAATAAGCGTAATTGAGAAATTTCTATCTCAAAATGTCCAGGAAGTGAAAAATCGATGCAGATGGAAGACACTTCTAAGAAAGATGGGAAAGCGAATATATATTTGTGCTTGAAGGAGAAGTGCGTTTTGTGTTATGAGGCAACGTCGATCATCAAACACTATATACTGTCTTATAGTTACAGCTGGCCCTTCGAGGGAAACCATAATGCTAATGTGGCTCACAGTGATAATGAGTTTCATATACCTGTTTTAGCGGGTCAGATAAACAAGTGAAGGCATGCAAGCACATTAGATAATTATTATATACTGTAATTATTACAATATGATTGTTATAATGTTGCTTGATTGTCATTTTTAGATAATTATAGATAGATAGATAGATAAACAAAGTACCTTTAAACAAAGTATTTAATGAGTTATCAGTTTAATCATTTATTCATTGATTCATCTTCTACCACTTTATTCAACTTCTCTCTCAGGTTCACGAGGGAACCACGAGGACAGATTGAGTGCACTCCAGTGTCTTGCAGTCCTGGAGAGTCATTTTTATGCTTAAAAACTCTCCTAGTTGACTGTGGAGCTGCTGGGATTCGATTCATATTAATTCTGCTCTAATACACATTTAACAAGTTGCCACATCTTTTTTGTCTTATGTAATAAAGCAGCTGAATCTAATCATAGGAAAAGCACCAACTGGCCTATTCTACACATGTGAACTTCCTGTGATCCTGTGATTGGTCAGTGATTTGGTGGGGGAGATGGATTTTCACATCCCTTCCTTTCTTGGACACGTTTTCACAGTTCAGATAAAAAAAGTAAAGATGCCCTTCATACATATGAATTTTTATTCTATAGGATCAATCCCAATACCATCTTTCAAAATGGTACATCCACAAAATAACTTACTTAAAAAGGAAATGTCAATAATACAGCCAGCAGCTGCACAGAGATTCACAGAGATTGGACTGTGAATATGTGAAAGTGAATAAAGGAGACATGAATTTAGCTGGAAAATGATTCTCAAAGATTTTTTGCTTCCTGACCAATTTGTGTGTGTGTGAGTGTGTGTGTGTGTGTGTGTGTGTGTGTGTGTGTGTGTGTGTGTGTGTGTGTGTGTGTGTGTGTGTATACAAAAGATAAATGGAAATCAAATCAAACAAACATCAATCAAAACAGCAGCAATTCTTCTAGGTGTCAAATGTCTAATGTTTCTAATATCCTCTGTATTTTTCTCTGCAGGTTGTTGCACGTGTATTTTAAAAAAATTGTGCTAGGCTTATTGTGTGTAGACTTAACAGGGTGCAGAAATCATGCACAAATTAAAATAAATCTTTTAAATACTCTACAGTGTGGGAATAATAAAATATGAGCAAAGGGAATTTTTCGTTTATTTCTGGAATATTCCCTTTGTGCTTGGACAGAATTACATTTACATTTGCAGCATTTGGCAGACGCCCTTATCCAGAGCGACTTACAACTGAGCAATTGAGGGTTAAGGGCCTTGCTCAGGGGCCCACTAGTGACAGCTTGGTGGTGGGGTTTGAACCCATGATCTTCCAACACCTTAACCACTGGTCTACCACCTCCCTAGGAATTAGGATAATAGTATAATAATAGTATAACAAACTATCAAGTGTAAGTTGAACACAATATTTGTGTTAGAGTTGCATTTTTATTTATTGTGATGTTGTAAATGTGAAAGGCGGCCTACTGTGTTGACAGAGACACTTTCTTCGAGTCCCCGCTAAAGCTAATGGGAATCGCACTACATGCTTTTCTTATGGTACATAACTCGCAGAAACATAATCTATTAAAGCAATTGCTATTAGAAAGTGGTTTGCTTTCAGCAGGGATGGCTGACAGTGTCTCAATAAACCCGTAAATGAAACATTGTACAAATAATAAGACGTATAAAGAAGACTCATGTCCCTGTAATTAAAGTGTTGATAACAGACACACACTAAACTTAGACTAGATGCACAAATTCTTTCACTTTTGCAGCTCATACTTCAGTGTGAAGAAGGAAAATGATTAATAATTGCATTCTGTTGTGATTCTGTAGAGGTTTTTTTGTCATATTGCTTAGTTTTTTGTTTTTTCTTTACCACTCTGACTCATTTTGGATCATTCTTTTTATTTTAAATGTACATTAGAAACGTTCATGCCTCTGAAAAGCTGCGTTGTGACAATTTACTGTTTTAAAAAAGCAATACAGTCAAATTTAGAAGCAGTAAAATATCTGAAAGGTTGTTCTTTAAGTAGTAATTGTAATGTAAGTGAAGTTCAGGGCCACAGGTAATAAAAAGGATTTCAACTTATATCTTACAATCTGCAATCTGATTATGTATATTACATTGAGAAATTTTCCAGGAACCTTATAATAAACATAATAATAAAGTTGTTACATAGCACACAAGTCTGGAGTCGAGATGGGAGAAATGTCTCTAGTTCTCATCAGGTTTGGATCCTATTCAGTAGAAACACAGCGATTAATCTTTCTGATTGTGTCTTTTCCTTTTTTTTTCCTTTTAGAGACACCAGATGATGGGAGAACATCTGAGAGGAACATTTAGAGGAAAATAAAATTTGTGCCTCAGTCCTTGGAGAGTAACCGTGTGGTTAGCGAATGCGAGTTCAGACATGAATCCCCCATCCAGCTGTCTTTCATCTTCAAGCACAACCATCTCTGATCATCTGTACTTCTGTATGGATTTCCCAGAATCACCCACTGAAGGATTACTGCCATACCCGGTTCTTTTGCAGAACCAGGTAATTAACGGAAATACAGCAAATCCTGGATTGTAAGAAAAAAGCTCATGATGGTGATGATGATGACATAAGATGACAAAAATCTAAAATAAACTATGTTAAAGCCTGTCGAGGATATTGAACAGTAAGTCTTCGCACATTAGGCCTCATTAGGGCAGGAGTGTTCGTAAACACCTTTCTATTTAATATAAGTATATTTATATTGTTCACACAATGTTTTACGACCTGACTAATAACTGTAATTGTGTGGTGTTAGGAGCATTGGGTTTTTACATTTATTTATATCTTTTTTTATTTTTTTATGTGATGTCATTAGGAGAATACCATTGTGGCAAAATACACTTTCCTGAACCCTGCACATGGGACATGTACATACTGTACTTTAGGATTCTGTTTTTGTTCGGTAGATCAGTACGGAAGTCGTAGTGATCCCTGATAATAGTTTTATTCTGTTCCCTTGTCATTTTTAGGAAAAAATATATATTCCCAAGGATGTTTCAACATTCAGTCATTTTTAAAAAAGAATCTTTAATTATAATACAAATAGTTGAACAATTTTGAATTCATGGATAGCAAAAGATAGATTTAATTCTCTTCCATAACATGAAATCAGCTGTGATTATAGATGTTATAGTCATGTCAGTTGTGTTGACTTTAATTATTAGATTAGATGGTAGCGTTCTTCTGAAAGCAGATAGTGCTTTTATAGCTATTAAACAGGGTTTTTTGTTTTACATTTCTTTCGTAAGTTAAGATGAAGAAATTCCTTAAAACAGGACCTTTCATTTTATCACTGAATCCATCCGTTATTGTACTTTACCCTGCTGGATAGAAGTGACTTTCCTGAACTACACTAAATATAAAATGCATTAAATGTCTAAAAATATAAAACAGGTCAGTATTAAAAAGAGAATCGGATTTTAAAGGTAAAAAACACAACATATTGCTGATGCTTCTGGAGGTGAACACTGCTGATGGTAATGGAAACCCAAATAACAGATCTCATGAGAAATGTGTTACTGATTAACTAATGATTGTAGCCGTGTAACTTAGAATTATTTTAAATAAGTTTCAAATATGAATCCAATTCCTTGATTTCTAAGAGTGGATCAGCTTACACCTTGACATTCATTGGAATGATTAGCTGCAAATGCAGGAGGGAGAAGGACACGACACGAACAACGGCAAGGAGGCAGAGAATTTCCAGCACATCAGCGGCAGGATGGTAATTTAATTGGGGATGGGAGACCATTTGTAATTCTGTGTGGTCTAACACACACACACACACACACACACACACACACACACTCCTAGGCAAATTCAATCCTCAAACATCATAACGCAGACCAGATTTAAACCACTCATTGGGCAAATGTTAATAAATTGCATTCCATAATTCACACTAAAGTTGAAAGACATTGTTTTTTGTAATGTTTTTTCAATGTTTGTTTGTTTATTTCAAGACAACTCGTCTTGGCAACAGTTGCCTTAGTAACTTGTACACAGCTGCAGTGTAGCTACTGGTACCTTAAAGCAGGTTGTACGGTGATGTACGGTAAACACACTCCCACGTCCACTCACAAACAAACAAACCACACATGCCTGTGAGCCTGTTTTTCTTTTTTGCTATTCGATAGACTGTACAGCCTTTATTTTCATTTTATTTTGCAGTTGTACTGTAACTTTGTACCGTCAAAAATGGGGGAAAAAATAAAGATTGATCTTCCCAGCTGTGTTTACTGAAACGTGTGTTGAACCTTAATCATTTTATTTTTATTGACATTTAATTGATCAGTAGCACACTACTGTAAATGCCTTATTTTCCCTGCTAGACATCACACTTAAACATACAATAACATTTACAATCAAATACATACGGAAGCCCGATTCAGCCACTGAAAAAAAGAATTTAAAAAACTTGACTTTTTCTGAGAATCTATGAGATATTAACTTGCAATTCTGAGAAATAAAGTCAAATGTCAGAAGTCACTCTGTTGTATAATAAGTTTTTTTTACTCCCAGTTGCGAGTTTAATCACAAAAGTCTCCTTTTTTTAAAATTGTCTTTATATCACACAGTTCTGACTTTTTTCTCACCGTTGTTTATATCTCACAATTCTGAGAAAACAAAAGTTATATTAGAAAAAAAAGGTTATAAAAGGTTAATAACCTTTTCCAGGGGCGGATATGGGCTTCCATACACACAATAACATTACTAACAATAAAAAGTAATTACACATGATTACAAATACAATTTATTATTAAATGCTGAATTATTTGTATTAAGCTTTAATTCAATTGGTGAAGTATTCCATTACTTAATGGCTGTAACGGAAAAGACAAACCATCTACTAATTGTTCTTGTTAATCTGCTATTATTATTATTATCCTGCTTTATAAACTGGCGCACTGTGGGAATTAAAAATCTTAAATAACAAGCAACCAAATGTTTCATATTAGCAAACCTCATGATTGCAATAATGTTCAGATTTCTGTAAAGTGATTCAAATGATTTTATAACTGTTGTGCTTGTACACATCTAGGAAAACAATTACTAAAACAAAAACTGAAATGAGTCTGAAATATTTAAAATCAGAAAGAAACTTTAACTTTACACACAGTATGAGGAATCTCTGTGAAAAGAATATACAAATATTTCACATTACATATCCATCAACTGAATGGGGAGATATTGCCCCAAATGAGAAAATGGGTTTTGTGGAAGGCACATTGTTATTTGTCTTTCCAGAAAGTGTCTTTGTCCTGTCAGGTTATTAGTATGCCTCATTACTGAGCAGTCAGATGGTCAACATTTCAAAGCCACTCTTGTTTGTAACTCTGCTCTCGTGATCAGGTTGACAGTATTATTTGATCCATCTTGCCAAAAATCCTGCTGCCATCCCTGGAAGGCCTCGTGACTCTTGGGGTTGTGAGACATCATTAAGACTAAGATGGAACCGTCATGTCTGCAGCCATGTTCTGGAAAAGAAACCTCTACATTTAGCCTCATTGTATCTGGGACAAACAGGGAGAATCCTATGTCTATACATGTAGGTTGGCTCATTTAGGATTTGTTTGTATGTAACTAAATAAATAACTAAATGTGCAATTTAATTCAGATTTATTGGTAGAGTGTATTTTACAATTGTAATTGTCATATAACTATATAATACCTATAACTGCATATATAACTTTATAATGCCGATAACTACATATAAACTTTATAATACAAATAACTACATGTATAACCTTATAATACATATAACTACATATATAAATTAATAATACCTACAACTTCATGTATAACTTAATAATTCCAAAACTACACGTATAACTATATAGTACCAATAACTACATACATAACTTTATAATACGTATAACTACATACAGTATATAACTTTATTTAATTATTTATGACATTTATTATTTATAATACTAATATACATACATATATAACTTTATAATATCAATAGCTACATACATAACTTTATAATACCTATAACTACATATATAACTTTATAATACCTATAACTACATAAATAACTTTATTTATTTATTACTTATTTATTATTTATAATACCAATAACTACATATATAACTTTATAATACAGATAACTACATATCTAACTATATAATACCAGTACCTACATATAGAACATAATACCTATAAATACATATATAACTTTATGCTACCAAGAACTACATATATAACTTTATAATACCTATAACTACATATATAACTACAAAATACCTATAACCACATATATAACTTTATAATACTTATAGCTACGTATATAAATATACAATACCTATAACTACATATGTCACTTTATTTATTTATTTTTTATTATCTATAATACCATGTAGTGCATTTAGATCACCAACATTTTTTTAAATGATTACATTTACATATAGTTGCATCCACTTTATGACCACACCAGGCGTCAGCCTGACTGGCCATTCACAGATAGGCCCATCTTATCTCCAAGATCTGCAAGGTCTGAAGAAGAGGGGAGCATCCTACCCCCAAAAGGGAGACAATGTTAATGATTGACACAGCTCTCTGCAAATTCGTTAGGAACTGATAATTAATTTACGTTAAAAGTACGGCTAAAGTAAACTTCTGGCCCTTCAACTTTGAGTTCGTGCCTCTCAAATCCTCAGTTTACGACTGTCAAGGTCCTAAACAAACCCCCATTCTTCCTGACACACACACACACACACACACACACACACACACACACACACATGCCTGTACATGTTAATGTATGTATAATGTTCTATTTTATCATGTTGAAACTCAATCTGTGTGTTAACTCAAACAACATTTTATGAAATTATCATCATTATTCTTATTGTTCTATAAAACTTTAGCTATAAAACAATGCTGTTTTAATAATTAGTAGTGGTTAAATAATAGGGTTCATCAAAATAATAATTATATTTCTAGAACATTGTTACTATCCTTCATATTGTGTAATAATCATGTAGTGATGAGGTGTATATTTATTATTAAGGCTGATCAGTTCCCTGCTTTCATCCTTTCTCTTTCCTTCTTTTCATTTTCAAATGATCTCTTCCATGATTAACTTTTATACCATTCCCCATATGCAAATTAGCTTGGGCATTGACAAAAATACCTTTCTGCTCAAGTTTCATGGCTTTGCATTGAACAGTTCAAAAGTTGGGTGTGACATCCAGGCCCATAAAGCCCATCTACACTCTCTACAACTCAGGGGACAAGGGGGGGAAAAGGAGAAGATCGAGGCGAAGATCAAGGGGAAGAAAAGAAAAAGAAAGAGATGAAGTGAGAGGACGCTGAGAGGATGCTGAGAGGCCACGTCTAGAGCCTTTGGGCTCCTATGGACCAGCTCCGGACCAACTCGGAGACACTCGGGAAACAATGCACATCATGCTCATCATAGCTCCAGCCAGGAGCGAGGCCATGCTGGCATTTCTGAGTAGTAAATCTCCTTCTGAGACAAAACGGCAATTCCTGATCATCATCTGCAGGACTTCATCTGGAGCACCTAGAACCGTCCGGACTTTTGTTCCACTTCCAACCCAATGCAAGTAACACTGCTGATCAATTTAGCGTATGTAAGTTAAGCCCCTTTTAATTAAAGTGAATTTGCATACCTCTCATTGAGATTCTCATTGAGATGTGCTAAATTTGAGTCTTTAAAACTTGCCATCTGTATCTCGTCTCTCTCTCGTCTGTCTATCTCCTCTCTCTCTCTCTCTCCTCCTCTCTCCCCCTCCCCCTCACTACTTTTGTATATAGATATGTTTGTCGTAGGTTAGTATGTGTTATTAAATGTTGTATATACACAAGTGATTGTCTTTGTATGTGTGCCTCACAATTACAAGTCAATGAATCTTTGATCTTGCTACCTTGCTCAATTACAAACTTGTATTATATTAGAATAGCTATATTCTAGGCCAGGAAAATAACTTTTCTTGGGATTAATGAATAATTATATATTCTGCTCGCTGGACAAACAGATCAAATAATTAAGCTATTGATTCCTTTAATCTTCAATTCAAAGTTCAATAGTCATAATTAATTATAAACCTTTATAATTAATATGAGTATTTGAATGTACATGTTGTAATTTCAAATTATATCATATCTAACTTTATAATACCTATAACAACATATATAACTTTATAATACCTATAACTACATATGTAACTTTATAATACGGATAACTACATATATAACCTTATAATACCAATAACTACATATATAACTTTATAATACCTATAACTAACATATATAACTTTATAATACCTATAACTACATATATAACTTTATAATACCTATAACTACATATATAACTTTATAATACCTATAACTACATATATAACTTTATAATACCTATAACTACATATATAACTTTATAATACCTATAACTACATATATAACTTTATAATACCTATAACTACATATATAACTTTATAATACAGATAACTACATATATAACTTTATAATACCTATAACTACATATATAACTTTATAATACCTATAACTACATATATAACTTTATAATACCTATAACTACATATATAACTTTATAATACCTATAACTACATATATAACTTTATAATACCTATAACTACATATGTAACTTTATAATACAGATAACTACATATATAACTTTATAATACCTATAACTACATATGTAACTTTATAATACGGATAACTACATATATAACCTTATAATACCAATAACTACATATATAACTTTATAATACCTATAACTACATATATAACTTTATAATACCTATAACTACATATATAACTTTATAATACGGATAACTACACATAACTATAATACATATATAACTATATAATAATTATAACTACATATATAACTATTATAATACTTATAACTACATATATAACTATATAATAATTATAACTACATATATAACTATATAATAATTATAACTACATATATAACTGTATAATACCTATAACTACATATATAACTTTATAATACCTATAACTACATATGTAACTTTATAATACGGATAACTACATATATAACCTTATAATACCAATAACTACATATATAACTTTATAATACCTATAACAACATATATAACTTTATAATACCTATAACTACATATATAACTTTATAATACCTATAACTACATATATAACTTTATAATACCTATAACTACATATATAACTTTATAATACCTATAACTACATATATAACTTTATAATACCTATAACTACATATATAACTTTATAATACGGATAACTACATATATAACTTTATAATACAGATAACTACATATATAACTTTATAATACCTATAACTACATATGAACTTTATAATACGGATAACTACATATATAACCTTATAATACCAATAACTACATATATAACTTTATAATACAGATAACTATAACACATATATAACTTTATAATACAGATAACTACATATATAACTTTATAATACAGATAACTACATATATAACTTTATAATACCTATAACTACATATGTAACTTTATAATACGGATAACTACATATATAACTTATAATACCAGATAACTACATATATAACTTTATAATACCTATAACTACATATATAACTTTATAATACAGATAACTACATATATAACTTTATAATACGGATAACTACACATATAACTTTATAATACCAATAACTACATATATAACTTTATAATACTTATAACTACATATATAACTATATAATAATTATAACTACATATATAACTATATAATAATTATAACTACATATATAACTGTATAATACCTATAACTACATATATAACTGTATAATACCTATAACTACATATATAACTTTATAATACAGATAACTACATATATAACTTTATAATACCTATAACTACATATATAACTTTATAATAAACCTATAACTACATATATAACTATATACAGTATTACATGTCTTTATATGTATATATATATATATATAAACTATGAAATGTATTAAACAAGACGGTATATTGAACAATTTTCTTTTTCAACCAAGGTTTAAAAAACGATTATAGAGCTTGCATTTATTCATAAATTGAGAAGAACAATTTGTAAAAACACAATTTTCAAACCAGGGAGCAAGTAGAAAACAGTTATTACGGTCATTTGTTGTGTGTGACTTCTATAAGTAAACTAAATCAACCTACAGAAATAAAAACCAACATACAATTAGTATCAGTGCTAATAATTAGTATGCAGTAACGTTTACAGGAACACTGTCAATTTTAAATAACTTACTGCTTTGTAAGTTACTGATTGTCATTTTTATTCATTGTTTTTTTTACGGGTGTTCAAAACAAGTCTCAAATGTATCTCGAATTTTTTTTTTTTTTTCAACCTTGTTTTTTTTTATTTATTTATTTTCATTCATTTTGATACAAACCCCCCATGAACCTTACAGAATATCAAATTATAATGTTACATAGTTGGCTTTCCCACCCCGACAGTCACAAAAATAAAATAATAATACAAAATTAATAAATAAATAATAAAAATTATAAATTATAAAGTACAGTAATATACAAATAGAGTTTAAATAAAGACAATGCAATAACACTCACCAATGGATATTAAAACACATGTAAAAAAAAAAAAAAAAAAAAAAAGGAAAAAGTAATTAATAAATAAATTATAATAATAATAAATAAAAATATAACCATGCATTGAAGTTCAGGTTACAGTCTTCTTTACCCAACATTTCACTTTACTGATAAACAAATTGTCTAAAAGGGGACCATACTTTTTGAAAAGCCTCTATTTTACCTCTGACTGCATATGTTAATTTTTCAAGAGCAAGGTTATCAGACATTTCTTTAAACCACTGTGAAAGAACAGGCCTTTGGATATTTTTCCATCCTAAAGCAATCACACGTTTAGCTTGTAGTAAACTAAAATTTATGAGCTTCTTTTTGCTCACTGTTACTGACACATTTTCAGGATATATATGTAGTAAACATAGCTTTGATTCCATAGTAATATTTTCTCCAGTCATTTCACAGATCACCCCGAAAACCTCTTTCCAGAACATTTGGATCTCTCTGCATTCCCACATACAATGAATCAATGTACCAATCTCATTGTTACATTTTGTACAAATATCAGGAATATTAGGGTTAATCCTATGTAATTTAACAGGGGTAATATACGTCCTCATCATCCATTTGTATTGTAGTAGTCTACATCTAGTGTTAATAGATTGTGTTTGAGCCGAAAGACAGGCATCTTCCCATTCCTCAACAGAAATCTCCACCTGTAGATCTCTTTTCCATGCCGAAAGGCATGATCGGGAGCTTTCCTTTAGTCCAGCCAGTAATGTCTTATACAACACGGATACCATTCCTCGATCATTCATATGATTTAAAGTAATTTGTTCTAATTTAGACAATTGGGGTTCCGAATAGGTTTTAATTCTTGAATATATATAACTTCTAATTTGAAGGTATTTAAAAAAGTGCTTTTGGGAAAGATTATATTTTATAACTAACTGCTGGAAGGTCATGAATGTACCTTCCTCATATAAGTTCTTTACCATACATACTCCTTTTATCTGCCAATTTTTAAACCCCATGTCATTTCTTCCCGGTACAAAATGGTTATTGCCCCATATTGGGGAAAAGGGAGAGATGGATATTGTCTCCTCCAAAAAGAGATGGGCCTCATGCCAAACTGAAAGAGTATTTCTAAGAAATGGATTAAGGGTTGATTTTTTAAGTATTTTAACTTCTGCAGAGTATATATATGATTGCAGGGGGAGTGGCAGTCCCTCTTTCTCAATATCAACCCAGGCAGGGTGGTCTGTGGAGAAGTAAAACATAGCTGTTCGAAGTTGTGCTGCCCAATAATACAGATTTATGTTTGGTACTTGAAGCCCTCCTCTGTCATACGGCAGGTAGAGGAGGGACAAACGCAGCCGAGGTTTTTTATTATTCCATATGAACCTAGTAAAGGCTTTTTTGAGGGTAGAGAGAAAAGTGTCAGGTAGTGGAAGGGGGATAGATTGAAAAATGTATAGAAATTTAGGTAGGATCGACATTTTAATTATACTTATACGTCCAGCTATAGAAATGGGCATTGTGCTCCATTTGTCCAAAGATTCCAGAACATTCCTCAGTAAAGGGTCATAATTAGAAGGGACTACAGTATCCACCTTAGGTGTTATTTTAATCCCTAGATATGTAAATCCACCAGCGTCATTGGTAAATTGCAGTTGACTCGAGGGATTTTGCCTCTCTTCATCATTTAATAACAACAGAATACTTTTACTATTATTCACTTTATAGCCTGAGAAACTTCCAAAGCTTTTCATGATATTTATGAGTGCTGGAATGGAGCTCTTCAAATTAGTTAAAAATAGGACGATGTCATCCGCGAAAAGAGATATACGATGATCCCTCTCTCCTATCTTCATACCCTTTATTTCTTGACTTTTTCTGATGGTCATGGCTAAGGGTTCAATTGCAAATAGAAACAATAGAGGTGATAACGGGCTCCCTTGTCTTGTACCTCTGGCCAGATTAAATAGATTTGAAATATTATTATTTGTTATGACTTGGGCTATTGGTTCATTGTATAGAAGTTTAAGCCATTTTAGATATGTTGTTCCTAATCCAAATCGTTTAAGGGTCTCAAACAAGTAATTCCACTCAATTCTGTCAAATGCTTTTTCAGCATCTAAGGACAGAATTGCATGGTCCTTTGCATTTTGTTTTTTATATAATATATTAAGAACTCTACGAGTATTATTAAAGGCCTGTCTACCAAGAATAAATCCATTCTGGTCATCCATTATAATTTTTGGGATATGAATTTCAATCCTTTTAGCTAAAGCTTTACATAGTATTTTAGTATCGCAGGATATGAGTGAGATAGGCCGGTAGGATGCTCTGTCAGTTGGAGATTTACCCGGTTTTAACACCAGAGTAATTAATGCTAACCTTAATGAGGGGGGCAAGATTCCTATTTCATATGATTCAGTATACATTTCCAGAAGATGAGGCATTAGTCTTTTAGAAAAAGTTTTATAAATCTCAATTGGTAAGCCGTCAGGTCCCGGCGCCTTCCCACTATTCATACTTTGTACGGCATCCATCAATTCTTCAATACTTAATTTATTTTCCAGATCTAATTTCACTTCTTCTGCCAGTTGGGGAAACTCAAGTTCATCAAGAAAATTATTTTGATCTGTGGATGTATCCATACATTCAGAATTATATAAGTTTTCATAGTATAATTTAAATGCATTGTTAATCTCTAATGAATCTGTCAAAATTTGTCCATCATCCAACAAAACCGAGTTTATCATCCTACTTGTTTGTATCTTTTTTAATCTCCAAGCCAATAGTTTCCCAGGCTTCTCACCTTGATCGTAGTAAGACTGTTTTAACCACATCAGATTTTTGGCTATTTTATTACTAGTCAGCTCATTGTATTCTGCTTTTAATGCAATAAGTTGTTTTTTGTTTTCGGGGTCATCCTTTTTAAAAAGTTGTAATTCCAATCCTTTAATTTGTCGCTCGAGGTCTCTCATTTTTTTATAATATTCTTTGGATTTACTTCTTGTGTAGCTCATTATTTCACCTCTTATATAGGCCTTAAAGGCTTCCCATTTTATTGAAGCATTTGTCTGATCTGTATTGATATTAAAATATTCTTCTATTCTTTTATCCAGAAAATCTACAAATTTAGAACTTTGTAGCCAGCTTGTTTGGAATCTAAATCTAAATGGAGTAGGTTTTAAGTTACTAAACTGTAATGTGAGTGAAATTGGTGCATGGTCCGACAGTAAAATACTATCGTACCAGCATCTGCCTATTTTTGACAGCAAAGTACTAGAGGCTAGAAAATAATCAATCCTTGAGTAAGTTTTATGGGTGTTTGAAAAACATGAGTATTCTCTTTTATTAGGATTTAAATGCCTCCAAAGCTCTATTAAATTTAAATCTTTTATGCAGTTTTTAATTATTTTCCTTGATTTCTGGTGGGTGTTATCTATGCCTGTAGAACGATCAAGCTGTATATCCAATACACAGTTAAAATCTCCTGCAATTATGTATTGCCCAGAGTATGTTGATATCGTATAGAAAAGGTTTTGATAGAAAGAGGGATCATCGTCATTGGGAGCGTATATGCTAATTAGAGTTATTTGTGTGTTTGCTATTGAGCCATTTAGAATTATGAATCTACCCCGTGGATCAATATGTTGTTTGTGCAGCTGGAAGGTTACTGAGTTATGGATAAGTATCATAACTCCCCGAGCATGAGAGGTATATGGAGCAGCAAAAACTTGTCCTGGCCACCTTTTTGAAACACGATTTGTGTCTTCTTTCAATAAATGGGTTTCTTGTAAAAATAATATGTTAACCTTCAGTTGCTTAATCCTATCTAGTACCTGTTTCAATTTGATTATGTTATTCAATCCCCTTACATTCCAACTACTAAGTTTTAGTTCTAACATACATGTTTAAATTGAGTGAAATAAGGAGTCTTTTTATCCAATATTTTGACTGTTTCTTGGAAGAGTACACAAAGAAGAAGGGAAAAAAAAAAAAAAAAAAAAAAAAAAAAAAAACCCCCACACAACAACAGAGAACCCCATACAAAGAACTGTGCATTTCCCTGAACAAACAGCACAGATAGAAAGAACCCCTGTTCCAAACTTTGGTTATGGAAAACCATAGATCCACAATAAGTGGAGCAACCTTATATGAATTTGTAAACTAACTTGAAGACGCTTCAATTATTACGGATTAACCAAAAAAAGTTACCCTTATTAAGAAGAACAGAAACAAAGATACCTTAACTGACCAAGCCTGCACCAGAAAATTGTAGTAGCCCGGTTCATTTTCCAACGTTTTGTGGAAGGGGAAGAAGGGGTAATGTCAGTAATGACAGTTTTCCTTTTTGAAAACTAAGTAGAGAGAGAAATAATATTAAGAAAGAAAAACCGGCACTCTCGTACAAATGTTTATGTATTTAGCTTCATTCACGTGGTTTTCAACCCCCGAATAAAGTCCTCCACTTCTGAGACGGTCTTGAAAATTTGTCGCTTGTCTGCATGGGTCACAATCAAATGAGCCGGATAGAGCATTCCGTACCTGATGTCCATGGATTTCAACTGAGCTTTTACTCCGTCAAAGCAGCGCTGACGTTGACGCGTCTCCGCTGACAGGTCCGGGAACAGGTTAATTCGCTGGTCTCTGTAACGTAGCTCTTTTAATCTCCTGGCTCCTCTCAATGTGTTTTCGCGATCCTTATAGTTCAGAAACTTCATCACTATTGGCCTGGGACGATTCGCGTTGATCTGGCCCACCCGATGTGCCCGTTCGATTATAGGAGTTGTGGAAAAACAATCAGTCAAAACTTTTGGAAGCCAGTCCTCCAGAAAAGCGCATGTATCCGCGCCCTCCGCTTTTTCCGGTAAGCCGACCATCCTTAAGTTTGAACGGCGTCCGCGATCTTCCAGATCTTGGATCTTATTGGTTAATGACTCGACAGTCTGCTCCAGTTTTTTTTGCCTTTTGCCGGAGTGTAGTAACATC
>JACRUU010000027.1:11769588-12013263 GCA_030449085.1 Kryptopterus vitreolus | reverse complement strand
TCTGACTTCTCACTGGGCCTGTTGGCTGCTTGGTGTTTGTTGGCCTTGTAACGTGCGACTTTCTTCTGCCTCCAGTTGAGATGTGCCAGTCTCTCCCTCTCTTGCTGATAGCTCTCTTGGTGTTGCTTCTGTTTGGTCTCGATGGCTTGCTGATCCTCCTTCAGCTTGTTCTGTTCGTCCATGTATTCACGCCACTCCACGACCTCCCGAGCCCGCTGCTCCGACTCCACCTCCAGAATTTCTTCGCCGGCAGAAGGCAGTTCCTTCCAGCCGACGATCTCCACAGGAATGCCGGGCCCTGCGCTCGTCAAAGTACGCCCGTTCTCATCAAACAGTAAGCGCACTTTAGCCCAGGCCTTGCCTGCCACAAGCACACAGCCCTTTTTTAGAGTGCCCCGTTTGATTATCGTCATGGTTACAGGTCCTTTGCCCTTGCTTGTATGGCTTTCAATGACAGTCCCTTCTACAAGACCTTTAGGGTCAGCTTTCAGTTCTAGCATCTCAGCAAGTGCAACCGTGGCTTCAGCCAACTCCATTAGATTCTCCCCACTTAAGGCGGATACACTGATAGCCTGGATGTCTCCTCCAAACTCTTCACATACAACGTCATGGGCCAGTAAGGCATGTTTTACTTTCTGGGGCTCTGCGTGAGGTTTATCACATTTATTTACTGCTACAATGAGTGGAACTTTGGCTTTCTTAGCATGTTCTATGGACTCAATGGTCTGCTTCATTACTCCATCATCAGCTGCAACCACCAGAATGATAATGTCTGTAACCAAAGCTCCACGCGCCCTCATAGCAGAAAAGGCTGCATGTCCAGGGGTGTCCAGAAATGTAATCAGTTCGCCCGAAGGAAGCTGGACCAGAAATGCACCCGTGTGTTGAGTGATTCCTCCAGCTTCTTGTACGACAATCTGGCTCTTCCTCAGGCTGTCCAGCAGTGTGGTCTTCCCATGATCCACATGCCCCATAATAGTCACTACTGGAGGTCTAAGCACTAAATGATTAGGATCTGGTGGCGGTTGTCTCTGAATGTCTTTGCTTTCCCTCTCTTCATTCTCTACTATCTTGGCCCATTTATACTTCATCCCAGACCTCTTTATAGCCTCTTTTAGCCACTTCTCCTCCAACACAGTGTCTGCTTCCAGCTCATTGATATCTAAAGCTGTGTTCAGAAGAGCCTCATAAACATGGTCGATGTCTTTGTTCATTGCCTCGGCGAGTTGCGACACCGTCATAGACTGCTTGATCTCCACTTCTTGTTTCTCCTGTTTCTCTAATTTCACTGGTTTCAGGATAAACTTCTTACCCTTGCCATGTATTCGATCCTAGACAAAGCAACACAAATGGAAGTAGGGATTTAGTACATATTTTATAACTGTTTCAATCTGTAGTACTAATTGCAAAGGTTTGTTTAAGTGGTGGGGGGGCATGATGGCTAGCGGTTAGCACATTCGCCTCACACCTCCAGGGTCGGGGTTCGAGTCCCGCCTCCGCCATGTGTGTGTGTGGAGTTAGTTTGCATGTTCTCCTCGTGCCTCAGGTTTTTTTTTCTCCGGGTTCTCTGGCACTTTGGAAAAATAGTGTATGAATGTGTGTGTGTGTGTGTGTGTCCTGCGATGGGTTTGGCAATTCCATCCAGGGTGTATCCTGCCTTAAAGATCATAGATGCCTGAGATAGGCACAAGTTCCCCGTGACCCGAGGGAAGATAAAGCGGTAGAAGGTGAATGAATGAATGAATGAATGAATGTTTAAGTGGTACTGTGGGTATGTTGCATTACCGGTTTAGCAGCCAGATATCGTACATGATGGGGAGTGTACAGTGGAACATCAAGGCAATGGGCTGACACAGCCCTCCCGATAAGGACGGAAAACCTCTTAATCATGGCACTGATGGCAAAAAAAAACACAATATTTAATATTTACCACAAGTGAAGACTTTAAAAATAAAAAGAATCAGAACAATATGCTTTGTGATTTTTAACATCTGAAGAATATATCCTAGCCTTATGTGACTTAGACAAATCATGCAAAATACCGTGATTGCTTCACTCAACTTAAAGTTTTTGCATTTTTAGTTATTATGCTTAGTGACCCATGGAACCAGACAGAAGCAGTATAATAAGTTTGTGGTATGAGTGCTTGCACTGAAAAATTTTGTAAAAATGCCTGACTCGTATCAGCCTGCAGAGCTATTATATACGTTGAAGCAATCCTGTAATTATGAGAACCTCCTACAGAATCAGTCCTGGGTGCAGATGTAGTTCTTTTGGCCAAGTGTGAAACCACTGTTGCTAAACAGAGCTCAGTAACAATGAATTAAAACGATGAATAATGTTTCAATACTGCAGGCGTAACCTACAAGTATTCGTACCAAACCGTTTCGGTGAAGGGATTTTAGTGCCATGCAATTCGTTTTACATGCAGAACATAGTTTCTTCGCAAACATATTAAGTAGTGGACCACAAGTTTGTTTAGTTTCCTCCTCACACTTTGAGCACAGTGTGCGACTCACACCATAATGGAAACATTTCCGCACAAGTCATATGCATGCAACTTCCATTGCCAACATTTATAAAAGTCTGCCGTTATCAGGTTCAAGAGGTTTTTTTAACAGGATAAAACCCTGTGAATTCCACATATCTAGGGAGTGAACATATGAAGGATGGAAGGATTGAAGATATTTAAAATATGCTGAAATTATTGGCATAGTTAAGTAGAACATATCTTTAGGACCTTTAGAAATACCTTTAGAAAATTAAATATTAAGTCTAACATATTTATACCGTTTATGCATCTGTATTAAATAGGTCTAATGATGTAAACTATTTAATTACATGTTAATTAAATCAGTATTATTTTATTCTATTCCATTTAATCAATTACTCGATTTAACCAAATAATACAAAACTTTCATATTTTAGATTTATTCACCCTAACTGTACCACTGGGCTGTGACATAAAAAGTGAGGTATGTATTGAATGGAAAACCTTATGCACCCTAAATCAATACTAGTTTTTATATATATATTTGAAGTGTCCTATTGATTCAGACTTTTCAGACCTGTGCCAAGACAGACAATCTGTTGTTTCTGTTAAAGCCTGTAGGGAGGTGTTGGTTTAGTGGTTAAGGTGTTGGACTCTGGACCTGAAGATCGCAGGTTCAAACCCCACCACCAACAAGCTGCCACTAGTGGGCCCTTGAGCAAGGCCCTTAACCCTCAATTGGCTCAGTTGTAAGTCGCTCTGGATAAGGGCGTCTGCCAAATGCCACAAATGTAAATGTAAATGTTAAAGCCAGTGAATTGAAATTTTCGAGCCTGATGTTTAGTGCTATATTAGTGCAAACTACACCACTGTAAAGGTATTCCGCTCATGTCAGGCAAACTATATACACTGTCCGGGCATAAACATTATGTCCTCAAAGTTGATGTATCAAAACCAAGAAACACGGGCCAACATAAGGATTTACGCAAGTTTGACAATCTCCAATTTGTGATGACTAGACAAGTGGATTAGCGCAGCTCCAAAACTGAAGCTCTTGTGGGATATTTCCGCTTTGCAGTGGACATAGTCCATGCAAAGTGATCGATTGAATTGGCCATGGCTCACTGACGCACGTGGAGAGTAAAGTCTGTCAAGTGTGGTCCAAATCAAACAGAAGACCTGCTGTTAATGCTCGACAGGTCAGGACTGTTTTGGCAGCAAAAGGGGGGGGGGTGGACAACACAATATTAAGGCATGCCATAATGTTATGCCTGGTCAGTGTATACATGCATTTATTTTGTATTTTAATGAAATGTTCTGTTAATGGGCATTAGGTATATAGATAGGTACACACACACACACACACACACACACACACACACACACACACACACACACACACACACACACACACACACACACACACACACATGTATACTGGCATTTCTATTACAGGTGAAACTCTGAACCCTTTCTTCTGTAAAGATTCCATTTCATTATCCCATACACACATCAAATGAATTTAATCAAGCATAAATATACATATATATTCACTATTACACCGAAACAAAGCGTGCGATGAATAAAACACCGGATATCGTCTACATTACATATTCAAGCATGGACCAATTGACTTTGAATTCCTACCGTGCAAAGGCTTCCGGCTTGCTTTAGGACTTCCTATGACGATCCTATGACCTCACTTCCGTAAAGAGCTGCCCGTTCCTGTAGAGCTGTCAAAGTAGTTCGGGGAGTGTGTGTGTGTGTGTGTGTGTGTGTGTGTGGTGTGTGTGTGTGTGTGTGTGTGTGTGTGCTTTTGTGTCGGAGCGGTGAGAAACAGCGCTTTACTGTTTGTATATAAGAAAGAAATGTTGTGAGTCATTTTACTAAGTCATATTCGCGGCTATACACACACACACACACACACACACACACACACACACACACACACACACACACACACACACAAACACACAACACACACAAACAAACACACACATTGTGCAACGCTGAACCGGCTTCACAGCGACTGAACTTCACTCAGGGTCAGTAATTCCACTTCTAGCCTATATTAAGTATAATAATGATAAATGTAATAAATATAGCTAAGTATTATATTATTAAATATATAACATAGTATTTTGTTTAGTATAGTATTTATGTCTTCTCTTCAGTATTGGGTTTTCAGGTCAACCTTATAGAAGTCATAGAAACAAAACAGGAAAATGTATTTTGTCCTATTATTCCCCTTTCCATGTCGTTGGGGTCGTTTGTAATGAAGAGGAAGCGAAAAAGAGCTTCTTTGGAATGTTTGAAATCACTTGATAATTCTGTCATCCAAAAAAAGAAATCATGTAATGTTGAATTGTAAGCCGCCACCAATCTGTCTTGCTGCCCATGATGGTTACATGATAAAGCATTAAAGGATAGTGTTTTCCAACATTTAGGGCATGGAGGCACATAGTTCAGGACTCACGAGAAAAAGAAGACGGGACGGACCAAATGGAGACACAGAGGGCAAGGACATCCGAGGTGGAAAAACAGCACGAATGACTTCGGTGAGTGCGGTGATGGCATCTAAAATCAGATTGTGAGATTTTGCACCGAAATCATGCTGGGAATTTCCACACAATGTCATCTAGACAATGTCATGTACAACTAGAATAAAAGTCTATGGGAATAGAGAATATATTTTAATAGATTAAATTTTGTTATTTATTTATAAAATGCTGTTAGAAAATACTGTTAGAAAGATCGTGAGAAACTGAAGGAATAACAGTCACAAAGGAAATGGTAACAGTTGGGAGTAGTCCACTTGTATTACCTGCACATAGCTAAGAATAAGGGGATACATGTGTGGAACAAACAATGTTTATAATACTGAGGTCACAGTGGCACAGTGTTGATAATTGATTGGGAACAATGTTGATCAGTGATGTCACAGAAGGGACAGTATTTATCAGTAATTAGTTATTACAGGCAAAAGTGATTAGGATTTGGTCTTAGTGCTCAAGGATTGGACATGGGGAACAATGATGATCAAGAATTGGTCATAAGTAAAAAATAATGGTCATAATGGTCAGTGATGTTCAGAGATCCGTCATAGAGAGCAATAATGGTCAGGGATTGGTCATACAGAATATTGACAATCAGAGATTGCTCATTAGAAAAAAGGAATTGGTCATAGAGAATATTGATGATCAGCAGTTGGTAATTTGGAATACTAGTGATCAGTGATTTATCATAGGGGACAGTAATCATAGGATTTGGTCATTGTTGGCAACATTACATGGGACATGTCAAAGTTGATAGTTGTCTGTGTGTGTTACAGACTCTGACAGAACCTGCACCCTTTTCTGATCAGCTGGAAGCTATTTCTACACCATACACTCGTGTTAACCTCAAGGAAGCCCGTGGTGGCACACCAGGTGCAGTATTTATTTTCTTCTGTCTGCCTTCTCTTTAATCAGTTCCGAATTAAACATTATGGTTATGTATTGCTGCATTAAACAATGTGGAGACCTGTTTACAGATTTGCACAGGACAACATCAAACCAGCTATTATTTGTGCCTCAAATCAATTATTAGCACAACAGTAGCAGTGAAGTGGTGTGTGTGATGCATGTATGATTATTTTTTAACACCTCAGTACAACAACTGGTTTAAGAATCTGTCCACCAAGCAAAAATATCCATCCGACAGGAATGTGAACCGTGTAAGGAAGAGTGTAGTGTAGACAGTGTTGTTTGTCACTACAATGCTAAGAATGAGCCTCCATTAGCATGTCTCATTTCAGCTGGTGAATGGGGTTCATTTACCTAGAAACAGATGGACTAAAGTATGTTATACTTTGAAATTGATATCGATGTACAGTATAAATGCTGCATGTCAAAAGTTTCCTTCGTTAGTCCCCACCCTTCTGGGAAGATGTTCCACCAGATTTTTGGGGTGTGATTGTGGAGACTTCTGCACATTTACCCCTACAAGGGTGTTCATAAGTTCAGGTAGAGATGGTGACAAGGCTGAGGGGGTCTTGGGCATGTTCCATTTCTTCCTTTAAATGTTCAGTAAGTGTGAAGTCAGATCTCTAATACAGTCCACTCCAAACCATGTAAATTATATCTTTGTGGAGATGGCTGATGAGGATTTTTGAGGATTGCATTCCACTTTTATTCCCAAGTTGGTCTTTTAATCGCCAACACTTGTCTGGGAAGATGTTCCACTAGATTCCACTAGATTCATCCCAAAGGTGTGTCATTCTCCTAGTACAAGGGAAGTCCTAATACACCCTATACGGTTGTGTACCAACTTTATTCCAAGAACCATTTAGAAAAGTCAGTTGTCCAAAACATTTGTCTGTATAAGTGACGTTTTTTTTTCTTTCTCATATTCAGTGCGCGTGTACGCTGATGGGATTTTTGACATGTTTCATTCTGGACATGCCCGAGCCCTAATGCAGGCTAAATGTCTTTTCCCAACCACTCATCTCATTGTAGGCGGTGAGTAGCATGAAACTATACTTTCTTCTTAAAGTGAGTGAATGACCTGTGATTATTGTAGACATGATGCAGTGGGTTTAAAAGCAACCATTGTATTCATTTGCTGATTGAAGCTATAAAAGAGGTGAATTTTTTTTATACATCTCAAATACAGAATGACAGACTGAGCTAATTTATACAATTCTTTTCATCTATTTCTAAGAGGAATTTTTTGGTTGTTTTGTTTAATAAAGCCAGTATTTGTTTTTTGTATCTGTGTACTCCATATGGAAAGTATGAAACAAATAAAAACTGCCTTAAAAAGCACATTTAAGATAAATACATTTGTTGCATTTGTAGTATTCTCCTGGCTTATTGCCTATACTGGTAAACTATTTGACTATTGCTTTATAGGAGTTTTGTTGATCACAAATATCTGATTGTCGACTATGTTTAGGTCACACAGGCAAAAATGTCCAATTTTACATCAGTACAAAAGGATATCATTGTGCTTTACTTGTATCAGAGGCAAACCCACTACTTATTTATATGTCAAGCTACCTAAGTTTTACAATTATAGAGAGGTCTCAAGCCTATAGTGTTGCTCTTTCCACAGTATGCAGCGACACTTTAACACACAAGCTGAAAGGCTTTACTGTGATGAACGAGGATGAGCGTTACGATGCAGTGAGTCACTGTCGCTACGTGGACGAGGTGGTCCGGGACGCCCCATGGACTTTAACACCAGAGTTCCTGGCCAAACACAGAGTACGTGACTGCTCATGAGACATTGGACATACAGCAGTGCATGGTTAATGTATTCAAAAATGCTTCACATTCATTTTTCCTTGCATTCAGATTGACTTTGTCGCACATGACGACATCCCGTACGTTTCAGATGAGAGCGATGACGTTTACAAGCACATAAAGGATGCTGGTCAGTGTCCAGACAAAAAATGCACACAATACATGAATCCTGTATTGGTATTTTAAAATAACCTTTATTGATTTGAGTATAATCATTTAATTTCCAGGCATGTTTGCACCCACACAAAGGACAGAAGGGGTCTCCACCTCTGACATCATCACGCGCATTGTCCGAGACTACGATGTCTACGTGCGACGTAATCTGCAGAGAGGCTACACTGCCAAGGAGCTTAATGTCAGCTTCATCAATGTGAGTTTAATCAGCATCTTGGTTAGGAAAATAGTTGACTGCTTTTCAGTTGGCTCGGGTGTATCCTTCAAAATTCCATATGATTATTAAGTCTTAGCATCAATGTCATCCATTTAAAGAAGCATATTCCTTGTTGTAAAAGTATAACATTACTATCAGTTCCATATAATCTGTTACACTTCCATCTATTGCCATAGGTTTGCAGACACCTGGTCCTAAGTATATGTACTTTTTGAGGATTGCATTTCACTATTATTTCCTTCTTACTTGCTTTTTTAATTCCTAACACTTTTCTGAGAAGATATTACACTTGATTTTTGTCCAGTTGATCCGAAAGGTGTTCAGGTTGAGATTAGGGTTTGGGTATCATTTGTATTTTTATCGATTCTGGTTCAACTTCAGCCGATCGATTCTGATTCTTCTCAATTTCCACTTTCAATTCAATTTTCAAGTTGAACCAAGCGCAGATGCTTGTAGTTTCACCTTCATTGCAACATATTAGTTTATTTCAATAAGTACACTTAACTTTATCTTAATTTTTTTACAAAGTCTAGCCACAATTTTGAGAACTTTCCGTGGTCCATCTTATAAACTGCTGTGTAGAATACAGCATAAGGTCCTGGCAGATTGCATGTGTGACAGGTCCTGGCAGATTGGCAGGTGAAAAAATAAATGCACCCAGGAATCGATAAGAGGAGTTGAAATTAGTTTTATAACAAGTATTCATAATCTTAAATCAACTCTGGAATCTGAAATTTATAGACCAGGGCTCTATAGCAAGACATTCAAGATCTTCCTCTCCAAACCATGTAAAGCATATCTTTACGGGGACATTGTGATGCTGGAACTGGTTTGGTTGCCAAGTTCAAATAAAACACAGAATTTTATTATACTACACCTAAAGAAATCCTATACAATTGTGTACCTCTAGCTTTGTTTAGAGAAGAACCACATATGGCAGGAAAGGTCAGGTGTCGCAATGCTTTTGTTCATCTAGTGTAACTATTGTCTTCTTCTGCTCCTCCTATTCTTGAGTCTTTGACTCAGAAAATTCTTTGTGTATCACGTCACTTCACTACTTTCATCCACACCGTTTAAGCTAAATTTTTTTTGTGTTGAAGATACTAAAAGAAACCCATATTAAAGTGTGGTTTATCATTCAAGGGGAAAATGAGTATGTTTAGCATTATACATTTATAAATTATAAATGATATATTATTTAATCCATTCATTTGTAGTATCGTCTGGTTCTGCCTTTGAGCTCAGAAAAATGTAAAAGGGACTTTAATAATTTAAAGAGAAAAATTACTTGAAATGCTTCTTAAAATGCTCACTGTATATGTGTGTATGATCTATATATATATATATATATATATATATATATATATATATATAGATATATATATATATATATATATATATATATATATATATATATATATATATATATATATATATATATATATATATATATATAATGATTGTCAGCTGAATTACCATTCTACATATGCGGTGCATCAATATATGCAGACTGTCTTGTTGAGGAATGCTGATGAACATGTTTCAGTATTTTGAATTGCCAGTTTGAGAGTATTTATCAATCCAGACTGACGACTGACCATCTATGGCAGGGACACAGTGGTTAGAAAAGAAAGATGACATTTTAACCTTAATTCTTCCTAGCTGGTTTCTGTAATTTGATCAGGGAGAGCTGACCCATGTGTGAGAAATGGGTCTTGATCATGGTTGTGGTGGATATAAACCTCAGCTCGGCACATAAACTCTGGAGAAAGGCACAGAAAGACACAGAAAAGCAAAATTAATAAAATGCTGAATTCTGAACAGAATTTGTGTGATATTTTGCAGGAAAAGAAGTACCACCTTCAGGAGCATGTGGATAAGGTGAAACAGAAGGTACGAAATGTAGAGGAGAAGAGTAAAGAGTTTGTGCAGAGAGTGGAGGAGAAGAGCATCGACCTTATTCAGAAGTGGGAGGAGAAATCGCGCGAGTTCATCGGCAACTTCCTGCAGATGTTCGGACCAGATGGGGCACTGGTGAGACCACAGGGTGGACGTGTGGGGAAGTGATGTGATTCTGTATCACTTGTAACAATCTATATACCTGCACAACACTGGTTTCAGTAAAAAACAAAGCATTATAGAAGACGGGTCTATTCAGCCATTTCGTTACACTGAATTACCAGTGGATCGTTTAATTAGTTTTAAATATAATTCGTTTATTGTATTTAAGCAGCTTTTTATAGCTCTTTACTCATCTTCATTTTGCAAAAGTAGTTGTTCCTGTTTATTTATGAGTGGATAACAACTTAACCAGTCAGTCACGCAGGAAGCCACCAATCAGCGCTGTTTTGCACTTATATTTTGATTGGCACTTGATGGTATCTACTTTTCACCATCATAGAGTATAGCATCAATTCATCAGAAAGCAAAACATTTTGTAATAAATGATGGAACAAACCCCCGACTCTAACTTGCCACTGCACCCGTGGACCTTATGATTTATTATTTTGAAGAAGAAGTCAAAAGATGATGATAATTGACAGACAGTCTTTTTCATTTAAGCTGAGTCTTGTGGAAAAAAATCATATTAGGAACATTATAACCATAATCAACATTGAACTTTGGATTCCTATGTACATTTGAAGGCAAATATTTACTCAAGTGAAAGTTTAACTGGAGCAGTTTTACTGGAGTAATATTTTTTTTTCTACTAGTGTAACTCAAGTACATGGTTTGTGTACTTCGTCCACCGCTGGTTTCTACCCAGATAATTATTTAATGTAGAGTTCTTATCACTCACATCTTTTCATACTGCCAGCAAGGAAAAACATTTTCTATAGAGTAATGGCACAATACCTGCTGTTATTGATGATGCATCACATCTGTAGATCCATGTTTAATGGTAGTCAATATTGATTTAAGGCATGTAGAACTGTTTGGCCTTTAGAATCAACCGGAGTTTATCTGCTGCATGTATAAACAGTGAACTCAACCTTACATATGACAGCCAAATTGGAATTTCTAATAATAGAAACGCATATATAAATACTCTCTGAAGGATCATTAACAGGACCGCATTCCTGAAGAGTATTTAACTGTGGAGAAAAATATTAAAGCACATGGGTGTCAATGTTTGATGCTGGATCCATACACCAATATGGACGTTGTAGGGTTACAATTATGCTGTTGGCCACTAGAGGGCATTCAAGGCATTTCGGGTTCTCTCAGCCCAGACCAGGTAGGGTAGTGCTTTTGAGGAAGTTAGCAGTGCCTGCTTTTGGAGAGGTTTATCTAAAAGACAAAGTTTAAAAATGTAAGCAGAGCGCAAGAACTGATTACTGCAAGACCTCCAGCATGATCTGAATGTCTGAATGTCTTCACAAACCAGAATTACTCATCCGTGTATCATCTCGATCTAAACACCAGCTGTAATTATGGAGAGTAAACATCATGTCTTTGTTTGGTAAAGCATTGATCATATGTTCAGGGGAAACTAATACACTTTAATTCGATGTACCCTCCTGGACTTATGTGTTAGTAGGAGTAAGACGGAATACTTTGGGGGGAGACGAGGTGGTGAAGGGTTCACTGTGCAAAGCAATATATAGTGTGTTGGAGAAGTGAATAAAAAAGGGTGCAGGCAGGGTGGAGTGGGTGGAGAAGAGAGAGTGGCAGGAGGGATTTGTGATAGAATGGTATCTACACAGTGGAACTGATGTAAAGATAGGAGGCGGAGCTAGAGGCTAGAGTTGACGTCGGTGATTCAAGACCGTTAAAGATGGAGCTGCCAGGAAGGATGCAGGCCGAGGAGGTTTGGAGTGAGGGAAGACGGTGTCAGGTGGAGTCAGATGAAAAGGTCAGAGAGATATGGAGACGGACGATTCACTGTAGCGACCACTAGTGGGAGCAGCTAAAGAAGACGCCTATGTTCAGAATATGTGTTTGACTTGTTGCTAATTCTGTGTGACATAAGTACTATTTTAAATGTGTCACAGTTATAGCTAATTCCCATACACTACTACTACTATTTCTTTCGGCTGCTCCTGTTAGGGGTTTCCACAGAAGATCTCAACATCTGTCTCTTTCCTGTCTTCCCTCATCACATCCATAAACCACCTTGGCCTGCCTCCTTTTCTTCTACCAATATACCCTGTGCTGGCCCTCTAATAAACCCATTCAGTTAATAAAAATGGTTTGTTGTTTTGCCCTAAATTGTTATTATTTATTGATCTATCTATTTTAGAAGCACATGCTGAAGGAAGGGAAAGGGCGCATGCTTCAGGCCATCAGCCCCAGCAGCAGCCCCTACCGAGAAGAACGCTCCCCTTCTCCGACGTTCCGTCTTCCGTTCTTCACCAAGACCCTCCCGTCCGACTCACACAGCATCAGCGAGGACGACGAGGACTAGAGGGCTTCGGGACTGGTATTCCTGTTTTTAACCTCAAGGCAAGCCTCGAGTTTATGAAGCCTAAACTGTAACACAGCTTTTAGGTTCATCTATTATAGGGGTTCTGATGGGGACCACCAGGCTACATTAATTACAGGGTCCGGAAAATATCCTGGACTTAAATGATTCTGTGATTTAATCAGTGTTTGCTTGCATCTTTTATACCCTTTCGACATGCGCACAAGTCCTTCAGTTCAGCCTCTCACTGCACACCACTGTGAAATTCAACGTTACTGTCACACCCCGTGTTACACCATACTTTGTGTTCATGAGTTTTGTTTTTTTTTCTTAAGTTCTTAACGGCCAAAATTGCCAAAATTGAAATGGACCTCCGTTTGTCACACCGGGATTTGTTGTGTAAAGTTTGTGTCTTCGCTTTTATCACGGTGATACTGTTAATCAAGCGAACAGGTCAGGAAAACGTTTAGCTACCAGATAGCACAGAAGCAAGTCTATGAAATGACCGTTTATATAAAGTCTCCACTTTTCACATGTAGTTTATATATTATCACCGAGTCTAGTAACGAGTGTAGTAACACGAGTTTGGATATGTGAAGCTTTCTAAATGATAAACTTGTACATATCTCGTGCTAAAACCTAAAGATGGCGTTCCTGAGGTTGTAGGTTATTTTCTTTTTTGGGGGGGGGGGGGGGGGCGAAATCGCGAAATTGTTCCTTTAAAGCTTAATACATTCCTTTTCGTTCCAATGTAAACCACATGGTGGCTACAAACACTGGATCTGCGGCCATAACTGAACGTAATCATTTCACTGTGAGTGTGAAAACTTGTTGCATGTGTGTGTTCCAATGGCGTGCGTGTCCAAAGTGACTATTTTTTTAATCCTAATTTTATGACTCTAACCATGTTTGCTTAATAATTAGTGTCTTTCTAATCTGCCACAATAAATGTAAGTCATTCCTTTTGAGATTTTTTTTTGTCCTGAACACTGTTTGACTCGCTCCAGATTTCTGGCAGCCAACACGTGTATAGTGTCTGCCTTGAAGATTTGAAACAGACTCACAGTGCTCACATTTTTGGTGCTCACATCTTTGCTCCATGGGGGAAAAAATTGTACATATTACATTTTTTTGCACATACGATTCCTTTAACATTTCGAGGCACTAGTTTTATGGCCTGAATAAGACTGAATGAGAACAAAGGCGTCTGCAAAATGGCACAGATGCTGGAATCTTCAAAAGGATTAGACTCAGGATTGTTTATATTAGTCTGAGTGAGTGAGAGCAGGAGTGATTGTGTGTGATGGATTTATCCAGACAATGGGAATGCAGGAGGAATGTAATGAAGCCCATTGGCTATACTGGCATGGATATAACGTGCTTATGTGATTTACACAGATCAGGCATTACATTATAACATGAGCGGTGAAGTGAATAACTGATTATCCCTTCATCATGACCTGGTAGTGGGTGGGATATATTAGCAATCAGTACTCTATGATGTATGAGGGGGAGCAAAGGCTGGTCAGTGTTGTCCAATCCAACATATGAATTGCTGAAGAAGTTAATGCTTTACATGTTATGTTTTTTTTTTTTTGCATATAGTCTCCATTTCCTAACTGAGGATTATATAGAATATAATATATATATATATATATATATATATATATATATATATATATATATATATATATATATATATATATATATATATATATATATATATATATATGAATATTGTCCACAATCTTCAGAGACAATAACTTTCAGTCGTCTATTTTACTACATGTTGAAGTGTGCTTTGGCAGATTTGGACTCGTTAGTCAGTAGTGTTTAGGACTCGAGATTATTTCACCTCAACCCATGTAAACCATGCGTTCATGGAAAGTGGTTTTATGTACACAGGCATTGTCATGCTGGAAAATGTCTGGGTCTTCAAATTTAAGTGAGAAGAAAATGTAATGCCTGTTTATCCAATAACATCTAATATTTTTATATATTTAGTGTAGCTTTTTGTCAATAAATCAGAATGGAAAAATGGAAAGCTAAAAGCAAGGTTAGGAAGGTGGGGTCAGCCATGATACAGCCCACAAGGTTAATTGCTTTGCTGAAGTGCCCAATCAGAGCCTTAACCAGTGTTTTAATGTGTAATTCATCCAAAATTGAAAAAAAAATGTGAAAGGTGTTTTTTTTTTTTGTTTTTAAAGAAAACACAATGTAGACCATAAACATCATTCATTCATTCATCTTCTACCGCTATATCCGATCTTCCCTCGGGTCACGGGGAGCCTGTGTCTATCTCAGGCGTCTATGGGCATTAAGGCAGGATACACCCTGGATGGAATGCCAACCCATCGCAGGACACACACACACTCACATTCATAACACTAGGGACAATCTTCCAAGGTGCCAATCAACCTACCATGCATGTTTTTGGACCGGGGGGGAACCGGAGAACCCGGAGAAAAAACCCCTGAGGCACATGCAAACTCCACACACACATGGGTGAGACGGGAATCGAACCCGGACCCTGGCGGTGTGAGGCGAACGTGCTAACCACTAAGCCACTTGGTGTCCCTGCACCATAAACATAAATAAAATAAAAATGCATTTTTGATGTGCAGCACTGGTAACAAATGATCCGTGGTGATCCTCCATGGTTGGGACCTTTTATATAACAACCTGTCGTTCATTCATTCATCATCAGTAACTGCATCATCATCATCATCCAAAATTCACATTCATACAGAGGGTACATTTTAACCTTGAAGGAAAGAGCGTATGTGTAAGTGCCCAATCAGAGGCTAAACGTGTATATCTGCGACATATTGTGTCTTCTCGAATATACAGGCAAAACAAAATAAAGAAAAATGAGCCCCATGAGCAGATTTGTATCTTAAGGGGACTTTTTACAAACCTGGAAATCCTCATCAAATCTGACTGCCTTTTATATGTATATTTCTATTATGATTTAATTATTAGCACAATTGCATATACAATGAAAGTGGCTCAACATATTGGAGAATCAGTGGATGCTTAATTTATTAATTGCAAAAAAAATGCCAGAAAGGTGGCGGTTTTTTTTTTTTTTTTTTTTTTTAAGAAAAAAGAAAAAACAAAACAAACAAAAAAACACCATGTAGACGATAAACATCAATAAAATGGAAATAAAATAAAAATGCATTTTTGATGTGCAGCACTGGTAACAAATGATCCGTGGTGATCCTCCATGAGCTACAGTAGCCTCTACACCGGGACCTTTATATAACAACCTGTCGTTCATTCATTCATTCATTCATTCATCAGTAACTGCATCATCATCCAAAATTCACATTCATACAGAGGGTACATTTAAACCTTGAAGGAAACCAGAGAACCCAGTGTTAAGAGCTTCTTCCATTCCCACAGTAGACGAGTGAACCTGTTTAAATATGTATATAAGACATTCATTATAAAAGGGAAAATCTGTGTGTGAACGTTCTTTATAGGCATTTGTGTCATTATGTAGAAAACCCTCAACAACTTTCATTTCATTTTCAAATCCAAACTTTCCAATCAGAACATTTTAACAGAGTCAGCACTGAAATATTTATAGATTTGAGAGTAGATTTGGTATTACCTTCTAGCAGTGTTTTATCAGTTTTTTCCCTTTTATTCTGTTTTGTAGAATTTCTTTTCGAATTGTTGCTGATTTGCAGAGAAAATACATCTCCAGTATGACGTCTACTGCATATTTTCTAATGAACATAAAGTAATTCTATGAAATAGAATAGAAAAGCAAATTATTCAAGTGCACTGAGACACCAAACCCGTTTGTTCTACAGCTTCAAATATAAAGAACGTGGATACATTTTTATAATAGAATCCTGTCTCGGGTTACTAACCTGGATGAAATGCGCGTTTACGATAAAAAAAAATTCTTCTGGTAAAATTCCTTCTCAGCACAGAAACGGTAATAAATCCAAAAATATGCATACTTATAAAACCAAGCCCTAAACATTTTTGTTCCTACAGTACAGCCCTTGTGTTTCAGTATTTCCGTATAGACCTGGTCCGTGCTATCCTCCACCGAGAGACTCCGAATGTGAGGTAAAGAGTCGTTGTTTTCGAGGTCTGGAGAGCAGGAGGTAGTGTAAAAGCTTCTCCATCGCTCCTCCGCCATCAACTGTTGTTGGACGGCCGTTCCGGTTTCAGCCTGATGGCCCACGAGTTCGCCGAAATGACGCTGCCGCGCCGGTGGATCTGGCAGGTGTACGTTCCCTCGTTGAACTCGTTCGCCACGATGCGCAGATTACGATCTTTGATGGAGATGTAGCCAGGGATGGAGGTCAGCAGCTGTTCTCCGTCTTTATACCACCTGACAAGTGAGAGAGACCGCATATATATATATATATATATATATATATATATATATATATATATATATATATATATATATATATATATATACATAAGAGTGATACAGGCACGATATTCTATTTATATTAACCTGCAAGTATTTATTAATAACTGTCAGAGCTACAGGGGCATGGTGGCGTAGTAGTTAGCATGTTCGCCTGACACATCCAGGGTCCGGATTCGATTCCCGTCTCGGCCATGTGTGTGTGGAGTTTGCATGTTCTCCCCGTGCCTCAGGGGGTTTTCCTCCGGGTTCTCCAGTTTCCTCCCGGTCCAAAAACAAAAACATCCAAAAACAGGTTGAAAAGGTTGATTGGCACCTTGGAAAATTGTCCCTAGTGTATGAATGTGTGTGCCCTGCGATGGGTTGGCATTCCATCCAGGGTGTATCCTGCCTTAATGCTCGTAGACGCCTGAGATAGACACAGACTCCCCGTGACCCGAGGGAAGATCGGATAAAGCGGTAGAAGATGAATGAATGTCAGAGCTACAAAAAGCACATAACCCACAAACGTTTATATATACAGTGTAGATCGTCAGCATTACCCAGTGTGGTCTATTTTTTTAAACTAACATTCAGTAGCTTAGCGTAACTATGGTATTGAAGGGAGGCAGCAGAAAATGGAGGCGTTCCTAATTTGCATCTCATACATATTCATTCATCAGGAGCAATACAATATAGCCAGACAGCAGTATTTAGCAATGTTGATAAATGCATTTCTTACTGTCACAATTACAGCGTTTCCAAAGGTAGAAAAAAAATCATTTTTTTTTCCACACTCAGAAATTATTTGGACACCTGGAATTACATGGTTCTTCTCCAAACCACAAAGATGGAGGGACACAATAGTAGATGATGTTTTCAGTTTCAGTAGCATGAAACTAAAATTACGAGGCCCCAATGTGTTGCACAATGACAGTGGTGATGCCTCTGTGCACAAAGCCATCTCTGTGAAGATCTGCTTTACATGATTGGGAGTGGATTCTGAACCCTATTGAGCGCCACTTGGGATGAATTGTCAAAATATGTTTCCCTTAGAACCGAACTAATAATTGTTTACGCAAACCACAAACTATTTGATAATCTTATAATCTTTATTAATCTAATATCTTCCGCAAATTTCCGTGACTTTTTGCGTGAGAATATACATTTTTCGTGCATTTTAACACCAAGCCATTTATTTCGTTGATCCATATAATATTGGAGAGTACCTGTCAAATGTACTGTATTGTTTATTTCATTGTATGATTTCAATATTCATTCATTCATTCATCTTCTACCGCTTTATCCGATCTTCCCTCGGGTCACGGGGAGCCGGGGATCTCAGGCGTCTATGGGCATTAAGGCAGGATACACCCTGGATGGAATGCCAACCCATCGTAGGGCACACACACATACACACACACACACATTCATGCACTAGGGACAATTTTCCAAGGTGCCAATCAACCTACTGTGCATGTTTTTGGACCGGGGGAAACCGGAGAACCACTGAGGCACGGGGAGAACATACAAACTCCACACACACATGGCCGAGACTGGAATCGAACCCAGACCCTGGCGGTGTGAGGCGAACGTGTTAACCACTAAGCCACCGTGCCCTCTGATTACAATATATGTTTATAAAATTATTATAGAATTGACCCTACTTATACCAAAGAAAACGACAGCGCACAGCAAAGAACATGCACTTACATGAATTATAGTGAATATAGAAGAAAAGCCTTTATTTGTCACATGAACATTACAGCACAGTGAAATTCTTTCGTCTCATATCCCAGCTTGGTTGGAAGCCGGGGTCAGAGTGGAGGGTCAGCCGTGATAAGGCACTGGAGCACAGAGGGTTAAGGGCCTCTCTCAAGGACCCAAGAATGGCAAGTTGCCGATACTGGGACTCGAAACCACAAACTTCCGATCAGCAGCCCAGCGCCTTAACCAACTATACTCCCCCCTCCCTCTATATAGGGTTAACATCTACCAATATAGCAGTAAAATTCTTTACAGTATACACATTTACCTTGAGGTTTTATTTTTAAGACTAACATATACATTGTTTTGGGGGTTATTTAGGGTTTACTTTATAAAAATAGGCATTTATTTTTTTACCACATCTAAATTTCACTGTTTTTCACCAGTCGCTTGTTCTCTACAAACGTACTCGTACTGAATTTTAGGGTTCGACTGCACACACAGCAGCTCAAGTTATTTCTCCTTCCTTCCAGGAGAGGTCCCACTCCCACTTACACTGAACCACTTTCACATTTTCACTCTGTCTGCTCAGTACACAAGACATCCAACACGCGCATACTGTGTACTGCGAACGTCCTGCCACCTTTATTAGGTGTTCAAGAGCAGCTGTTCTTTGCATATCGAGTATCTCGATATGCAAATGTCTATTTGCTTCAATCATTTTGTTTATTGATTCCATTATTGACTTTTTTAATCATTCATTCATTCATCTTCTACCGCTTTATCCGATCTTCCCTCGGGTCACGGGGAGCCTGTGTCTATCTCAGGAGTCTAAGGGCATTAAGGCAGGATACACCCTGGATGGAATGCCAACCCATCACAGGGCACACACACTCACACACTCACACATTCATACAATTTTTCTAAGGTGCCAATAAATCTACCGTGCATGTTTTTGGACCGGGGGGAAACCGGAGAACCCAGAGAAAAAACCCCTGAGGCACGGGAAGAACATGCAAACTCCACACATACATGGCCAAGACGGGAATCGAACTCAGACCCTGTCGGTGTGAGGCGAACGTGCTAACCACTAAACCACCGTGCCCCTACTTTTTTTAATTTAAAACAAAAATTGATTTGAGAGCAATTATGGTATAAATAAATAAGACACAAATATCTGTGTTGGTATTTTAGACAAAATGTTAAATATGGCTTTCCAACTATGCAGTAGTTCACTTAAAGTGTGCGCATTACCTGACTTTTGGAGGCACTTTTGTGTTTTTGGTCCCACAGCGGAAGCCCACTACTTTTCCCCGAGGCACCATCTTGATCTTGACGTTGGCAGGAGGAGGAGTTGGAGTAGACCCAGCTTCCGGGGGCTCTGGGGCGCAAACAACTGCCTTATATTCCAATGCACATTTGTACGCTATAAATACTGTAAAAATGCTTTTTTCCCCCGTTGATACAAGCATCTCACCGTAACACAGGTCACAGCGCTGAGGGCAATGTTTCTTCATGAAACTCCGTCTACTCTCACAGAAGCCTAACCGTGCCCAGGGGTCACACACACGCTTCTTATCCAAGCAGCCTAAACACACACACACACACACACAAATGCATGTATTATTACTTATGTGCATCTTTAAGGAAGAGACATATGGAGAAATATACACGTGAAAGAAAATAAAACACTACCAAAATGATTGAATGACCCGAAAATGATACCGAAATGATTATAAAGGAGGTACACTATGAGGACAAAAGTATCTGGACACCAGGTCATAAATATGGGATGTGCTTTTTGAGAATCCCATTCCAAGTCCCAGTTTGCACTTAGAATTCACTATTCCACTAGGTTTTGGAGTGTGCTTGTGTGGATTCGTGACATTCATTCAGCTACAATGACTATAGTAAAACCAGGTCCTGATGTAGGGTGAGGAAGTAGAAATAGACTCATGGCCATTATTAAACATGAATGAGGTGGATTATTTACACGGCCGTTCATGGTTTCATTTGTTTCCTCGAAAAGCCTAGTGTAAGCATACATTGTGTGACCGAGACCAACATGAAAATACTATCAATTTATGAATGAATGTGTAATAACAATGAGACCATTGACCATAACTCATTGTACCATTAAACAGAGTACACGGGACTCATTTCCAGCCACTGTTACCCCAAAGTTAGAGGAACACAATAGTATAGAATGTCTTTACTATATGGGGAGAAGTCAGCATTCACCCCAGAGGTGTTTAAGAATGTGAGTTTAGAGCTCTAAAGCAGTAACATCTCTCACTAACCCCATGCAGAACGGTGTTATCTTTGTTCACAGGGGCAGTGTCATGCTGCAACAGGTTTGAATCTGATCATTTAAGTCAAGTGAAAAATGTCATGCTACTTCATCCCAAAGACATCCTATACTATTGTGTTCCTCCAACTTTGGGGTAACAGTGGCTGGAAATGAGTCCTGTTTACTCTGTTTAATGGTACAGTGAGTTATGAGCAATGGTCTCATTGTTATTACATTTACAGCATTTGGCAGACGCCCTTATCCAGAGCGACTTACAACTGAGCAGTTGAGGGTTAAGGGCCTTGCTCAAGGGCCCACTAGTGGCAGCTTGGTGGTGGTGGGGTTTGAACTCATGATCTTCCGATCCAGAGTCCAACACCTTAACCACTGGGCTACCATTACGCATTCATTCATAAATTGATAGTATTTTCATGTTGGTCTCGGTCACACAACGTATGCTTACACTAGGCTTTTCGAGGAAACAAATAAAACCATGAACGGCCGTGTAAATAATCCACCTCATTCATGTTTAATGCCGGCCGTGAATCTATTTCGCATGCTTCCTCTCAATCACAGCCAAAGCAGGTGGTAAAATATTATCCCAAACGGAAACTCAAATCTCCTGAGATTTCATTACATGTAATCGCCCGATATGACTGTAACAGATACGCTGCCTGGCATCTCGTGCCAGTTTGTGCGTTTCCATTACAAGCGATGCTGGTACTTCGTTCCAAGTGCAAAACTATCCACCTTGATTTGGATGCTAAAAATGTATGAGAGAGAGAGAGAGAGAGACCAGCACTCTTCACCCCGCTTTCGCATTCATTAAAGTCCCCAGTGGTTAAAGTAGAGTTACGCTGGGGTAAAATCTTCCATCATTTTCTCAAATTGTTCTATTCCTGGGGGCACGGTTCCTTAGCGCGTTAGCCTCACACCTCCGGGGTTGGGGGTTTGAACTCCTCCATGTGTGTGTGTGTGTAGTTTACATGTTCTCCCCATGCCTCAGGGGGGGTTTCCATAGAAGGGATGTGTGCGCCTTGACGCTGAGATAGGCACAGGTTCCCCACGACCCGAGAGATAAGTTGAATAAAGCGGTAGAAGACGAATGGATGGATGTTGCTGTTGAACTGATGCTGAACTGTATGATGGTACTAAAAAGTGACATTTAAAAGAAGTTGAAAACAGTGCATGATTGTCTGAAATAAAAATAAATGTGTGATTTGTATATAATAAGTGTGCGCAAAAAAAAAGATGGGAAGTAAAAAAAAAAGTGGAAATACTTCATTAAAACACAATTACATGAAAAGCTACTTACATTTGCAGCATTTGGCAGACGCCCTTAAGTACAGTAACAGATATTTCCTTCCTTCCTGTGCACCACTGGCAGCCCCTACAGTAAGTCTGTGATTTCATACCACTGTTGCCTTGCTACATTTCAGAACCTTATTTGTAGTCTGCATCATTTTTGATAATCTTCTAAAAAAAACACACACTACCACACTGTCTATTGTATTCTAGTCAGCAGTTGTAAATAAACCTCCTGTAGTAGATTCTCCATATTACTACACCGGCCCCCTCATTGAGCAGTGTTGGAAACATTGGCCTGTTGCCAAACTCGACTTCACATTCCTACTATAAAGACACCACAGAAGACCACACACACATTTCCTCTGTATTTGTATTTTCTCTCTGTTGCTTAGAGGTGAACGCAAAAAAAAAGCTTATGTGTACAAATCCCACGAGATCCAGTCGCACTTTTGATCATAGCCTTTTAAATAGAGGCAAGAAATTTGCAACAGAAATCAAAAATCACCATAAAGACGCTGAATTCCCCAGATATCATCCTGAGAAATGTCTCGCTGCCCTGTGTACGTGGCGTTGGGGTGCATCAGAGCGCCGGGGTCACGTGAATGCCAAAGTCCGAGAGCATGACCGATTTCATGGGCTGCCACCTGAACCAGGTCATTGAGCCATACACCTGTGCGTGGAGATAAGAGGGAAAATAAAGAACAACAAACTATATTCTGCTCTGTTGCTAGTTTTAAAAAATCCTCATAGTGTGTTTCAGGAACGGATAAATCACATTAAATAAATGTATGCTCATGTCCAGTCACATGAGGCATTCAATGCCAAAAGTCATCTGGTCATAAATTCCATACCACATTTAGTCTCAATTGTTCTTATAATAAACCTCACTTGTGTGTTAAAATGTTCTATATATTTGGAGTGTGCTTGTGGACATTTGTGCACAAGGGTGTAAGTAAAGTCAGTTACTGATGTAGGTGAGGTGAGGAGGGCCGTGGTGCACTAAGTATTCACGTTTAGCTAAAAGGGGTTCAATAGGGTTAAGGTCAGAGTTTTAAATAGCCTGTATTCCACTCCATAAAACATGTCTTCAAGGAGATTGCTTTGTTCAAACGGGAATTGTAATGCTGCAACAGGTTTTGGTTTGGAAAAATTTCAAGCTACAAAGGCATCTTAAACATTTCTGTGCCTTTAGCTTTGCGATAACGTTTTGGGCAAGAACTATCTATGGCTGGGAAAGTGTACAGCATATGTTGTACAGCAAATAATCAGTACTTACCCTGTTTCCAACTGAAACGGGATTTGCCTAGGATCCAGAACTCATGGTTGTCAAAGTGGATCTCGCCCTTCGGGGGAAGGAAGGCATGAGCCAACTCTCCGTTCAGCCCGTCAAAGCAGGGGTGCAGTGGAGACCACCAGCAGTCTGTGTGATTAAACGTGTAGAAACCTGTGCAGAAACAGATTTGGAATTGGTCAGTGAACAGAAAGGAATTATAGCACAATCTGCAAAAGAACCTCCTAGTACTTATTTTGGCGATACATCTTTTCATTCGAATAAGGACTGATCAACCACTAAACAGGCCAGATTTCAAAATAATCAACTTGGGTAAGAAAATACAAAAACATAAAATTTACTATTAGTAGAGGCACATCTGATGTTCGAAATTGTGTACACATGCACAATTTCTTTTGTACTTATTCGATAGTTATTTACTTCTAAGAGTAATAACATTCTACGCAAGTAAAAGTAGTGTTACTTTAATGAGATTTACAAGTACAAGTTGCTTGGTTAACAATCTACTTACCGGTAAGCAAAAGAAAAAGAAACAAATTGAAGTTCATTTAAGCAAGTTTTAAGTGTAGTTTAAAAAGGAGTAAGTTTTTCAACCTAACTGTTTTTAATTGAATGTTTTTAATTTACTAATTAAAGTGTAATAAACCCCCTCCCCACCAAAAAAAACACTACAGGCCATGACTTGAGACTAATGAGAGTTATGAATCTTCCAAACAGGAGTGTCTGTCACATGGTTTTTCTCCCCTGTAAAGTTTTTTTTTATTTTTTTATACCAGATATGCTTTAAAATATAGTACATTACTTCACACAAAACCTACTTAAGTAAAAGTAAAATTACAGATTAAAAAAAAAATACTAAAAAAAGCACGAGTGCACCAAAAAAAACTAATCTATAGCAATGCAAATAAATGCAATATGTTACATTCCACCTCTGGTACTACTGAAAGATCCAGATGTGCGGCTGTGTGTAATGCACGTTGCCCTGCATAGACGTCTTCTGAAGCAGGAAGCAGAGCAGCAACAATTCAAGTAATCATACAGAGTTAAACATAGTTAAACAAATATAACATAGTTAAATCCGCAACCCCACACCCCAATGCTCACCAATAATAATATCAGCACTCTTGTTAGTGTTGGTGATTTCTGTAAAAGTCAGAGGTGAGACATCGCTCCATTTGGTGAAAGCAATGCTGATCGCCTTACGGGTGTCATCTTTATTCAGCGTGTTGGGGAACGTTGTGATCCTATGTAACAATATACATACACACAAATATATATATCATATGATCATATGATCTATTTTCAAGCTTTCTTATAATATATACAATGCCTGAGTAATCTGATTCATACCTGTAATTCTGAAACGGTTTTATACACATGACCTGTTTATTCCGGGTAACATATTCACATTTAGTTGCACTTCTGTCTGTGAGTTGGAAAAAACCCTAATTAAGCGAATGCTGAGCTCCCTAGCAATAAGTGAAACCTCCTCTATCTTTAGTTGGCTACTGCTTTTATTGTGCTTACTTATTTTTTAGATAAACACCAGATGGCCGGGCTGTGAGCTCACCTAGTGTGAATCACATCGACAATCAATAATCAATGCCTCACATACTGACTGTGTGTCCACCCTGCGCCATCACATCCTAAAAATAAGCCTTAAAAGTTAATATGTGGCTTTCTTAGAATTTCCTCGAGCGGTACAGTGAGTGTCGATCTCAGCTGAGGAAGAAATGGCAGCTTTAGCAAGTGGAGAGAGGACACCATATGGCACCTTTATATTTGTTCTTTTTTTATTTATTATTTTTTTCTTTTTTTATCTCAGGCGTCTATGGGCATTAAGGCAGGATACACCCTGGATGGAATGTCAACCCATCACAGGGCACACACACACACTCACATTCACACACACATTCATACACTAGGGACAATTTTCGAAGGTGCCAATCAACCTACCGTGCATGTTTTTGGACCGGGAGGAAACCGGAGAATCCGGAGAAAAAACCCCTGAGGCACGGGAAGAACACGCAAACTGCACACACACATGGCTAAGACGGGAATCGAACCCGGACCCTGGCGGTGTGAGGCGAACATGCTAACCACTAAGCCACCAATTTAATGACACATTTTGGCTCAATACCTGTGCGAATTACTGTTACATTTATTTTGTAATTAAACTACGTAACACCCGTTACATGTAACTAGTTACTCCCCAAAACTGTTTATTACCCTGTATCATGGATAACCCTTCATTTTTCTCAGTTCATGAGTAGCCAATTGGATTTTCATTTCACTGCTAGTTGTCTATATTTGTGACTAATACAAATCTTTCATCTTGAATTCTGCTGTTTATATCTAACTTGATTCAGACAATGTACATTAACTTTTTTCTCTACACCTACACATAAATGTCAACAAATCTTAAAACATCATTAAAATTGAGTCATCATCATCATCAGTCCATCCTCTGCTCTGACTTTGTCTCACTTGTAGGTGATGTTGAAGTGCTCCCACTTGTAGCCCAGTGGGTTAATGGCATAACGTTTGGCTCGAGCTGGAGATTCCCTCTGTCCTCCGCTCGAAGACACACGACACTCCTGACATAATGTTGAGACATAAAAATGTGATTTCTGAAAGTTCGGAGGGCATGACATTTATAACAGTGTTTATCGTGTAAATAAAACAACAACAATAAAATAATGCCAAACCAAACGTGAAAATACTATGTATAAAAATCAAGTAATATGCACTAAAATAAATGCCTGTCGAAGCACCTTTGGATTTTATTACACTGCTGTGTCTGTTTGGGTCTATCATATGTAAAATATTGTATACTTTATTACCACAAAATCGTCTACAGCCATTATATTACAAGCACATTTCCTGTGCACAGATTCATTATGAGGATCTGGCTCAGTCATTCTAAAAGCCTGATACTCTCTTGAGAATGCCATTGCTTTGTGGATCATGGCTTCATGGCTCACTGTCATGCTGAAAGATGAGATTCAAGTTACTAGAAAATTCCTGAAGGTTTTGGGCCAAAATCGATGGCTGTATGTCAGTAAAAGCCCCGGGTCTGGTTGAGGAAATGCAGTCCTAAAGAATGACGCTGCCACCACCACAGAGCACAGAGGGTTAAGCGCCTTCCTCAAGGACCGAAGAGTGGAGATATCGGGGGCCCCACGTAACGTGAATAAAATGATTGTTTAAAGCTTTAACTACTGTACTAGTAAACAAATTACAGGCAACCTTAAGTTTCATGGATAACCAAACTATGGCATTTAGACTGTATGGTCACTCCTATTGGGAAACCTGGAGTGTTTAGCTATTTGTGGGTCTTCCACAAACTTTGACCACAAAGTTGGAGTTACACAATTGTGCAGGATGTCTGTGGAGGAGGTAGCTTGACATTCTGAACTAGGAGACCCAAATTCATTCCATCATAATACTGCCACTATGCACACAGCCAGCTCAAAGAAGATATTTCTACATTTACAGCATTTGGCAAATTCCCTTTATTCAGAGCGACTTGCATCTGAGCAATTGAGGGTTAAGGGCCTTGCTCGGGGGCTCTGATCTCTATCTGTATGCTATCGAGCTCTGATCTCAATGCTACTGAACACCACTGGGTTAAATGTAAACGCTGAATGCTCCCCAGGCCTCCTCACCTTGCATCAATACAGGAGGGAGAAAGTAGCTCAATGGTTAAGGCATTCGGCTCTGGACCGGAAGCTTCAAATCCCAGGAACCGCACTAGTGGGCCCTTGAGAAATAAAGGGCCCTTGTCTGGATAAGCGCATCAGTGAAATGGCGTAAATGTACCTACCTTTACTAACATCCGTGTGGATAATCTGAGAACAAATTTCCATAAGCACACTCCGAAATGTAATAAAATGAAAGGTTATTATAACAGCAATAGGAGTCTAAATGCAGAATGGAATGGTCAAACAGCATATATGAATATTATGCTTAGGGGTATACAATGTATGATCAGATTTAACTATATGTTTTAATAAACAGAGACTGTTCAAATATAAGGCTAAGATGCATGTTAACTTGTTTTGTGCAAAAGTGCGAATACATTTTCTGAAATTTGTAATCTAATATCTTTTGATATTTTGTCGTTACGTGTCCATCAGCTGGACTGCAGCTGTATTCCCAGATCTATCAGTACATCTGACATTCCCAAGGTCAAACGGCAACAATTGCCTATTATTTCCATTCCTCTGTCCCTCTCTTTCATGCGTGCCCTTGAGTCCTTTGATCACTTACTGCTCAGTTACAAACGTGACTCTTTTACTATCTTAGGAATGATCAGACACGGACATCCGGGCACCGAACATTAGCGTGGAACATTAGCTAATAGTAACTAAAAAGCTGTACCCGACATTGCAGTTCTCTAACTGTGTGCTGAGCTCTGTGATCTTCCCGAAAGAAATCATAAAACCAAACACAAATACACTACGAACCTCAGTCAGGGGCGTGGTAGGATACAGGGCATAAAAAGTCATGACCAGGAATAGAGACTTAAAGGACTGAAGAAAGCTACCGTACGGAAGTCGGGCACTGACATAATGCTGGCCAGATGTTTGAAGGCAAACCCCTAATGCAAGCCCCTGTCCACCATCTCCTCCTTTCCCCAGCTGCAGGACTTTTCGCAAGAGCTGAAATATCTGTCACCCACATGTGAAGAGAAGCACATTCACTCCTCCTCCTCCTCCAAATGACCTTTTCTTCACACTTTTCAAGTCATTTTCTCACAGGGATTATAACTCAGTCCAAATAAACCTCTGGTCAAAGGAACCTTCAAATACTGTCATAACAAGATTTGGAATGAACCCCTTAAAATCTAGGATGAGGCTTTTAGCATAAAAGACCCGGTCTTACACATATTGTACACACTATATTTCATGACCATCACACTTGTGTTTGGTCCTTCTTCAAACTGAAAGCAACACATTTATAAGCACACAAATGTCAAGTGTCTGTGTATGCTGTCGAATTGGGGGAAAAAAAAGCCCAAACATGTTCCAACATTACAATTTCCCTGTTCATAAAGCCATCAGTCAAATCAAGAATCTTTTATTGTCATTTCAACCTTATATAGCTGACGCACTACACAGTCAAATGAGTTCTCCAGAACCATGGTGCTACAAAAATCAACACACAGTTACATCACACAACTTAGAGCTATATAAGAGAAGACCTCACTAATGCTACCTTGGTTAAATGGCCCCAAATCCACAGTTACATTTTGAAAAAGTCTTCCCTGAAAAGTAGATTTTTGGAGCCGGGTATAGCTCTTGGGCTACTGATAGGAAGGTCAGGGGTTCGAGCCCCGATTATGGCAAGATGCCACCCTTGGGTGAGTAAGGTCCTTAACTCTCAGTGCTCCAGGGACGCTGTATCATGGCCGACCCTGCGCTCTGACCCTAGCTTCCAAACAAGCTGGGATATGCGAAGAAAGAATTTCACTGAGCTGTAATGCGACAAATAAAGGCTGTTCTCTAGATTCAGTGAGTACATATTTAAGTAAAGAATACAAATATTGAAACATATTATAAAAATAAGTACACAAAAAGAATACAGAATTCGTTACTTTCCACCTCTGTAAAAGGTCAGTGTAGGATCGTATTGCCTGGAACAAGCCGATATCAAAATCATTATCCAAATGAGGAGGAGTTTTATTACTAAGTTTACTCTCCAAGGATTATTTTTTGTGACAGAAGCTTCACATATAAATTCATAAGAAGAACGATTTATATACAATGTACAGTAAATCCTATATTTTCTTCGGCAGTGATATGAATGATTGAAACACTCCAATTGCTGGTTGAATGAATGAAAAGTTGTGTGATTTGATGACCCTTAATGAAGGAACCTAACTTAAAACACTAATTGCAATAAAGCCATTCCTATAACTTTATAGCAACCCAATTAGATCTTCTATCTGTGTCCGAAAATCTCCAGACACAGCATTATGTTTCTGATGGCGTAACTGCTCTCGTAGCTTCTTATACTCACAGCGCATTTCTCTCAGGACAGCATGATGGCAGACCGCTACAATTGCATGCTATCGATTTTTTACCCTGGGTTTTCTATGACACTAAATAATAAATCAACATATTTCTGCTGAGGTTTGGAGCAGAAGGTAATAATATGCTTAGTTCACACAAGACTTTACTGGTGTGCAAATCCCCACACATACACTGAGCGCAGTAAAAAGATTAACATTACCTTGTTGACTTCTAGAGTAGCAGAATGAACACAAAAACCCCACCGTGATCTTCAATACGCTATATAAACAAAAGTTTGTGGAGACCTGAGCATACGATCCATATGTTCTTTGTGAAAATGCCCTTCCATATTCAAGTCCAACAAAATTTACTATGATAAAGGGTTTAGTAAAGTCTGGTACTGATGTTGGTGAGGTGAGGAGGCAAGTCAGTTCCATTAAAAATTAACTAAAAAGACTTGGGTTGAGGTCAGAGCTCTATGGCAGCAGATCTTCCACTCCAATCCATGCAAAGCATATCTTTGTGGAGCCTAGTTTGGGTCTCCTAGTTAAAGGGAAGGGAATCTTTTCTGTTCACCTCATCCTAGAGCTGGGCGATATGTCCTATCAATTGAATCTCAGTTTTTTTAAGATAAAATTAGATTTTGGATACAGTAGGAAAATGGATCCACTGTTTTTAGCCAGTGTTTTGGGGCTGCGGATATCATGTTTTGCTCAAAGCGAGACACACACACCTCCCCTCTCAACAATGTGGTTCTATTTGAGGTGCTGGAGTAAATTAGTCGTGCTGCTACTTTTAGTTGCCACAAACTTTAGATACATTTTACAGCGGGCTTTGGCTTGTTCAATGTCTTCAGTTGCAAACCCGAAGCATTTCCATACAACTGATGAAACCGTGGCCCTCTCGGATTCGTCAGCGCGTGCTGCCATGTTGTATTTGCCAAGTGTAATGTGGTGCAGGAGAACTACGGAAGGTCATGGTGCCAAAGCGTCATGAAATTGTAAAATTGATTTTTGTTTTTTCAACCATAAACTCAAATTAATCAATAATGACGATTATTCGCCCAACTCTACCTCATCAAAACATATAGTATGCAATGGTATGACTTCAACTTTGTGGTAACATAAGTATGAAGTCAAGTGTCACAATAATTTTGCCACTATAGTATAAGATATACTAAAATATGTGATATGTTAACAAATTTCAGTACTGACTTTATTGATTGGCACTGTTCCTTATTTCCAAGCGGAGTCAGTGGTTGAGTGCAGTACTAAGAGAAGCGTTTAACAAAAGCATTTCTTCAACCTTAAACATAACGGATAAGTGATGAGGGTTTTGCTGTTATATACTATATATACTCATAGAACAAGATCCCGGTTTTCCCAAACTTGCCATTGTGTTCAATATAGTAATGAGATCTTCAAAATGCAATGCAGGGATTCCATGCAGTTACATCACAGACTCGGCCCAGCTAGTTTAGCAACATATAGAACGTGATTCACTGACGGAAATGAATCTGAGGAAATGTTAACGCACAGCTACATCATTCTCTATCTACAGAGACGCATTACGTGTCTGGAGTAGTCAAAAGGCAATAATGTAACGTAGAAATAAAATTTTAATATTTCCTATCATATGGATTCTTTTTTTTTTTGCATCTTTGTAATGCTCACTTCATATTCTTTCATTCCGTCAGGCCTTATTTCAAATCAACTAATGAATATTGATGAATGAAGGGGCTCTGCTGATGAATATTCATGAGGGGTGGGATTCTGAGCAGTATCTCAAGTGACTTTAAACCGAAGGAGACGCTCTCAACAAACAAACAGTAACATTTTTGACATAAAAATCGGAAATGGGCTTTATATCCCAGAATACAGAATTACACAATAATGGATTACGTGCGTATTTCATTCCATAGGAGTGCAAGCTACAATTTACAGAACTGTGAACATGTATACATTTGTGTTGCATAGATTACACATTTTCCATGTATTTCATTGCGTTATCTGGTGCACAATAGTGAATAGCACAATAATGTTACTATTGTGTAACAAAAAGTCCGCACATTATATAGAACCATAACAAATTGATGGCAGGCAATTGATCACGTCTAATATCGCGATATTTAACCAAACAGGTGTATTACAGTGATGCGTCTCTGCAGATGAAACAAAAAACAAGATTATATGTGAAGAAAGTCAGCTAAACTTTCTAAAGAAACTAAAAAAAAAATCATAATCTTAACCATTATCTTTATAACGATGTTTAGATGAACATGATTATGAAATGAGAATAAAATAGACATAAAAAGGATTAGTTTCTTTACCTGTTCTCTCCTCCACATACCGGCAGAAAACTCGACCAGCATCGCAAGAGTGACAATTCCTCTCCAGATCCACCTCATCTCCAAAATAAATATATATTTTTTTCCCTTTCACAAAACAACCGATGTTTGACATGCGTGTTTATTCCGCGCCGTGTGTTTCATTCCTCCATCCAAAATCCTGCAGAAATTTAACCTGCAAAAAATAATAAACTGTTTCCCCCGAAACACTAAAAGTCATTAACGACCTTCACACAACATTTACACATTTTTGTCCTCACTTTACTCCGCACCCAGACCGCGTTACTCGCGTTTATTTTTGGTTTCTTTGCCCCCGAACTTCAGCCATGTGTCCAGCGCGGGGAGCTCTGGAGAACCCACAGATGAACCGATTCTTCTGCGAGCGACTCTTTGCAGGTGAATCGATTCAAGGCGTCCAAAACTTGTCCGAGAATGCAGTATAAGCTTTATTGGGTGATTGAGCAACACAGTTCATGATATGATAAACAAATGCCGTGAGCTATTTCCCTTCTACACATTTACCATATATTTTAGAATAGCGATAGATGGAAAAAATCATTTAAAAAGTATTAGATTAATAGTATTAGATTGAAGCCTCAATCCACTTCTTAACACTACCACAAACAAGAATCTCATGCAGTGAGAATGAATGCATTTACTAAGGCAAGAACCTCATGAACACAATTCAACAAGTCTACTTTCATTGCCTGGACTTTAAGGGGAAAAGCTATTATTTGAAGAAACTAGACTATTGGGAATGATTTAATTTATATTCATAGACATAATTTATTAAGGTTTTGGTCTATGATTCGGATAGTGTTTGGGGCAGAAAAGACTTTGTGTTGACTTTTCCTTGCTGATATGATTGTATACAATTTTTCCATTTACAACAGGAGCAAAACAAGAGGGAAACATTTTTTGATTAAATAAATATTATGCAAGTTAAATGCATAATTCTCTCTTCAACCCTCTGGGCACCAGGGCCACTGCATCATGTCTGCGCTAAGGCTCACATGTTGTGGTAAACATACCATATTGGGTCATTTATTATTACATTCTGTGCATTACATCTGTGCAAAACCAATCAGGTATAGTATTAGGGCATGTTAAACATATTGCTTCATAGTTTGCAATGCCGATCTGACCTGAGTGATATATATCACCCTAGAACAGGCTCGAATCAAGCAAAAAAAAAAAATATTTTCATAAACTAGTAATTATGAAAGTAGACATAACTTTATTCTTGAGGGATATTAGTGCTTACCGGTATGGGTTACGTATCCAAAATATCAAGCTCACACTATTGAGCTCTTTATAAAAGTGTTCAAACCCCTGTGCTCTAATCCTGCATCAGTTCCAAACATTGCTGGGATATGCAAGGAAAGAATTTCACCATGCTGTAATGTATATGTGACAAGTATTAAGCCTCTTTCATCATCTTGCTAAATCTCACAATAGATTTTTGTGGTGGAAAGAATCTCAGAAATGTCAAATAATTTGAAAAGATTTTGCCTTAACATTAGTATGAGTAATAGTACTCTTCAAGCTTCTTACTCTATCTTGTGTGTATGTAACACCACATAAAAAGTATAGTGTTCGAAAAAACTGTCGTGTTTTATATATATATATATATATATATATATATATATATATATATATATATATATATATGTATGTGTGTGTGTGTGTGTGTGTGTGTGTATCTTTCAATATGTAGAGGTTGCATAAATATAGAATGTATTTTTTTCTGTATCTACTTGTAAATAACAATCCATATATTCCGAATTAACAGTTTTAGAAATAATGTAAAATGGAAAGCAGGACAAATGCTTATTACATTTACATTTACATTTGTGGTATTTGGCAGACGCCCTTATCCAGAGCGACTTACAACTGAGCAATTGAGGGTTAAGGGCCTTGCTCAAGGGCCCACTAGTGGTAGCTTGGTGGTGGTGGGATTTGAACCTGTGATCTTCTGGTCCAGAGGCCACCACCTCCCCATATTATTAAATATGAATAAATGAGGGTCATAACAAATATCAGTACTTCATTCTTGCTCTATGTGCTACCTTGTTACCAGTCAGTTGATGTCGTTGGCCTGAGGAAGGACACTAGAATCTTGAAGCCTCAAGATAACAGGGTAAGGGCCGGATTCAAAGCTTCAACCCTAGAGGTACAAGGCAAACACAGTAACTAAGCCTCATTGTCCTCCTAAAATAGTGAATGTAAGTAACTGTTTGGCCATTAGTCTGCTCAAAGAATTACCACTCCACCCTTTAGTGAATCACAAATGGAGCCTAATGTCATTCTCACACCCAGGAATGACCCAGGAATTTAGAACTTGGACTTGAATTCTGGACCGGATCGTTCTTCCTGATGTTTAAAACACTAAAGAGTTTGTGTATGCAATGCGATGGCTTTCTTTTGGGAGATTTTCATCGAAAGAGCACCTTTAACCTTCCCTTTGTTAGCATTCAAAAGCAAATCCACTAAAAGCACCTTGTCAACATCGGTGCCTTTTGTCGTGTTTTTGCAAGTCAGCTCAAAGGCACAACACTGGCATTTTAAAGGCCTGCACATTAGGCATGCACGCCAGTGTGTTGAAGAAGGTGAAAATCTGGCATGGCATGGTGTCCTTGGCTAAATAGCCCCTAGTATTAACTTGAACTATCCCCATTAGACTATTTGACCTCTGGAGCGCTGAGGGAAAGCCTGTCGTTTCTCTCAGCATGTTACCTTAACTGTTAAATAATTCTTTGGAGACGGCCAGTGGAATGCATTAGCTTATGATGGATTTTCTTCCCATGAATGGCGCTTTGTCGACGTGCCCTTGAATGACCTCCAAGTCACTTCGCAATTCATAAAAGTTTCACATGCCTTTCCTGTAACGGAGGAGTCCTGAATATAAAACAATCGTTGCAAAATACCGTTGTGTTGGGGGGGAGAAAAAAAAACAACACCACCCGAACACAGTTGGCTTGCAAACAGCCCCTCAAAAATCGCTGTCGCAGCACTTATTTAATGAATCCGACGCAATGTTCGAAAGGCAAGACGAACGGGGATTTAATGAAGGACACCTGAGCGCCGCACGCATAACTTGTGGCCCGCATTCTGGCCCGGAGCCGCGGGTTTGGCGACGCTCCAGGTGACTGCGGAACTGGAGGCTGTTTGACCCTGCGCTGTCACTCACTCTGGGAAAGAGCAGGGGAGAAAAGAAGAGGGAGGTGGAAGAGCAAAGCAGAGAAAGAGCAGCAAGACAGCGGCTCCTCTTTCACCGGGCATGAGAGACGAGGGTTTAATTGGCCATCGATCCATCAGGCGGACCGTCCTTTGGCTCCTGTACCCGCATTAACGATTGCAGATGACGTCAGCCTTTAAACACACGTTGTCTCGACTCTTTAGACTAGGTTTAGACTAGGATTTCTCAAAGTGGGGTCTGGGGATTTTCACGGGTCAGTGAAGGATAGCATGTGGCAGAGGTGGGTGGGGGGTTGGGTTACTTAAGTCCCAGTCAATCATATTAACAATATATACAATGCAAATTTTTTATTTGACGCTTCCCTCACGAACAATTCCCCTGCCAACCCCAACCCCCCCCCCTCCATAGCTCTATTTGACTGGGTGTACAGAACATGGGATTTCGTCATTTGGGTGAGCGTGTCGTGTCGTGACCAGCTGACAGGGGGAGTGGGTTTGTGCGAGTGTGAGGGGGGGGGGTTTGTTTGGGTTAAAGCTCCGCATGCGTTTCATTTTGTTTCCCTCATTGTACTCACTGCGCATACCCCGACAGTGTCAGCGCCGCTGTGGGTTTATACTTTATTCCGAGAGCACTTTCCCCAGGGTTACATGTGCCCCATCCCTTCCCAGTGTGCTATTCTAACACTATTTGAGAAACACTGTGTTAGAAGAAGGAAAAATGGTCAAGCATAAAGGTTTGAGTCTGACCAGGGCCAAATTATGATGATTAGACGACTGGGCCAGATCATCTACAAAACTGCAGCTCTATTTCCTTAAGTATACTTCTTAAGTTCTACTGACACATTTGGCAGCCGGTTATTTCCCATTTTAGGCAGTAGCGGGACCGTGCATTTCACACCTAGGCCTTCAGTAGTGCTCCGTCTGAATTGATGGTTATAAAAACCATCGTAATATGCTGAAATTCAGCATAAAGGGCCATTGCTATGGCTGTAGACACAATAAATGCCTGTACTGAATAAACAATCCAGGGGCGAACTACTGCAGCTCCAGACATGTATTCTACTGCAGCTCCAGTCGTGACCCACATAAGACACATCAATAATAAACGTGCAATATTATTTAGGAAAACAGCAGAATTTTACTCACCAAAAAATCGGATTGTTTGTAAACAAAATCCATCCTCCTCTCTTTCCTCAAAACCAGTTGCTAACGTGAAAGAGGCGGATAAATCCTCTTCCTGGTCGGGACAGGCGAGCTTCGGAATTGTCCAAACTTTCTTAACAATGTCCAGCTTTTCTTGAAAATGGCATTGAAAGTAAATCTGCTACTTAATCTGTTTTTTCTTCTCCTTCAGCCATTAGGGGGCGACAAAAATAGCTAAATTGGACCCAATCTAGACTATCCAAAAAATAAAAAAATAAGTTGGAAAATAAAATCGCCCGGCACAGTTGTAACAGACAGACTGCATGAATCTTTCGTCTGGGCTAGACAGAAATCCTGCCTGGCGATTTATTCCAGTCTCTCCTGTGTTTGAATACTGTATAAAACAAATGTTCCTCCAAGCAGACAGAAATTAAGGGATTGGTTTAATATTCAAGACTGACTCAACTACGGCACAGGCGCGAAACAAGAAACCACTCCAGTCAGAAAGGTGTTTTTTTTACTCCTCTTTATTAGGATTAACAGGACGATCACAAAGTTACCAAATGAAGAGCACACACTGAAGCTGAGGGCTCAAGCCCCACAGGACCCTCATCATCTCTCAGAGAGGTGCAGAATGTGTGAAGAACCTCATTTCAGAAGTGTGTAGTGTTGTTTGGATCACTGTGGCTTGAGGAAAAAGCCTGGCCAGTTTCTGAACGAGTGCCGTTTAACTCGAGTGTAGTCGTCAAATCTTAATAAAACCTTTCCAGCTTTATTAAATAGTGTTTTCTCTTTTGTGGATCAACCTGATGGGTCAGAGTGAGAGATTTAGACCGCAGAAAAAAAAAAAAAAAAAAAAAACCCACAAAATCCCACTGATTCTGATCCAGTGAAATCCAATAGCCTGCTATTTTCTCTTTCATAACTGCACCTTTTTTGCATAAAAATCTCAGTGAATTCTCGGGGAATTAGTAAGATACATATCAGTGCACTGGAGTAATCCCACTGGCCTTCCGTAAACATCTGGTAAACATGCTGGCACACTCGAGGGAAGAAGATTCCTGAGAGATGTTGGGGGGGCCCTCTGCTTCCAGAGGCTCGTTCTCTCCCACATCCATCACATCACACAGCCCACACACACACGCCACACACACACACACACACACACGCATGCATACATACACGGCCTGTATTAACCCCCTCTACAGACACGAAGCTGAAGTATCAGCCTGGCAGGTCACTTCTTACCCCTGTTATGGATGTATAAGAGTTTGTATACACAGATGGATTTATTCTAGCAATAGTACTTGTTAAGTTCCTCATTTCTGAGAATTTTGGTCACATAGAATAAAAGTGAAACATCAGAGACCGAAGCAGACAACATTTCCTCGTTATTATCCATATGGAAAAACTATATCTGAGGCAGAAGTACTGACAGAGAGGAATATGAAACAGGATAAGTGATATAAGTTGGGGCAAGGTGTATACAATAAAAACACCGCTTACAAAACATGGACAACAGCTTAACTAATACACTTAGGGACTAGGGGGAGAAAAGAAAGAGGGGGGGCGCAGAGGCATAAACTCATGAATAAAAATGAAAGAAGGGAAGGAGTACAGTTTAGCTGACTACACCAGAGCGGAAAGTACAACCACACAAGCGGAAAATGATCTTGTGAGAAAGAGGAAAATGAAGTGCTGATGAGGCCTGAGAACAAAAAGCACAGGTTCGCTGCTTATCGCCAAAACAGAGAGAATGAGCCGAGATCCTCCGTTAATCAATCGGCAAGGGGTCTGGAATGCTTTTAGAGAGAGAGAGAGAGAGAGAGAGAGAGAGAGAGAGAGAGAATGGGTGGGCCTGGTGGAAAAGGAGGCCTCGTCTTAGAGCAGGTAAATGCGAACGATGAAGCGAAATGCATCTTTCAGATAAAGATATCGAAAACTGAATTTTGAACCCTTTTCTGTTTTCGCCACATGAATTTTTATCTTTTTTTTTGTCAGTGTGAACACAGGAAAAAGGGAACAGGAGGGGAAGGGAGGGAAGGAGATGAAGCGAAGCCCCTTCCACACCTCCTCCAGTGAGACTTCTCTCTTCGTCTAACAGCCCCCCCCCACCGCTTTCTCTCCCCGCTTGACTGAGCCGGAGGGGCCGCTGTTAGCAGCGGGTCTCGTAGATGCCACTGCGGCCGATGTAGCGGACCCATTTGATCACGTCGTGATCGCTGTAGTTCAGCTTCGGCTCGAACACCTTCAAGTATCGCACTTTGAGTCCGGACGGGGCGAACGGCACCTGAGCAAGAGCAACCATCAATTACCCACAAAACCAGAAGAAAAAAAAAAGCAGTAGTGATGTTCAGTTTTTCTAATGGTGCCGTGGGTATAGAGGTCCACTGAGAGCTGATTGCGCCAAGCATCACCATCAATAGAAAGTCATATCTTTAGATATTTGCAGTCTTTCCGAGAGCGCCATCTAGTGGCGATTGTCGGATGACATGGTCTGCTTTTTTTTTTTTTTTTTTAAACACAACTACATGCTGCACGGAGTGCGCTACATTATATTTATAATCTATTCAGTATATAATTACATTTAGTAGCCAAGACATTCATATTTTTCATATGATTCTTTACTGTTTGGAATAAAGTTCAGCACTATTTTACTTTAATCCACCATTGATTAATCGGTTATTGGCAAGTACAATCCTCATTAAATACTTTTAACGCAACACCACCTACAGACCTAATAGCTAAACTATTCTATGCAATATGACTATTCTAAAAAAAAGGTATAAAAGGACAAAAAAATTGGTCAAGTAACAACATTAAACGGACCTCGAAGTTCATGGAGATGGGTGGACGAGCCCACTTTTTCTTGTCGTTGGTGGGCAGCAGCTCAATCTCAGCACTGATCTGTGACTCCTTCATACCAGCCATCCTCTTGATCCTACACACACACACACACACAAATGGTGAAAGCAAATTAAAGGAACCCTATCCAAACTTGAAATTGTTTATTTGTGAACAGGCAGTGAGAATGCTGCAGGTGGGACTTACTTCCACACGATGGCGTTTTCACTAGCCTTGTACTTTGCTTTTCCCTTCATGCAGATTACCTGCACGCCACTAGTGTTAAGCGGGGTGGGAATGCGCACCTAAAGCCACAAACATATAATAATCATGATATGGAATAATAATATTGAAACTGCTCGCCATCAAACAACATTTGTATATTAATCTCTTAAATACAGGTCTCCTTAATTGTTAAACATTGCAAAAATTACTTTATTATATTTTAATATTTCTATAATTCTTTCACTGTAAAAAGTTTTTAATACACAGAAAAAAGTATTGTGTATGCAAGTAATTGTGCAATACAAATCAACAGTCGATTACCTCGATCTTTTGAGCCAGTAGTGACGGTTTAAAGTTGGACTTTATGACCACCTTCACCTCCAGCTTGGTGCGCCCCACCTCTCTTACCAGGGGAATGACACGGAACGGCAGGATGATGTCCTTAGTGGTGCGATACCTACAGGAAAGGCATATGTAAAAAGACCACATGGAAAAGTGAGCATGATGACTTATTGTGTGTGTATATCTATAAACATTATCGCATACAGACCTCATGAGCTCGTATTCCCCATCGGGGGGGATAAAGCTGATGCTGCGCTCAGAGTCAAACTTGCTGAGTCGCACGCACTGGTGGAAGGTGCAGTCGTCGATGGCTATAGACTGCTTTCCGCTACTGCAGGGCATACATAGGAGACACGGGCATTACCACATCTCAGAACATACTGCTCAAGGCAATGTGTGTACTGGTATAAACACTGGGAGATTAAATAGGATTTTTAAAAAAGCAGCAAAATAAGTCTATGAATGCCATTAAGCTTTAAACATTCATTTAAGTATAAAATGTTTATGGACAGTATGCAACCTAAAGTTTGTTTTCCCCTCATGGACACTATTGGTCAAAAGTATGAAGACACCTGAACATCACACCCATATATTAGGGCTGGATTAGACAGCACACAATTTTTTTAAATAAAACACTAATAACATGTTTAATAAAACTAAATAAACAAAGAGGAATGGAACAAGTCCATAGAAAATGCTCATAATTTCTAGACCTGGTGGTTCAAAGGCCTTTGTATACGTGTGATTGGTCAAATGTGCACATAACTTTGCCCACAGATTATATTTAATTGTTACAAAGATAAGAAAATGAACATGTGTGCATGTGCACGTGGGAGAACACAAACAAGAAACACTGTCTAAGAAAGCTACATGGAAATCGAAGTGCTTACCACCCCAATGAACAATGACCATTACATCATTTGAGCATGCCACAAGAATACAACAACAGACACTGAAGGGACTGGCTCGGTTTGCTTTCTTTTAACCGATGCACCAAATCATAATTAAACAGCTGCTCATGGCAACTGGATCAGATGTGGTCTTCATGCAATATCGGCTTTATGTATACGGCGAGCTCTTTACAGTCTACAGCCAAAAAAAAAAAAACTGTGTATGCTGCACTAAAGTGAGTAGCATTCTGGAGTAATGGCTTGTGTGAATACACTGTCCACGTAAATGCATAAATAGTCAGAAACAGAAAAATCTAAATATATTAAACGTCAAATTAGTCTCATGTCACACTTGTATTACACATCTACGAAATGTTTCATTGCTGCATTTGATATGGGGCTTTTATTTCTCTGCCTTAAATTATTACAAACACAGGTTGGATTTTAAGTAAGCATGCACTACTACATATTGAAATACCAAACTGATGTCTAGTGGAAAAGCTTCTGATGTGCATTTACTGTTCTATATTAAGCCTGTAGAAAGAACATGCGTGCCAATGAAAAACGATTGGTTATATATCACACTCTATCTCTCCTGGTGGTTAACTGAACACTCGATTTATGAGATGAAGCACACGGCACATGCCTACCACCGCGACTTTGAACGGTATGCCACAAACACAGGTGAGGTTTTTAAAAACTAATACATGAGGAAATTGTAGATGGATGACTGGGTGCGGAGTGAGAGGTACACTACCTTCCTCCCAACTCACTGCAGTCCAGCAGAGAAAAGAAAAAATAAACAACAAAAACATGCAAATTACAAAACCCAAAAGAAAAAAAAAAACCTGAATGTGAAAAAGGAACAACCAAAACTTCACTTACAGGAAAAACAGAACACATTAAAAAGCTCATAAACAAAAAAAATACTATTAAAAAAAAAAAGAAAAACCATTACAGTCCAAATGTCTGAGTGATTAGATAGGTTTAAAACGTAATACATGAAAAGGTCATATGGGCAAAAGTTTTTGGATCCATTCCGGTTGCAGTTATAAGAACCTCCACTCCTCTGGGAAGATGTTCTACTAGATTTTGGATTCTACTTGTGGACATTTGTGTTCATTCAACCAAAAGTAATGATGCAGGGTGAGGAGGCCTGGGGTAGTCCGTTTTAAATGCATCCCAAAGGATGTTCAATAGGGTTGAGATCAGTGCTCTATAGTAGGCCACTCGCAATGTTCCACTCCAACCCATGTGATTTCAAAGAGTCAGATTTTTGCAAAAGGGACATTGTCATGCTGAAACAGGTTTGAGTCTACTAGTTCCAATTTGATTCACAAGAATCATTTACATTTGCATGTATTTAACTTTGAGGTTTAAATAAATAAATAAATAAATAAAAACCTTTCTACATACAACTACATATCTACACTTTCTAAAAAGCATGATTGACATTCATCTGACTGTCACTGTGAGTAAAAAAAAATTAAATTAAAGTTTAGTAGAGTAGGTTACACTTTAAGGATAAAAGATTCAATATTCCAGAACTATATATTTAAATAAAATTTTGTGCACATATTTCAAGTGTTCATCTTATTTAATCGTGTTCTAATTCATCACCACTATTAACATAATTTGTAAAAATGCCAGATTTCACACTTCATTGCAAATCTGTTTTGGTGCAAAATCTTTTAGAAATATAGAAAAATAGAAATACCTACTTTTTTTTGGATCTCTTTCATTTACAGTCGATTGCAATCGGGCTTCAGGACCAGAGCATGTTTAACTTTGACCCTTCCAGGTCGTCACAACAATAAATCACTATAGTGCAATGCTCGACTGAATTACAACCTTCGGTTTTACTTCCAATGTATAAACCAAACCAACATTTATGGTGCTAGCAAACTACAAAATGACTCATACAGACTCGAAGGCTTAACCCCGTTCCTACACTATAATAATCATTACACGGTGCATATAAACAAGAAGCCTTTTCTCTCAAACAATGGATTTGCAGGTTTGATATATAAACGGTATCAGTCATGAAATTCGCATGATATTACGGTTTCATATTATACAAACAGAGACTCAGACATTAGGACTGTGGAGGATATATATACAGCTGAAAGTACATTTTGTCTACTTATCGACAAGGAAATCAACATAAAGAAGTTTAAAACGATCTGAATGAGCGGCTCACCTCTTGCCTGCATCGTCAGTAGTTCCCCCTTTGCCCTGTTTGTCGATGACAATCTTGTCATTCATGCCAAACTTGCACTCGGGCATTCCACTAAGGTAGCTCTTCATAACCACACGGCCTGAGACATGAGCACTCAGCACCTGGCCTGCGCACGCACACACACACACGCACACACATTACTAGATATGCTAAGGGAAACCAATGTAAAACATGCACTAATTATGCAATGCCTCAAGCAATGCCCAGGATTAGTAAAGTAAGTATCCGATTCTAGAATCAGATTCGGTTTTCGATTCTAAACCCTAGTGCTAGTTCAGGAACAGAATTGATTGTTACCCTGGGGCGACATGAGAAGGTTCACACTCTCCAGGACATCCAGGAAGAGCTCGTTGCGACGGTACTTGATGCCCTCGCGCCTCCATCCTATCTGCCCAGTCACCTGACTGGTGATCTGAGACTGCTCTTCTTTAGTCTGGAGGCAAGTACAGAGAGGCCTAAAGTCATCTCCATGGCATGATACAAGTCAGATAAGACATTTTTAGATCATCTTCAGAGACAGAAACCAGCACCATCACAGGTGGGCTTACATGATGCTGGAGGGCGGGTGTCGAATCAATCGATGGAGAAGGGAGACGCAAAAACGGGAAAAAACAAACAAATCAAACTTGGGCAAAATCAACATCAATGATATCATTTCAAATGATTATATATATATATATATATATATTATATATATATATATATAAACAAACTCAACAATAGTCAAATTGTAAAACGCCTGGTTGATATTGACTGTGAACATTTGTTGACTAATAGCGATGTAGTAATAAAACTACTTCAAAGAATAAAAAGAAGGAAAAAGGAAATCTGTTTGCACTGACCTGGCTCTTGATACCCTGTTGAGTGATAAAGGTCTTCAGTGCTCCAGTCTCAGAGTTTTGTGGGTAACCAAAGTCCAGGATCTCTATAGTAGCAGGAAAGAACCAAGCAAACAGCATTAATTCATTATAACAAAAAAATGTCTTCCACATTTCTTATACACCTAAATAACTATTCTTGACACGATGTTCAGGAATGTGGGATGCTAGAACACTTATCTATTTCTTCATCTCTTTCAAATACCTTCATCCTCAGTTGTACTTGTTTTCCCTTCTCCGCGTTTGTGACACTTATTTCTGCAAGTTTCTTATATAATCCAGGCCAATATTTGATGAACAGTTGTGCACAAAGGGAATGAGTACATTTTGTTCACCATGTCAATAACCCTACCAAAGTAATCGAGATGGGATTTCCAAATAACGCCCGTTGCAGGATCGCTGAAGGTGTGAAGGTGCTACTCTGCCGGCACCGTACTTTCTTTAGGTTTTGATTTTCTTATATACAAGTCATAAAAATCAAAACCTAAAAAAACCACAGCACAACAGAAACTCCAGCTGCTGCTGCTTGTGCAAATGGGTGAACTCCTCGAATGCTGTGTACTTCAAAGAAAGAAAAAAGAAAGAAAGAAAGAAAAAGGAACAGGCAAGAGTTGCAACCCAAAATAATACATCAAAATCTGCATATAGTACACAATGAGACATGAATAGGTGCTGTCATATAGATGAATGGTTTTATATCATGGTCATAGAAATGCCTAACTCTTTAGTCGGGAAAATAAAAATACATTTAAAAAAATTACAAGTTAAAAAAAATAACCTGCAGGGACATTAATCTAACCAGTTAGGAAGCATAAGTGTTTCAGCCTGCCAGATGTTATCGGGAGAGCACGTGTTTCACACTTATCCACACTAATGACTATGAGTTGTTGTGATGGAATTTATGCAAGTTGGACCAGCATGTAATCAGTGCTGAATGCACCCAAACAGCACTAAAAAAATCAATGGTGATTTTGGTTACCAATGAGACATGATATTCCTTTCCTCTATAAACAACGTGTGACATACACGGAGACACAATACTGGACTGGATGAATCTCTTTAGTAATCCACAGTATTAGCATGTGGATGGGTACGGCGAAAGTGACCAATCAAACTCCAAGTAGAGCATTATGCTGACAAACATTACTTTATCTGTCTCTCTAATCAATAATCAATATTGTAACATTTATATTTTACTGTAATGAACATTCTCCATTTATCGGAGCTTGATGAAAAGTTTTGGTTTAAGAAGCCTTATGGTGCACTAATTAATTATTTAAGTATTAAGGTAAATGAGCACTGATGTAACCGGTGGTGGAAAAAAACAAGATGCCTGTTTACCGTCTAACAGCTCGTAGATCAACACAAAGTTGTTTTTGATGTTCTCCTCGCTGATCTTCCCGAAATAGGCGGTCATGACGTCACACATCTTGTAGAGGAACTCGAAGACCATGGCAGCATTGACATTCTGCTTGGTTACAGCAGCCAACCAGATGTTGGAGCGCTTGACGTGGAAGAAGCTGGTGCGCGCGATGTTGGTGACAGGTGAGCGGACCTGCTGCCGTGCGTGGATCACGTTGACTCGGAACGCGTCCACTGCATTTCTCCTGCGACAGACCAAAATGTTCCATCATGCCATTATAATAGAAGAATGCACAAAAAAATAAAAAATTCCCCACACAGCAACAAAACATCCAACAGTGAAAGAGAATGTGTGTACTCCAGTCTTTGCATCTTTCAAAACATATACAATATTGGTCCAATTAAACATTTGTTTTCCAAATTTTGCCTGATAAATAGCCAACTTTTAAAACCTACACAGCAAAGCCAATTATACTGTCTTAGCATAAATGCCTAATTACGCATTTAGAACAAAGTAAAATAAATATTAAATAATTTTGATTAACACACGTACATAAACAACAAACTTTCCATCATCTACATTTTTTCCAGTGGCTAGTAATGCTGGGACTTTGGTATCTAATTGTGCCAAGGTTTAAGAAACTTGCTCAAGCGTGCAGCAGTGGCAGGCAGGGAATGTTGGGATGTGAACACACAAATATCCAATCAGAAGTCCAACGTTTTAACCGCTAAGCTATCACTCCACCATGTTTGTTTTTTTGGGGGGGAAACACCCTTATCCAGAGCAACCTCAGTCACAGCTCAGCTGTATAAATAAGGACTTGCTAAATAGCAGTTAGGTTTAGCAATGCTGGGATTAAAACTCATGAGCTTTTGGTTAGAAATCCAACATCTTAACCACTAATTCCATTGATACAGTAGTATTTAGACTTGTACAGGCTCCGCTACATTTTTGTTTTCTCCATCAGACAGTTACTCATTATACATGCTTTACATCAGACTCATTGATTTTGCACAGACTTTGATGAACATCACCGCATCCCAACTCTCAAATATTCTCATGTCATTTTGGGGTCTGTTTCGATATCTGATGCAACCCAGTGACTAAATTTGAAGTCAATCAAGCAGGACTTTACATAAACAGCAACTCGGGGGTAGAACGTCAAACATGATGTGAATGAAAAATCATACACTCTTTTTTTTCATGTTTTTCTCATGTTTTTTTTGTAACAGAAGAGACCCTGCCAATTGGCTGAACACCACACTGCTGGTGTAATCTACAAACTGTGTGCATTGTCCTAATATCTGAATATTCTTGTTAACACTTAGTGTGCACCCTAATATTATTCTCAAGGAATCACTAAACTGCAAGTCATTTTGAATTGACTAGAATTTCAAATATACACTTAAATCACTTCCCTTGGACTCCTGTGCAACGAATAAAGGGGGGGATAACTAAAAAAAACCCAGTTATCCTAAAATCTATTCATCTCTTTGTATATATATAGGTTGTCACACACCATTTTCCTCCTCCTATGTTCTGCCTTAAGAAAAGATTTGGGCTTGTAACACTCCACCTTCTCCTGTATTAAGTGGCGGTTTTCATGGTCACTCGACTGTTACACTTGGTCTACAGCGCATCATTAAATACTCAGTTCTCAACACAATACTCAATACAAACACAGTCTGCGACAGCCAAAAGCGATTTATAGAGCTACCGTAGCCATAGCAACCCCGCCTTGAACAGTGTCTGGGACATTGAGTGTTTTTTTGTTTTTTTAATATCAAATTTAAACATTAATTCAGTGAAATTATATAGGAGCAAAGCCTGTGACCTTGAGGTTTTACAAAACAAATTGCTTTTTAAAGTCTCTTTCCATATGTGAGTTTAATGTGCGTCTTTAAAAGTGTGTACTTGGTGGACGTTTTGAACTCTGCAAGTCTTCACGTCTTGGGACAAATCACCAGATTTTACAATACTATACGTATGTGTGTACATGTGCGTTGGGTATATATATATGTATATATATATATATATATATATATATATATATATATATATATATATATATATATATATATATATGTATATGTATATATATATATATATGATATATATGACATACTATATCTATATATATATACATACACACACACACACACACACACACACACACACACACACACACACACACACACACACACACACAATTGTATTCATTTATTTTTTTATATGTAGACCCTATATTACTAATACCATTTTATATTATAAGGCAGAAATATTTAATATCTATATGTTTAGTATTCTATCCATGCTAGCTTTTTTTATTGCTTTTATTGGTCCTGGATGTTGAATGTTTAGGAATAAGAAGCTATACGATTACAGTGCAATTATTTTAAACCATAAGATATATAGATTATTCATACCCAAGAATTACTAGCAGGGAAAGAGCTAAAAAAAAGGTCTCATCTGATGCTGAAGGCACCACAACGTTCAACTTTGTTTTTGAACATCCTTAAAGACAAGGTATGATCCATTAGCAGCCTGCCTGTTGCATAGGAGAAGGAGTTATAGAAAACATTAAGATAGACAAAATTGCTAAAGAAAAGAAATGATAAAATAAAGGAAAGCTGATGGGGACAGAATAGGACAAAGAAATAAAATATGCCTACTATCTACGAGGTCATGTCTCTCGATAAGCATGCAAGAACACCAACATCACGTGTTTATGGACCAGAGAGATCTATATTGACAAATACAGCATTGCTTAACCTGCTTACACAATGTAATTCAAAGTGTTCTTTCAACCCACAGTGTTAACCAGTGAAAAGGTTTAATTCGCAGTAAACACAAGCCGCCAAGACCCATTAGATTTAGATGTGTCTAACCTGTCTTTCTTCTGCTTGCTGTTTTCGAGACACATAATATACAAATAACACAGCCTGGCGTAAAAGCCGGCTGCAGTCAAGTGTTGTGGAAACGGCTCTCAAGCTGCGACCGCGTCCTTAAACCGATGATTTCCATCCTGTACTCGGGGCTCTGAGTTTCGGACTGCACGAGAACTTAAAATGCAGGGTGTCCGTAAAAATAACAATGGACGGCAAGTAAAGAAACATTTGAGATAACCGGACAGCAATCTCGCCCTTTGGCTGTCTGTTCACATCAGCATCTCCTCGCGAGTTAATTAGTGCGCGTGCAGAACGGCACTCACCCGATGTCGTCGCGGTAGACGCGCGAGATCAGCACCTCGCCCTTGTGGTTGTAGATGAAAAGTCCTCCAATCATGGTGGCGTGTGCGCTCTCACTCTCGCTCAATGTTCACATGACATGGTGAGAACCCTAAAAGAAAACAAGATTAAAGACAAACCCTGTGAAAACACAGAAGCATGAATAACAGAGCCGCACGGTGATGCAATTGTTTTAGTCTGCAGGTTATTTGCATATACAGAATATTCACTGCTCATTGATGAAACTCTGCAGAGACCATTGTGTCCTTGTGTAATGAAAATGCTGATGGCATATTAACAAATTTTTTTATACCAATTAATATTTAACAATACAATATTGTAGGGCTGTTGCTAACGATTACTTTAGGCATCGAGTATTCTAACGATTATTCCATCGATTCAAATTCCATGTCACATACACATATATTCACTGTACGGCATAAAGTGAAATGCTTCTTTAAATGCTTCTTCTTCTGATTAAATGGATGGCAGATTTTTTTTTTGTTAAAGAGCGATAATAAATAAGAGAGGGGAAAATAAGACAGGTCTCTTAAAATGAGCAAGCAATTTTTTTTCTTTTTTTTTTTAAAATCTGCATTTTATTGCGGAAATTGCATACAAGTATATATCAGTGAAAACTAAACCCATTTAGTGTATTTAAATGCCATATGACATTAAAATACAAATACAGTGCATTCAAAAAGCGCCCGTGTTAACCACAGGGTTTGTAAACCGCAGGGTTTGTTGCCTGAATTGATTTACAATCATATAAAAAAATTAACTGTGTGAGTTTTTGCTTTCAAGCTGATAGTATAATTGCACAATTAGTGCTCCAAAATGATTTATGGTACAAGTAAAATATGCATCAACTGGCGTTGGAGGAATACATAAATTAAATTGGCTGTGTTCGGGCAGGAAGCAGTTTGATTAGATTTCGTGACAATCGTCTACAAAAGGTTAATCAGCCAATAACAGTGGCTAGAGGGGGAGAAGGGGAAGTTCATCTTGATTATGGGAGCGTTTCCTTACGGTAACTTTCATTCTCATCAATGAAAACAAATTATTTATCTCAACATTTTTGTGGATCTTATTTATATATATATATATATATATATATATATATATATATATATATATATATATATATATATATATTATATAATATATATATATATATATATATATATATATAGAGTCCACTGAAAATGCAGTGCGCCATGTTTAGTCCAATGGACTAAATGAATCATTGAGGCACATTAATTTTTGTAATCAAGTTACTCGAAGAATTGCCACAGCCACACAATATTGAGCTTTATTTTAAAGTTAAGTGGAATCGATTAAATCGTAGTTATGGACTTTTCAAATTGATGTCATGAAGCATCAAACAGCCTTAGATCACAAATGAGGCCCAAATGTATTTCTATATTAACACAGGAACAGCTTTGACAAGTTGGTGAAATGGGTGAGGCTAAAAATCTCTATGTTTTTTTTAAAGATTTGACATTTAATGTGATGTAATTTAATAGATGATGTTATAGATTACAAACAAATCTGGAGAGAGAAAAAAGTGTGACCAGGATTGATTTCTGTAGCAGCTTCACTCGAGGTGGTATTAAATACAAAATCACTTTTACACACAGATATAGACGACACTATAGTATTCCCCATTAAACCAGAAATCAAGACTTAAAGCTGTAAGCTGACTTAAAGAGGGAAGACAGACCAGATAATGTAAAAGAAAAAATTCTGATGTGTTGTACATCCTTATGCAATATTGCACTGTATTCCCATTCTACTCCTATATTCATTACCGGATCTTGAACAACTATTAATATAAATAAGTTATATGCATATGTACATACATACACACACATTTATATTTCAAGACATCAAATAAGTTGATCCTATTCTTATTGCATGCAATTTAAACAGAATCTCATTTTTTTTTTCAAAACACCTAAATATGTCTACACCGGATGAGTCAAATACATATTACAAACAATAACATTATTTTCTGTAAATTTCCCCCAGGGATGAATAAGGTATCTCATCCATCCATCCATCCATCCATCCATCTATTGAACAAAATGAGTTTCAGGTTAAGGTCAATCCATATATAAAGGACAGAGGAGATTTTTACTCACATTTCTCGTCAAGAATCAAGATAGAAAATGTCAAGACATCTGACATTATTTTTATTTATTATTCAACAATTACAAATTAATGGGGGAAAATAATTCTCTCCTCGCATTTCACAGAACCGCAGCATCCAATATGTCTGCCGCTCACACCGGCCTTTTCGAGGCTCAATCCCCATCAGACATTTAGTGCCCTAGATAGTGTGTAGAAACGAAATACTTCGCAATACGTGTAGTGCACTCGCGTTCAAAAACCCTGCGCTATTTCGGATCCATCATTCTTTATATCTAAATATCTCTATCTCTATGTAATACTCACGCACTCAAATCGTAAATCATTGTAAATAATCCCCATCAAGCCTAAACAGAAATAATAAATATCAGTTGGAGAAATTAAACTAATATTACTCAAACGTCTGCCGACACCGGAAAAAAAATCTGACCACTGCAGGACGAATAGTTAGCTCCCTAACGCTATCACGATTAACACTTATCAATAGAATAACGTCATGTTTCTTAGATATTAATCAAAAATAAACAACCTAAAAAGAATATTTTACTGTCGTGTCCTAGTCCGTGATCAACATCGTCAAATCAAGCTACAAAACGTTACATTTTGATAGACAAGCTAACGATATTAGCGGCAGCTCATCTCGGCTCGTTTGAACTCCATTTCTGTCGCGACACGACTTTCTTTTAATACAATAAAAAGCCACAAAGAAATGCGTAAAACCTACCGAGTGACTGTATGACTGCCACGGAAGCGGCCCAGAGAGCCGAAGCTACAAAGCCGTTTTATTGAAGGAGCTCGGCTGGGGAACACTCCAGCGGTCACTGATCAGTCATTCTATTCAAGATGGCCGACCGCTCCCTCCTTCCCAACAGCGGTGTCTTTTCATTTTTTCTAGCACACCCGTATTTTCGGACAAGTCCCGGACCGCTCAACGATTGGCTCAAAGATCACGCGTACAAGACATCGCCGTTGCTATTGGAGGAGCAGGAAACTAAATAGCCAATCACAGAAGAAGGGGCGGAATCAATTCGGAATATAGATAGAGGGAAAACGCCTTTTGTCAGCTGACTGGGTCGTGACGTCACGTCCAAGAAAGAAGGCGCCCAAAGAAAATCCGGATTATTTTTTTGTCAAATGTTATTAAACTTAAAAGGAAAAACATGTTTGTTTAATTGCTTGTTTCCGTATACAGGGTTATATTTTAGAACAAGCAATGAATTGTGACCGGCCTGAACAACAAAATTGTTCTTTTTACAATTGAGTATAACGGTGACTGATAAGAAAATAACGTTATTTGTACATCACCATTTTCCTCCCTAAACATATATTTGTTCAATCACCTTCAGTAACCTCTTTATTGCATCTTGGGTTAAGGTACTTGGTTATACAACTGGGAAATACACTCCAGGCTGAAGAATCCTCAAATATTCACATCTAGTGGTTATTATTAGTTAGCAATATTAATTTGTAACAACCATGTTTTTTAGGATGTAAGAGGAAACCCCTCACAGAACCCATTCCGAACATTCAAAACTCCCAACAGGTAGGTCAAACTGGAAACTGTGTGTGTGTAAACTGTATATATATATATATATATATATATATATATATATATATATATATATATATATATATATATATATATATATATTGTCGATATGTTACAATACTTACCTAAATAGTCATGACATTTTGGACAAAAAGGACAAATTCACCAAACACGTAGGCAATAAAACTATGTTTATAAATAAAAACAATTTGTTTTGGCATAAAACAGTGTACAGATTATTAAAATTGAACCATTCGATACTAAACAGCATTGGTTTCTAATCATTAAAAACCTGTAATAAATGGGTTTGGGAGAAAATAAAATAAGAGTTTACAGAAAATACAAAGAATCATTAGACTGTAGAAATACAGGATGCTAATGTTATCAATAAAACGACAAGACATTTATGGGACGCATTGCTGTTGGAAGAGTAAGAAAGAGAAGGGCTTAGATGGGGACACTGCTTGTCATACAGTCAGTCAGTTGATTAAAAGAATTAAATAAAAAAAAAAGTTTTCTGGTAAATTAAACTATTCGAATCTTTTCAAATATTTAAATAAAACAAAGTGCACTAAGTAGTCTTAGTCATTTTTAAATAAGGATCATGAGTGTGTGTGCTTTGTGTTTTTTTTAATGCTAATATTCACTTAGACACTATACTAGTGTGTAGTGCCTTTTTTGTGGAAAAATAAAATCCTTCTGAAAGAGTGAGCATTAAACTTCAAACTGGGTTTTTAAGTTTAAACCATTTACATAATCAGGATGAAAAGTGAGCAAGAGACTTTTCATTCCCGATTCAAAATGATCTCTCTGGCAACCAAGTAAATGAAGCAAGGAAGTCTGCATACCAATTTGGGTAACAATTCACAAAATGTTTGGTTGTTCAAATATAATGGCACAGTCTTGGTTGGATAAAGACTGGCCAGGCTTTGTGGCGTGGGAATGTCCTGCATGTACACACTGTATCTAAAATGTACATAGCCATTTGTGCTATTGCTATTTGTCCATAATTATTACTGTCAAACTGTTAAGTTTGTTGTGGTCTGCTGTAATAGCTCAGAAAAAAACAATAATTAAAACTGTGAGAGCAAAGCCTTGCCTCTATTATAGTTAAAGAAGTAGTATTTCACAGATCATTGACGAGCATTTTTCCAATTTTCTTGTGTACTACGAAATCGAACTGCTTTAATACATAATTGGTTCACAAATGCCAATAGAACACAAGGGCCTGTCATTCCAACATAAAGTATAGGTTAACTCAACCATATTCTATTATAGTAAACACCTTACACAACCCCAACCCTCACCATAGTCTCAACTGGATCTAGCACTAGCACCATAGAGACCCCAGTGTAATGAAAACAATTTTACCCCCCTCCCCCTCTCTTTCCCACTCTTCATATGATTACTGACAGGATATGTACAAAAAAAAAACAAGTAGAATATAAAACGGTCGTCTATAGATTGAATTGGTATGAAATTATTTCACTTCGATAAAAGCAAAAGCCACAGCGAGAGGCTCTAACTCCATCTTCCCTCTCCCTGATCTCTCTCTCGACCTCTTTTTTATTTGTTGTTGTAGTCTTTGATTAAACTGGTTCTTGACAAGGTCAGGAAACTGCAAAACTAAAAAGACAGAAATGCAGAACATCACACTGAACGTATTCACGCCACTCCGAGCTCATCCGTCTATCCTTCGCAGGACACAGTGAAACGAGCTCCACCCACCACAGACTTCTTCACTGAAGAAAGTACACGCCACAGGACAAAGGAGGGACAATGCAATGGAACACTCGGTACCCCTTCTATTCACCGCTTGCAAGGGGACTAAGACGTTTTCCAGGAAATCTCTCTATCCGCATGAAGGTCAGGTGACTATTTGTCACCAGAAGTGCATCACATGACATCGACGAAGAATTCGCTGGGGTTGCCCATGGCCATGCGGAAGGACTGGCGAGATGCCGTGAGTTCAGGAGGCACCGAGGCCAGGTCCCGGCCTTGTGGTGAGCCGGGGACGGCAGCAGGGGGAGGTCCGTACGAGGAGTTCTGACCTTGTGAGAGAGCGCTGTGGGTACTGTAGATGCTGTGCTCGCTAGGCGGGGCTGCCGAGCGCTCGCTAGGTGCTTTCTCTCGTTTCTCAGTCTCGCTACCACTGCCACCCGACTTTGTCTCCAAAACGCCAGCCTTATTAGCGCTGCGGTTTGAACCGCTGCTCCTACTCCCTGTGAACGAGGGAAAAAACGGAATAGATATGAAAACAACGTTCATCAAGCCATTTTAGACCAGGTCCACCCTGACAGCATTACTCTCTGCACTGTCTGAATAATTAGCCAAATACTGACATAACGTCAAATACTGAAAATCGGCTGTACTAACTTCTATGTCAGATCTATGTGACACTAACCAATCATGGGTGACTGTGGGTGGCATCTCCAGAACTCATTTTATGTCTACTAGGAATCCTGTATTAGACCTCTACTAGAGTTGGTGGTGGTCTTATAATAACATCTTGCAACATCTGGCTTTATTATTATTATTATTATTATTATTATTATTATTATTATTATTATTATTATTATATAAGCACCAAATAAATAATATATACTTTATTATATTATATTATATTATATTATATTATATTATATTATATTATATATATATATATTATCTTATATTATATTATATTATATTATATATTATATTATATTATATTATATTATATAGCCAATGAAGTATGTCATGGTACCCAGAGATAACAAAATAAACATTAACTTCATTTCGATTCAATTCAGTTAAGTTTAGTTTTTTTCGTAGGGTGCATTTTACAGTGGACATTGTCCCAAAGCAGCTTTACAGAGATAACTAGGTTAGGTTATGTGGCCATTTTTATAGAAAAGTAAAGCCAAGATTATAACCACACAATCTTAAACCATGTAAGCTGATGTTCAGTCTAACCTTCACTATGTGGGCTTCCAGCGCTGCCTCCTCCTCCTCCTCCTCCTGCTCCTGTGTAGCTGTAGGCTTGATCTTGTGCTGGGTGGGGGCTGTAAGGCTGAGGGAGGGGGTACTGATAGGGGAACGCAAAAGGCCACGGAGCTGCTCCTGGGTGGGGCAGGGGCGCAAGAGTGTCCTGATCAGATGCACTAGAGCCGTCGTGATCGTGCAAGGAGAGATTAGCCATATCTGAAAGGCAGAGGGAAAGACAGAGTGAATGATAAAATCATACTGAATGTCAAGAGAGCTGTGAAAAAGGCAAAGAAGAGGAGACTAACTGCCACAGAGGTCTCCGAAGATGTAATAGCACTGCTCTGAGAAGGTGATCTTATTAACAGTGTGGCGAATGTAGCCAGCCTTCAGCAAGTTGCTCGCGTACTTCCGTGCTTCGCGCCGGTCTGCAAAGCCTTCCACATGATGATAGAGCCAGTCCACCACATCCGAACCTGGGGAGAACGAAAACAATAAGCACGGACAAGATATATTTTGCTATTGTAGATTGTGTGTGTATGTATATATATATATATATATATATATATATATATATATATATATATATATATTCAAATATTTATGTACCATAACAAGCAAATTGTTTTCAATTAGAGTCTGAATTTATTTATTTACAGTTGTATTTTATTTTAATACTCTGAAGTGGACAATTATATACTATATATCTATATATAGTATATATATTATATATATTATTATATATATAGTAATATATATTATATATCTACATGAACATTACCTTAATGTAATAGTTTTATATATATATATATATATTATATTATATTATAATAGTTAATAATATTATTACAATTATAATAGAAATTAATTAAAAAAATAATATAATTAAAAGTATGTTCTCTTTGATGTTTCCACCATTTTTAATCATGATTATATTCTTAAAATTAAATATGTTATCTTTGATTATTTCATCATTTTTGTTTTAAAAATTTTTGATTCAACATTAATTAGTCCAATACCTGCAATACCAACGTATGCCCCCTAGGGGTCGCGTACCCCCGGGTTTAAGACCCATGGTCTACGTCAGGGGTGGGCAATTATATTTTCCAAAGGGCCACATAAGAGAACCTGTGGTGTGTTCGTGGGCCGAACCAACAATAACGTTGAACATAACTTATGTTCAATATTAATTTTTTCCACTTGTAAAGAGCGGTAAATGATATCATGATGCATTATGCTACCAAAAGAATAAGGATATTCTATTTAGGGAAAAGAAGCAAACAAAAATAAACCAACAATGTCAGCGCTGCTGTGCGGTTATACTTTCTTCCGGTGTGGCAAAGAAGCCGAAGCAGTTCAGCGGGCCGGATTAAAAGGACCAAGGGGCCGGATGTGGCCCCCGGGCCGTAGTTTGCCCACCCCTGGTCTACGTACATTGTAAACCTAAGAAGAGTTCAGTGACGATTAATTTTTCGGTTTATACTCCCGTCATATGGGTGGCACTAATTCCACTTCACTTCACATCACATTACTGATGTCATATTACACCTTACACATTACACATCTCTTCTTATAACAGCAAGAATTTTTTTTTTATTCTTGCATACAAATTTGATGATAAATGATCAAACATAAAACCCAAATGTACAGTATAGTGTATACCCCTGTGCTGACAGAATTTACATCGAAACATCTTATACATCAATTCATGGAAGTCGAGTAAAGGATAGGAAATGCGACATGATTTTTCTGGAAGCATAATATCAGCTTGAGTATTTCTTATTGCATTATCCCTATAGTGAAGAAAGACACCGCGTTACCTATAAAGGCGTTTGGAATGGTTATTTTCAGCCACATCCTGTCCCGCACCTCCAGTCCCGATTCTGGAGATGCCATTGCTTTAGCGACAGTTGCCATGTCGCTGTGAATGGACAAGTGAAAGTCCTCAAAGCCTGTGAATATATACATGAGACCCATCATATCAGTTTTTATTTATTTATTTATTTTTATAAACAAAGACATCATTGTGAAGTGCTAAAACTGTTACCTTTTGCTGGATGATTATCTACATCATGCCATGCACATACAGTGATGGTGGAAATATAATAAAGAAACCTTTCTCAAGCCACTTCAGTCTGATGCATTCATCCCCATACACCCACAAAAGCCAAACCCTCTTGCAATACGTCATTTTGTTTGTATTTGCATTTTGTATTTGCATTGAATTTTGACAGTAACTCACAAACACATTGTTTTACTATACAGACCAAGTTATGTATAGAACTTTCATGAAATGTAAAATAATTTTAATATTAGATATTTATTTCATTATCTAATCATTCATTTAACATTAGTGGCAACTAATGGCAGACCAGCAATCAACCGTGATATAAGCATGCAGTGCAAAAGAGGAATCCACTTACGTTCAGTCTCTGGAATAGAGCTGGTGATGGAGGAGCTGGTAGAGGTCATGGTGCTCATGGAAGGACTCAGTCCGTACACTGGGTATGCCCCTGTCATCGCAGCGGTGTGAGATACCCAGGCAGCAGGGTCTATCGGGCGGATTGGCTCACCTGAAAGTATATTAGTGACATTCTACTTGAGATATATTTAATTCTTAGAATAACCACTTTTTTCATGCTTTACTGCAGTATGAGTACTTTGGAACTTTTAAGCACACTGTAATTGGTAGAACCAGTGAGTATGTAACTTTTACTCACTGCGAGGCAATGTAAAGCAGCTGCGAGGATTTGGGTCCCAACATTTAGCCACAGTCAGAGTTATAGGGCTGTAGAAAACACACACACATCTGTTCAGTCAACGCATTCCCAGCACACACACTACGTATGCTACTAGGCTAGTTGTTTGCAGAGCTGATGAATCACTTACCCGGGTTTATGCACTATTTCTCTCAAGACCCTCACAGCGTCGTCATTACTCATGTTCTCAAAATTAATGTCGTTCACCTACAAAAGAACCAAAGACTAGAAATGACCACTTTGATTGACTATATTATTTAATCTTATTCGACGAAAGATGTTTTTTGTGTAAGAAACAAATATATGCACATAAATATGCAATAGTAATATACAAATATAAAAAAAAGAATATATATATATATATATATATATATATATATATATATACACACACACAAATGTAACGCATATTACTGATTAAGTGTTTGTCCTATATACATACATATGCAAGTAGCCGTAAGTTAACAGATGAGTGAAAAAACATGGCAGTTGCAGCAAACAATACTGTATAACCAAGCCAATAATGTTTGTAAATAAGATATTTTTAAAGGTACTGCACACAGACCTGGAGAAGCATATCGCCTGGTTCAATGCGTCCGTCGGCTGCTACTGCCCCGCCTTTCATGATGGAGCCAATGTAGATACCACCATCGCCTCTCTCATTACTTTGACCCACAATGCTGATCCCTAGGAAATTATACTTCTCTAAAGGAGGGAATGAAAAAATACAATACAATTGTCATAAATGGAACAGGAGTAACTTTGAGTTGTCCTTGTTGTCACGTTGTCCTTCGTGACCTACTTTCAGCTTGCTCATTAAAGATAAATCCATGTTTCAGTTTCATTCAAATATCCATTATTAAAAGTGCCCCATAAATGACATGTTGGCTTGAATGGGATAAACAAAGTGAAACATTTTATTGTTAAACTTTTATTACAGATATACAACATGTTTCATGAATAACTGTAAATTCCATGCACTTGGATATGAATATTAATACATTTATATGACAATATTACATTACAGTTCATTAAAAAATAATTTTTTATAGACACCCTTTTCTACAGTAACTACATGTTATACAACCAAGCCTTGCTCAAGGGTGAGGCAGTGGCAGCTTGGTACAAAGGTCAATGTTTTAACCACTTTTAACCATTTCTCCTCTGTATTATATCCTGGTCATGCAATCTGAAATAGTAAATATATATATATATATATATATATATATATATATATATACTATATATATATATATATATATATATATATATATATATATATATATATATATATATATATATATATATATATATATATATATACTTTTATATATATATATAACTATATAATATATATATATATATATATCTTTTATATATATATATATATATATATATATATATATATATATATATATATATATATATATATATATATATATATATTCATTCATTCATTTTCTACTGCTCTTTATCCGATCTTCCCTCGGGTCACGGGGAGCCTGTGCCTATCTCAGGCGTCTATGGACATTAAGGCAGGATACACCCTGGATGGAATGCCAACCCATCGCCCACGCAGGGCACACACACACTCACACACATTCACACACACATTCATACACTAGGGACAATTCTTCCAAGGTGCCAATCAACCTACCGTGCATGTTTTTGGACCAGGGAGGAAACCGGAGAACCCGGAGAAAAACCCCCTGAGGCACGGGGAGAACATGCAAACTCCACACACACACATAACCACTGTGCCCCATATATATATATATATATATATATATATATATATATATATATATATATATATATATATATATATATATATATATATATATATATATATATATATATATATATATCATATATATATATATATATATATATATATATATATATATATATATATATATATATATATATATACACATTACAGCCCTACACACACGTATATATACACATTACACATATACACACACGTGTAACGACATGTGCGACAGTGAACATTGTTGATCAAATGTGGCCATGTATACGTTTAAGTAAGGACATAGAGAATTTGTGCAGTACCTTCCAATTAGAGTAAAAACAGTAGAGCGCAGGTGGCCTGGTCTCCTGATTTGCCATCAAAATGAAATGCTAAGTTACTATGACAACCAGAGTAGGACAGTATACTGCATAGTACAGTAACTGGCCCTCTCAAACAATAATAATGTAGCATAAGAATACCACCAAGATATTGTGTTGAAAACTAGCTGTAAAAGTGAGCTAACTCAAAGCCGTAAATACAATGAATCATACCCCTTATAGCAAAAATCAGTGCATTTATTTATTTATTTTTTATTTTTTTAAGATTTATAAGTGAGGTCCATGGTGTGAGTGTAGTTATCATATCACACAATTATCATATCATTCAATCGATCTATGCAGTTTTGAACATTTGAACATTGTTTACGCCTTTTAACATCAAGTCTCGGTGAGAACGCAAGTTGTATACTGGATTTTATTGGCTCATATGTGCATTATCAGGATTCACATGAACTGCAGACAGATCTCTAATAATGGATGAAACCCTTGCTGCAGAGACTGATGTGCGTTGTACTCACCCATGTTTAATGTGACGGTGATGATGTTCAGAGACATGGTGGAGTCAGTTATACTGCTGAAGGAGGACGACTGCGAGGGACAGACATACAAGGAAAGAGAAAAGTGAGATGGGCAGAGAGTCCAAGAACCATTTGCAAAGACCAACACTGCTTCTTGTTGTTTACGAATGTCCGCCATCTCACCCTCTCCATCCGCGGGGGTTTGGTTTTCCGCCGGCGCCGGCGATGTCGCCTCATGAGCCGTGACGACGTGCTTTGCTCTGTAGAGCTGCTGAAGCTGCGATGACATCACACTTGTTAGTTATCACTTATTTCCACAGATTCTTAATTCTATCATGTGACTCCTTTATTAGACTGCTCATTATGTACTAACAAAAGAAAATACTTTTCCTTTTGATGGTTATAGAGTATACATATTTTTTGTGTGTTTGTGTAGGCCGACAGGAGGGTCTGAAGTACCAATCTGTACAGTTGGAGGGAATGCAAGCCCCCCCCCCCCACCCCGACAGTTTATGTGGTCCAGAGGAATACAACAGAGGAACACGGGGCACACCCCTTTGAATTGGTGCGCCAGTTAAAGATCACTTCATAAAGCTTAGAATATCCGGGTTCGAGCCCCGGTATGGCCAAGCTGCCGCCCTTGGTTCCTTGAGCAAGACCCTTAACCCAGGGGCGCTGTATCATGGATGACCCTGCGCTCTGACCCCAGCTACCAACAACAAGCTGGGATATGCAATGGGATTATTTCACTGTGCTGTAATGTATATGTGACAAATAAGGCTATTCGTCTTCTGCTTCATGGTGGGTAATTTCTCCCCTCTGATCTAGATCTTTAAGCAGTTTAGCCTGGTAGTCCTGTAGTACCCTCATAGTCTGCAAAGACCCACCAGCCTGGCACCAAATATGAATGAACTAAAGCAGAGGTTTCGAAGGTTCGATGGCAAAGTTGGAGGCTTAAAGGAAGAAACAACACAGTTTCTTCAACCCAGGAGGAAGGGTGATTCCAAGACCTGGACACCTCAGTGTGCAATGGAGGTAGCTCCCCAGACCACAAATACAGCTCATCCGGCTTACTCTATGGTCGATGGGTCTGGTGACCAGGTGATCTCTAACCTGGAATCTCCTGAGGTTCCTTGAACTGGAGAGGCTGTGGAGGAAATTACACAGGCTCCAGTTCGGGAGCTTCAACATCAACCTCCTCATAGGAAGAGAGGAAAAGCTGTCAGAAGCTAGCATTTGGTCCTTCACACATGTATTTTATACTTCCTGGTCGCGCTATCATCTGCTGGTGAAACGAGTTCCTGAAAGGGAACCATTATGGTATTTTCCTGAGGTTAGTAAGAGCCCTGCAGCCACTACATTCAGAAGAAAATAATGAATAATTACTGACTTTTAATAGACAGTGCACCAGAATTACCCAAAGCTGCCTTTGGAAGTGGAAAGTGAAAACTCGGAAATTACATCATTTCAACCATTTAAGCTAGAAAGTGCTCCTTTGTTTGTTAACAAGCTGGTCAGTATTTTTATATTTAACATATCCATATTACAAAATGGCACTGAATAGTGCACAACTGTGTGATTTGGGACGCAGCCATAGTGTTACATGGTGATCACTCTTGGTACCTCAAAATGGCTTCCTTTTAAAATCTTACACCACGTTTACTCAGACATTGAAATTTTTAAGCATATTTACAATGCTATTATGTCTCAGAAGGTTGGGAAATAGCTCACCGGCTGGTCGCGTCGTCCTCCTCCGAGTCGAAGAAGCTGGTGGTGTCCAGTTCGCTGCTCATGAGCGTGGACGAGGTCTCATAACCTGCAATCTCAGGCCTGCGCTCGGCCCGAGAGTGACCGTTCAGCCTGCTGCCTACACCACAAACACGCACACAAAATAGACACGTAGTTAATTTTTGGACAAATTTCAAGAACATCAGAAAAGATATATGAGTATTAAGATACACACTATATGCACCGACCCGACCATGACTTAATCAAGATTTGTAGGTATTTTTTGAACATTCATTACACCTTTAGTCTTTTTGATGTTATAATAACCTACACTCTTCTATGCATGTGGAGATTTGTGCTCCTTCAGTCAAAAAAAAAACATTTTGTAATGTAAGTAAAGTAAGCTACTGTTATAGGCTGAGAAGGCCTGGGGTGAGGTCAGCACTCCAAATCATCCCTAGAGTCGAGGACAGAGTTCTAGGTCAGGCCAGTCCCAATATTCTACACCAACCCATGCAAACTGTAGCTCAGTCTGTGCACAGGTTTGGGTCTCCAAGTTCAAGTGAATGAAATAATCGATCCTCTTACAACCAAATACATTCTATACAATTGTGTGGCTCCAAAACAACCACATATGGCTGCAAAAAGCCATGTATCCCCATACTCTTGTAGATATAGTGTACCTAGTTATATTTTACATTGGATTTATTTCTCCTGTCCATCAAGTCAGAATCCAATATTTTTGAGAAACACCTGCCACACACACACACACACTAGTCAAACTATTCAGTAAAGAAACGGCTTTGGAAAGACCATCCGCTTTTCTTTGCAAATATGACATTTAAAGATTCGTCATACAGCCACAGACAGAAAAACACATCTCACCATGCTCATGCGTGTCTTTTCTTCTTGGTCTCTCTCTTTCTCGCTCTCGGTCTCTCCGCACTGACGTCCCCACATCAGCCTCCGTCTCATTGTCCAGGTTGTCCTGACTGCCTGCTGCATTGGCACTGTAAAGCCAGAAATGAAGAAATGGGAGTTAAACTGATGGCTGTACTAACAAACTTACTCATTCACACACACACACACACACACACACACACACACACACACACACACACACACACAAACATGCTTAGCTTTCGACCTTTCACAAGTGTCCTGCAGTGTAAATGTCAACTGCTGTTATCAAGAGTTAATGTCAGACTTGCCTGAGAAAAGCATATAATGTTTGTTTTTTTGTGTGTGTGTGTGTGTGTGTATATACACTGCCACCAAGCCACCAACAGAGGGCACTCAGGAAATGCTGTATTTTTCCAAACTGCTCCTGTCTGCATTTCTACTGATTTAATTATTAAATTATTATTATTAGGGGGTCCGGCAGACACAGAAACAGAGCTGGAAACATACACACACACACACACACACACACACACACACACACACACACACACACACACTCAAAGAGGAAACACCAGCAGGACAAACAGCCATTTACACACATATGTTCACACAAAGATAAGGGGAGTGGCCAGTAAAGCAGCAGACCCAGAATGGGGTAAAATGTAAACTTTTGTGAATGCAGAACAAATCCAACGGCTGCCTGTTTTTATTTTTTCATTACCATCAGACCTGTGATCCAAAATAAGTGAGAGAAAATCCACTACATGTTTACAGTGATTGTCACAATTGCACATGGAAGAAAACACTTTATGGACAGTTTTGTGGGTAACCTTATTCCACAGTTACTCTCCATTTCGGTTAGTGTGTGGAGATTTGTGCTTATTCATTCACAAGAGTGTAACTCGTGTCAGGTACTATTGTAGGTGAGGACGTTTGGGTTGCAGTCAGTGATTCCAATTCATTCCAAAGGTGTTCCGAGTCAGAACTCTATAGCAGATCTCCAAACCTGCAAAGTCTACCTTCATGGAGCTGGCTTTGTACGGTGGCATTGTCATTCTAAAACAGGTTTTGGTTACCCGGTTCAAGTAAAGGTAATATATAATGCTAACACATCCAAAGACATGTACTATACTCTCTATCCTATACTCATCCTATACTAATCAGTGTCCTCTGATTCTTTTATCCATATAGTCCATATATTTTCAGGTCTATGTATTTCTGTTGTATTGCTTCCTGACAGTCTAAACATATTAAACCTCACACACACACACACACACACACACACACACACACACACAGACATCCATCATCCAGCCAACAGTCCAATCGATACAATTAGTGGAATATTGATCCATATTGATGGGATAAGTGTGTTGTGTGTGTGTGTGTGTGTGTGTGTGTGTGTGTAGGTGATGCACTCTGAGTCACTCTTTATTCAGTGTGACACACACACTTAAACACAGCATTTTCAAGTCATTTCTAACACGCATATTGACTTCCCAAATTTCTGTGTGTGTGTGTGTGTGTGTGTGTGTGTGGGTGTGGGTCGACTGGCGCGTATGTGTCTGGACATCTTTAGATGTAAATGACTTATCCATTGGTTCCATTGGACACTGGTTGACTAATATAACACAGGGTTTTTCGTTTCTCACACACACACACACACACACACACACACACACACACACACTCATACACATACACACACACACACACACAGTAATATTACTCACTGAAAGGAGGGTGGTCTGGAGTCACCAATGCCCCCTGTTCTCTCGACTGGAGGAGGAAGGTCAGCCTGAGTCTCTGCACACACTGAACCTCCGTCTGAACCATGAGAACCATCAGCCGATACCAACTGCACCGAGAGAGAGAGAGATAGAGAGAGAGAGAGAGAGAGAGAGAGAGAGAGAGAGAGAGAGAGAAAGAAAGGCAGTATTGTTAAACAGAGAAAGAAAAACAGGAAAAGGAGACAGACAATAACAGAAATGCAGAAAGTGATAAGTGGAACAAAGGGATAGGCAGAAGAAGATGGATTAAAACAAAAGCGAGCGACAGACAGAAAAAACAAAGGTAGACGGAAGGTAAAATGACATCCAGAGACAAGAATGGACACAAATAATGGACATAAATAATAAGAGAAGGCAAGGAAATGACATGAAAGAAAGAAAGAGAAGGGAGATAGAATGAAAAATGAATAAGCCTGCATTCTTGGAGTATAAAAAAATGTCAACTAGGGTAATATGCAAAAGTAATAAATCTAAACACACACACACACACACACACACACACACACACACACACACAGGCACACACAGTCATAAGACACAATCAGTAGTGTACCTCTGGAGACACATAAATGGATCAGAGAGTAATAAGGAGAGGAGTGTGGATGATTATAGTACCTTTATATGACACGGTTGAGAAATACAGCATTCCAGACACAACACACACACACACACACACACACACACACACACACACTAACAATGCTATTCCAGTTTGCTGATTTGATCTACTTGTTATGGACATTTCCAGCTGCGTTATTTTCGCTCACTCCGTGACTTCACTTAGCTAATGGAATCAGACACGACCCCGTGAGAAGGCACTGTTCTCCTTTTAGACCAAAGCCGACCCTCAACTGGAGGGATGTTATTAAAATAAGGCAAGCTGATAAAACCTTTGGTGCTGTTTGGCTGCACTGTGATTACATTTCATTCATTTTCAGGAGACGCTTTTATCACAAAACACCGCAATCCTATCCGAACACAGAGCTGTTACAGGAGTGCTGATAAACCCCTAAATCCCTCGCTCGCAGAACACATGACACTGTTTTCGGCCATTTCCTGAGGCAACATGCTGTAAAAAAAAATTCTTTCAGGATAGAAGAGCCAGTGAATAGAGAATGTCATAATGTACAGCTGAACGTGAAAAAGAAAAGTTCTATTTCTATATACCTGCTGCAAAAATGGACGGCAAACGATGCAACAAATATGTTGGGGGGGGGGGGGTAACCAGGACTATGAGACATGGGATATAATCAGTGCTTCTTCATCTTGCATTTATTGAAGAGGTCACATCATGGTGTATCGTCAGTCACTTGGCTTTACTTCATACAAAGGTGTAAAGAAGAAGCAAAAGCTCCTAAAGCAAGGTAATATAATAACTACACGGGTTAAATTTAATGACCATTAATCTTAAACAAATACAGGTATACATAATCTATAAACTATAATATATGTGTATATATGAATGTGACAACATAGGGAAGGACGAGTGTATGGAGGGCGGAGCATATGCTGATACATTTGCCTGCCACACAAAATCTTTATTTTTTTTATACAATGGTGTCATATACCAATCATGATTATATGATTGACACATAAATTGAACAATCGTAATAATCAGGGTGATCTGTATCGGATTGCCTAACATTCCCTACAATATATAGACGAAAGTGTATGTGGAAAATCCCATTCCACATTTAATCCACCTTTTGCGGTTGTAATAACCTCTACTCTTCTAGGAAGATGTTCCATTTGATTTTGGAGTGTATTTGTGTTCATTTGTTCACACCTGGAACCATTTTACCCCCCCCCCCCCCCCCCCGTCCTTCCCCATACCAGCATGATTAAAGAACGTGGGAGGAAACTGGAAAACACTGAATCATTGATAAATATTACAATTCTCTCGGACTAAAATGTAGCCACATTATAGAGATACAGAAGAGCGCTCCTTCTCCCTTCATTTCCACTTGGAACAAATAATCCACTGTAGGACCCCCACCCTTCACAAAATCCCAGAGTTCCTGGTGTAACTGTCAGGCAGGAGCACAAAGAGGACACAGGTGTACTTCCCCGAGTCCAGCTGGGACTTTAAAGGTGCAGTGTGTGGATTAGGGAAAGAAAGAGATCTGGCACCGTGGGTGTGTTCCGAAATGGATGCATTCGTCCTGTGTGTGTCTTGGCCAAAAAAATGTGTGTGTGTGTGTGTGAGATAAAAGGGAGCGTAAGAAAGCACTGGGTGTACCTTCCTGTAAAGAAATCGCAAAGCTTAATAGTATTTACAGGCTAAATCGATGTGTGTATGTGTGCGTTTTTCATCAAAGTGAACAAACACTTTATTCATCATAATGTCTGAACTAAACGATGTGGCATTCATTGTAACAGACAGCGCTTCTGCTATTCTTAAGGGAAGGTCATCTAAAGGTCACAATTGTTAACGTGGCATTAACAGAATGTCCAAAAATCAGTGTTACCAGTAACAATATAGTCACAATATGAAACAAACAAAAGAACATTACACACTGCAATTTTATGAAGTGTGTGTGTGTGTCCGTATGTGTGTGTGTGTGTGTATGTTTTAAAAAGAAAAGGGGCCTCTGTCAAATCTCCGTTATTGGTCTATCTGTTATAACAAGCCATAGAACCAGGGATAGAGAAAATATAAACACACGCGCACACACACAGGCACACAAAATACTTAAGACACTTAAATGAGATAACTGCATGATACATAACTGCTCATACAATGGTTTTCATCATGTTAAAATATAGACTATACGGGCCATAATATATGCTTTTTGAATATTTCATTTCACATTTATTCCCATTTACTGTTATAACAACCTCCAACCTTCAGGAAAGATATTCTACTAGCTGTTGTAGTGTGTTTATGGAGATTTGTGCTCATTGAGACACAAAGGGTGTTATTAAAGTCAGGTGCTGATATAGGGCGAGTAGGCTTCGGCTGCAAGCTGTGTTCTAATAGAACCCAAAGGTGTTAAGATTAGATCGCCGTGATGAAGGGAGGTGGTAGCCCAATGGTTAAGGTGTTGGACTCTGGACCGGAAGATCACAGGTTCAAACCCCACCACCACCACCAAGCTACCACTAGTGGGCACTTGAGCAAGGCCCTTAACCCTCAGTTGCTCAGTTGTAAGTCGCTCTGGATAAGAGCGTCTGCCAAATGCCACAAATGTAAATGTAAATGAAATATTCTGGGAATTTTAATGCTACGTCATACACAATCCTATAGCTATAACTTTGCGAAAACAGTCTGGGCAAGAACCATATATAGGTGCAAAAGTCAGGTGTTCCAATACTTTTGTCCATATAGGAATAATGACAAGAATTGGATTTATGTATTAACGTTTAAAACTAGAAGCATGTTCAAGCGTGTCCATTAGAAATCTAACAGTTTTTCATTCTGAGCTCTGCACATCTACTCAATAAGCTCCACGAGAAACTTGGACCGTGAAAGCCATTTCTGAAAAATCCCAAATATGCCAAACCCCTCGCTGCGTATGTTCTGAAAACTATTTATTTAAAGGAAAAAAAGAAGACAATTATGTTTAGACATATCTAATTAAATTTTGTAATGCTTGTTTAAGAGCTGTTACTGATTAACTGATGTTAGCTTGTGGTCACATTGTAAAAGGCAAAACGGACAAAATAAATTGTAATAGTAAATAATAATAGTGTCCTATCTATAGACATTTTTTTCCATAACGTTCTTGCAACCTGGTGTCACGCTTATGCAACCTTGTATTGGTTTGTAAGCCGGCGATTGGGAATCTCTGGTCTCACATATTAGTCGAAAGAATCACTTAGTATAATGTTAAGTCACGTACAAAATTAGTATTCGACAAACACATATGGATATACAGTGAACAATGTATGTGAACAATGGGTGTTGTACAATATGTATGTTGTTATTAATATATGATAAATTAGAGCAGTGAAGTTTTAGTGATTAAGGCTATGGGTTACTGATGGGAAGGTTGGGGTTTAAGCCCCAATCTCACAAAACTCTTGAGTACAACCCCAAAAGCTCTGAATCACGGCTGACCCCAGCTTCCTAACATTGATGGGATATAGAAATTTCTATAAGCTGTAATGTACATGTCCTTCCACTGACGTAATAATTTATATTATGCTACCCCGAATATAACCCTCATTATAACGCATTATTACACAGCTGTATGTCATTCTAAAGCACTAATGTCAATCTCTGTTGTTTTCATTGTATATTAATATGAACATAAACACAAGTATAAATTTAAACATAGTGATGAATATTAAAAAGGAAATTTACGGTGAACACAGTAAATGACACGGTATTTCTGCATCCATGTGCGCGCCACCATACCCCGACTGTGTTTGCGTTATAATTGATGGATATGCACGGGAACTATGCACAGGAAGAGACAACACCAGTCAGCCACAAGCCTGCGATGAACGCTGTGCATCGCTTTCAGATTGCATGTCCATGAATCTGTGAAGTAAATTGGGGTAAGTTAATTAACATTCTTGACCCCAAAAAACGTAATGCTGAAATAATCAATAATCAGCATCATCTATGAATTAGCGAAGATATTATCATATGATATCATATGAGGTAATTGATAACACTGCTGCCATAAAAAGCAGCGCTCTCCCTTTGTACAATTTAGAAATGTTGAATGCTCCAGCACACGACATGTTCTAGTTTATTTTTTATGTAATTTATTATTTTATGCACTGCTAGCAATTATTTTGGATATTTATGGATTTATGCAAATATTTATGGTTGTTATTTAAGATTTGTGTAATTTCATTTTTTTAACCAATAGAGCTACTGTTGTAAATATACGTCGCTCATTTGTCTTTATCTCGCTGCAGCTGGGAGGCGGTCTGATGTCACGCCGGCGAGTGACGCAAGAGATGCAACCGTGATGACACTGACAAGCGTACAATTCGATTTCTCTCTCCCAAACACATGCACACAAACAAACAAACACACACACACACACACAAACAGGGACAAATGATGACATGGTGACGCAAGAAATCTAAATGACTGAGTCGAGGGAATCTACGGCACAGATAAACCAGTCCAACCAAGTGAGAATCAATTTGAAACCAAGATTTGATTTCAATAGCAAAACACACACCAAACTCTATTAAAAAAACACAAGTTTTGAAAAATAAATATGCTTGATCACAACAGAACACTTTTTGTTCAGAGAGCATAAATATGAACGTGTGCGATATCTGAAAACATTTATATAACTTATATAAATAAACTTAAATAAGACTTATATAAATAAAATAAATAAAAGCAGCGAAGTACAACAAACTTGTATGAAAAGCTGTTTCCCTCTTCTACATACATAACTCCATCCCAAATGCCCATGACTTAGCTGGAGTCTTCAACAGGACTCTGATTCCGCTTATAAATCCCCATTCTCCCAGTTTCGATTCCAAACGGTGAACCAACCGCAGAGTCATGTTTCGGCCGTGACACCTTGCTTACAACATATTAGTTTATTACAATAATTGCACTTAACGTTATCTCGTTTTTTACAAAGTGTAGCCACACTTTCGAGTGCTTGCCCATCTTGTAAACTGTTGCTTAGATTACCACATAAGGTCCTGGCAAATTGGATACACGGAAGATCCTGGAAGATTGCCAGGTGAAAAAAAATGCACCCAGGAACTGATAAGAGGAATTGAAATTTTAATTTTATAACAAGTATCCAATTCTTTATCTTAAGTATCTGATTCCAGAATTCCAGAACCCTATACACAACCGTCCCGTGTGAATACCTTTTAAGAATGTGATTTGTCTGATTTTCACACTAATGCATTTATTACAGAGCTCAGACAAAACACAACTAATTTATAGGAACGAGTGTGGACCTACTATATTTATTTGAGTCTGGAACCATGTTGATGACTAATGAGCAAAAAAAAAAATCTCTTTATGAAAACATCAACGTTTTTAATTCTGCGCTTGTGATCATGGAGCAAGTCTGCAAAAGCTAATACATTTTTCACTTTGGTTGGTAAAATCTGTTCTCAAAGCCAGAATTATAATTTCTCTAATCCTCTACATTTGTCATTTCACGCCACGCATTCCACATTGAAGCATGTAACGGTCAGCTATCATACAGGGGGGGGGGAAACCGCTGCTCTGTAAGTAAAGAGGTCTGCTGGTTCTTTCTGAAAGAGACAGAGATAGAGATCGAAAAGCTAGACAGATATATTTATAGACTGACAGAGATGGAGAGAGAAACAGACACCGAGGAAGAAAGTGTCAGTCTTTCTGTGTGTGCGATTACACGATAGTAGTCACTCACCCATGACACTACACGGCCGTTGAAACATGGCAACTTGGCGTTATCATCTGATATCTCTTCCTTCACAACCCTGAAATGAGAAGAGGAAAGAAAGAAAAGCAGAAGAAAAGAGAAGACAGGAGAAAGAAAAGATGAGAAACGATGTATAAAAAAAAGAGAAAGAGAAAAGAAAGCAAAGAGGATTCAGCAAGAAAAGGACCGAAAAAAGGGAGAAAATAAAAACCATAAAGAGGAAAAGACAAGGAAGAAAGAGAAGAGAGTAGAAGGAAAAGGAAGAGAAAGAGAACAGAAAATAAGAGAGAAAATAGATGAGGAAACATAATAGATGAGAAAGAGAACAAAAGAAAATGAAGCAGAGAAGTAAAGCAAAAACAAAAAAAGAGAGAAATTATGTAGAGAATAGAATAGAGAAGAGAAATAGAAGAGGGGAAATAATTTATTAACATCAAAAACTTGAATGTAGGAAAAAGCAATGTGATGCTTCATGTCCTAGAAACTGTAAACAGCTAGCTGGCTAGTTAAGTGCAAGTGAAAAAGATTAATGAGGAATATTTCAGTACCACAGAGTTCATTTCCACCCATAATTTTTGTTACATTTTTCAGTTTATTAAAAAAGTAGCAAATCCATCAAATTCTCCATCTACCACACAAACTATAATATTGTATTCATTATTTCAAGGAGTTGGGTTGTTACTGGAGCTAGCTTAGCTTTCGTAGCCTGTAGTCTTTACAGCTAACTGCAACAAAACTACATCACAACATGCCTGACATCCTGGCATTCATTCATCTTAATATAAGTATATATATATATATATATATATATATATATATATATATATATTAAGGGGGAAAATGATGACTGAAAGCCTAGACACTTCGACATGTTACACAAGTACACAACACAGCAAATGGGGCAGCATCACTCAGGTCAATTTACACACAAAACCCAATTTAACTTACACACACACACACACAAGCTTCCTTCCCCTCCCCCTTTCCACGCTTCTTAAAAAGGTGTTGACCTTGAATGACCCGTGTTGTCATGGAAACCAATGTCAAAGTAGACAATCTGTGCTGAGGCGCGTGATGTATTAATAATAGAAGTGTTTATAGCGATCATGGCACTGTTCATGCATTATTATCACATCCTACCTTACACACACACACATTTACACAGCAGCACACGGGTTTGTTGGAAGACAGACAGAACGGTTCCCTCCGTCTTTCTTTGGACCGCACCTGTTTCATTGTCGTAAAATTGAATTGTTCTTTCCTTGCGTATGTGTGTGTGGTTTTGCGTGTGTGGTTTTGGGTTTGTGTATGTGTGTGTGAGGACAGCGATGAACAGACATGTATCCAGGTGCAAAGAAAGAATCATATCACGAATCAAATCATAACTCGCCTGTTGGTTTGGTAATTTGTGTGAAATGAACCACTGTCCTCTAGACGTCACAGAGTGATGATTCAATATGGGGATGTGGGGGAGAGGAGGGATCGGGTGAGCTGGGTACCGGTACCGGTTGCAGGTTTCAGGTCAACAGATCTCTTTGGTGTATGTGTAAACTATGTGTGTGTGTGTATATATATATATATATATATATATATATATATATATATATATATATATATATATATATATATATATATACACACACAAATATATCACACACACACACACACACACACACACACACACACACACACACACACACACACACACACACATATATATATATATATATAAATGTTATCTGTGTATTATTGATTCCCACTCAGAGATGCTCTTAAAAGTAAAGTGCGGTGCAACTCTAGACTGCGGTGCGGTGCAACTCTCTAACTTCTTTGTGCCTTTTCCACATCCAAGTCCACATTTAGTCCCCATTTGAAGTAATAATTCCCTCCATTCTTCCGGGACAATGTTCTGCTATATTATGGAGTGTGCTTGGTGAGATTTGTACTCGTTCAGCCACATGGGTGTAAGTAAAGTACGTCATGCGCGTAGAGTATGAACTCAAAATCTACATTCACAAACAGAATAAATGTATTTGTCACATATACACTACAGGATATGTAGTGTATATGTTATGTTAATTAATTTATATAGGTATAATTAATTAATATACATAGGTCATTCTTCACATATCCTAGCTTGTTTGGACGCTGGGATCAGAGTGCAGGATCAGCCATGACACATCACCCCTGGAGCACACAGGGTTAAGGAACTTTCTCAAGAATCCAAGAGTGTAAGCTTGGCTATACCGGGGCTCACATCCTTCCAATCAGTAACCTAGTGCCTTAACCACTGAGCGACAACCCATATTCCTGAGCAAAGTGAATGACAAAATGTCGGTGTCCCTATCATCTTTTATGCAAATGTGATGCAACAAGTGTGCCTGTGATCCCTCTCCCAATGATTTGTAGCACCAACTAATAAAAGTAGTGAATACACCATAGTACAACTTGAAAAATGGCAGCATATATGAACATACCAAAAGTCAGAAAACACTTGGAGAACCTCGACAGGACAGAGGTTAAGCCAACTATGCATGATGATTTACTGAATGTCAACTATGGCATGTCAACTATTCATGCATGAACATGTGCACAGCACCTCTGTTCTCCATTTAGGGTTAAAGTGTTTCCACTTCATTGAGCTCTATTTGGCGACATGAGCTAAAACCTTTTTGTGTCACAGCTGTCACGACTAAAAATAGTGAAAGACATCTGCATCTGGAAATTAATTGGTTAGACAGGTAGTCACATGACCGTACTTCCACATCATAGTCTGCAAAATCTGACTCAGAACATGCTGTCCGACACTGTGTACCACTTATACTTGTCCAGAAACATATTTTTCAGGATACACTTTACTAAGAGCATTTTCTCCCATTAGAAGAAATGTCCTGGCAACAGCAACATGATGTCTCTGACCCGAGCAGCCACTCATCCCACCCCTATCCCATACACTGGAACTGGGACAGACAGAGGAAAGAACATGATCCTTTGACAGCCCATATAGCAGTTTCCAAACCCTAAATGTCTGTCTAAGAGATTACAGTCGACCATAATAATGCCCTGCTAACAGCCCGACTTCCTCTCATATCTCCGCATCTTTCACCTCCCTCTTTTACACCCTGCTATTACAGCTATTACATCTCATAAGCCTGTGCTACTTGATGTAGCACTAGACAGCTATTAATCACAGTCTACTACAATTACTTTCAACACACTGTGCTTTCCGCGTCCAGCGAATACTTTGTTACATCCGAGACAGAATATGTTCTACTCACGGATTTTCACATCGGGAGAATTTCTGAGGTAAACTATCCTTAAAAACAGTCTCCATTCAAGGAAACATTTTCTTGCTTGAATGATTGTAATACTTAATATTTAAATACTGTCTTATTTACAGATTCTCATGGGTCATGAATATGAATCAGATGGTTCCTTGTGTTAACTGTCATTTTATTATGACATAATATTAAACCCTGGTCATTATTCTCCCCCAAATTTAGGTCTATTGTCAAAATTAGCACACACAAACCACAGAGGGTGAAGGCAAACACACATGCTGCCTCTAAGATGCTAATGCTACATGACTCTTCAGTGTAAACACACTGTGCTATCTACCCCCTTCCACACACACACACACACACACACACACACACACACACACACACACACACACACACACCATATTGCAAAATACATTTAGCAAATGTTACTGTGACCAAACTCACGTCCAATTCTGAAGACTAATTTTGTTTTCCTTTGTTTTATTCAGACTGTGAATGACTAGCTTAGCGTAACGAGAAAAATATGGAGAACTGCAAAAATAGAAATAAACAAACAAAAAAACTGTGTAACTCCTCAATTTTAAAGATGCCACATACATGTTCAATTGTTACTGGTACTGATGGCCACATAACCATTGATTCATCCCCAGGAGGTGCATGAATGGAAGCAATGGATTTTTATTTTATTTATTTTTTGGACATGTTTATACAATATCAGCATGATGTACATGATGTACAATGCTTTCCAAGAGCACAATCAACCAACAGCATATCTCTAAGATATTGGGACATGACTACCCAAGCAAGCAAACAATATCTAAACAAATCCAAAAGAGAAAAGGGATAATCAAAATAATGATAATAACAGTAATAAATAAAAAAAACACAACATCTGTAAATGTCAGTAGCGGTGATTAACTAGTCCCAAAGGTAAACAGTCACAACCTGTAGAAAAGCTCAAGAATGGAAAATAATAAATAATAATTTGCCTAGCTATCTCAAATAATGTAACACGTCATTTAGAACAGAAAAAAACGAAAACGAAATCATTCTGATGACCCAATAAAGAAAGAAAGAAAAAAGAAAGGCAAACTTTAATTTATACACAAGATCGTTTTCTTCATATCTGAAAAAGAGTGATTTATAAAAGGAGACCAAATATTCTGAAACTCTGCGTATTACCCGTGAGAACAGCTTCCAGTCTTTCGGAAGCGTTAAATATTTAATAATCTGGATAAAAAGATTTTCTTGAAAGATACCCCTCAGCTTTGTATCTACACTGAATCACCTTATCGATTAGACAAGGGTCTCAACACATGGGTCGTGAACAAACCATAAAGCGCAAACATATTCTTTTTTTTTTTTTTTTTAAGTGCCTGGTCATATATACCGGAATATCCAGCATCTTTAAAATCCATACATTTCGACCCCTTTTTCCCTCACAGTGGATAGCTGGCAAACAATAGGCTGCAAATAATCAAGTTGTCAAGAAGTCAAAGGAGTATTTATTGTCATTTCTCTACACAGCTTGTGTACACTAGAAAGAAATGTTATTTGTTTTATAGGACTATAATATAACATATATCTCATTTTTAAATCTTTCAGTACCCAGTGTCAAGCTTTTCTATGTCCTGTCTTCCATGTGTGTATTTCTCTGAAAACAATGAACTAAAGCCAAACCTGCATTAAGAATTGAAAAGTCTGCTTGGATTTTTACATTTATGATTAGTACTACAAACATAATCCCATATTGCACAATCAACACTAATACACTAAACCAACTCTAGATAACTCCTGACTGAGGCATTGTCTGAAATGAAACAGCCTTACGATGGCGCAGGGCCTCGGATATTTAGGCTAGTCTGGAGGCCATTAAACGTTTTTATTATATATATATATATATATATATATATATATATATATATATATATATATATATATATATATATTCCGAGCAACTGCCAAGTCGAATTCCTTGTAAGTGAGGCTTGTTGGCTGATAAAACTGATCTTGTATTAAATCCATGCACACTCCCATCAATCATCTTTGTCCTTCGCTTTGGGACGTCACTGCACACACAGTCTAATGTTTAAGATCGGTTTACATTAACAGTAAATAGAGAAGGACACGTATGAGTTCAATCCAGTCATTCCGGGACTGTGATGACTCACTCACACACACACACACACACAAACACACACACACACATACACGCACTCGGGGTGGAATGGTTCAAAATCTTTCACGATACAAGCTATAGTACAATGGTTCACAGCATTAGACAATCACTTAAAAAAAAACACACAAAGTGGTGCTTAGTATTTTGTAATACTTTGTAGGTACAAAAAAAACCTTTCTTAAAAAGCTGGAAGAAAGATACAGTATGGTGCTTGGGAAGCTTCTTGGAGAAGCTGTGGACAGACTTCCCCATAAGGTGTGGTCAGCTCTGAAAGCAATTTCAAATCCACATCCACTTATGTTCATTCAGCGCAGGGTTTTATATTTAAAAGCATTTCTAAAACATTGTGCATTTCGGTGCATTAAAAAAGATTCGCTATAAATCGGACATTTAAATCTCCAAATTTTTGCTACCCTTTTAAATGACAATTTGTTCAGAATGCATTTTCAAACAACAAATGTCACATGTCATATGATACAAATGCAATCCTACGTATCCTAACCGTGATTACTTAATTCATTTACAGCAGATAAGTCTTAAATGATCATTCTGCTTCCATGTCTTCCTGATCATGTTAAGACATATTCAATGGATAATACATTTTCATTTTGCAACATGTAATGCATTCAGAATGCAAACTATTTCATTTCTTTTTCCTTTTGCACCAAACTTTGCATATACGGTGATGAAACGTTCATTTCGATACAGAAATACCAAATATCTCATTATCATTTGCACATCGCATTTTTCATTCATTTTGCTACCTATTTCTTCCACAGAAAGACATTTATTAGAAAAAACATTACATTGTATGTATTTATTACATTATGATATCAGACATTCAGTGACACCTAGATGAGAGGACCTTTTTTATCTGATTCTTCTCAAGGTTTCTCCCTTATTGTCGCCTGTGGCTCACTCATTACAGATTAAGGTATACGGGATTCATTTATGACGTCATGATAAATTTATATACGCAACGCATTTTCCCCCCTGTAAAGCAGCACTGTGAAAATGTCCAAACTTAAAACCTACTATAGAAATGAAACTGAATGGTTATAAGCGACAAAGTGATCGAGATTGAGGGTGTGAGGAAAGCTGCATGCCTTGCCCCCACTTAAAGACGTTAAAGCCGATGTTTATAATAAGCATGCTAGGTGTGGCAGCGGAGTAAGCAATGTAGAGCGACTGAAGCAGCAGATCATACAGCTGAAGACCAGATTAAACCACTTAACCCATTTTACTATGTGATTTGTGTAATTGTCATGAATGAGCACTTCACAACAACACTCTGAACACTCGTGGAACATCTTCCCAGAGGAGTGGAAGTTACTATAACTTATATAATAGGGGACTAAATGTGGAACAAGATCCGATCCCTCGGGTCACGGGGAGCCTGTGCCAATCTCAGGCGTCTATGGGCATTAAGGCAGGATACACCCTGGATGGAATGCCAACCCATGGCAGAGCATACACACATCCACACTCTAGGGACAATTTTCCAAGGTGCCAACCAACCTACTGTGCATGTTTTTGGACCGGAGGAAACCGAAAAACCCAGAGAACACCCCCCCCCGGAAGCACTCCACACATACATGGCCGAGACGGGAATCGAACCCGGACCCTGGATTTGTCAGGCGAACGTGCTAAGCCATCGTGCCCCTTGTGGAACAAGATTTGTCCATGTATTGTATTAGATTCTAAATGAAAACAACATAACTAACAGATAATTCTTCTAAGTGGAATGAACAATGTTATCAGCTACTCTTAACAAGATTATTGCAATACAATGCTATGTCATGTCCAATCTTGACCAGATATAATGCATTTCAGAATTCCACACTCCTTACGCTGCCTTCTGATTATCCGTAAAGTACAAATACTGTTTAACCTCCTTGTTGTCTCAGGTTTATAGAACAGCCTTTATTTGTCACGTGTACATTACAATTCTTTCTTTGCACTTCACAGCTTGTTTGGAAGCAGCGCAGGGTCAGCCATGATATGGCACACCTGGAGCACAGAGGGTTAAGGGCCTTGCTGAAGGACCCAAGTGGGCAGTTTGGAGACACCAGGGCTCGAACCCCCAACCTTCCGATCAGTAACCCTTACCCACTGAGCTACACCCTCCCTATGTCTTTTTCTGAAAGTAATCATGAGTCTTACTATAAACTTAGGGGTTAAAAGTAATAGAACTGGAAATTTTAGTTTATAACATTATTTTCATTATATCTATATATATTAGTATTCTATTACATTTTGACTCGAGACAGATGCTAGAACTGACTGGTTATTAAAGGGAACCAAATGATGTCTTAGTTTTCTCACCTCATTCTGCATCGCCTAATTAACCAGCCCCTCCAGTGTGTTTGAGGAAATGAGGTCCTCTGAGAAAACTGTTTCATATTAACTATGGAAATGAAGATCATCTTCTTTCAGGCGCTGTTATTGCTCTATTAGTTATTGTCTTGTATCCTTGGTTTGGACTTCATCTGTCTTTAAAAGATGCATAAACATTTTTTTTTGGGGGGGGGGGGGGGGGGGTAAGGGGTTAGGGGTCAAGGGGTAATACATTGTTGTTGTTTTTTAATAAGTGGCAAAAAATAAATGAGGTTTGAAGACACCATTATATGTAAAGAATAATGCACAGCCAGGTTGGTTACACACTGCTGCATGCACTAGAATTGCGTGTACTCTGTCATGTCTCTACTAATAGTTGTTGAATATTAATGCATTTGTGCACTTGTAGTGTTCTTTTCTCCAGTTCCTCAAAAATTCATCCTGTGACTCAGGCCATTTATCAATTTATCATTTATTAGTGAGCTGGAGTATCTTTAGCTCCTGACTAATGTCAGCTTTCTTTCCCAGTCTCTCACTACAGGCAGCTGAGGAGTTCCCGGCAGACCCTAGCAATGCCTCATATGTGGGAGACTCCGCGACCATGCGGCAGGATAGAGCCTGACCCCTACGTACCAATGGTGACCTGGGGAAGGAGCAGTGCATCTATCGGGCCCGGAGGTGGTGGAGCACGTCGAGGACCTGAACCCTGATTTCTGGACACAAACGCTTACCCCACTTTTACTTTCAGTTTCATTCCCTCAAATAAACAACCGTTTTCCTCTGTAGTGTTCACCCTGATGCGGCGAGCGAGTCGCCATCGCTGTTATAGTTACCGCCGTTCTTCTTGGAAGGCATTCAACTTAATTTTGAAGTGTACTTGTGGAGATTTGTGCTTATATGAAAAAATAATAAATAAAGTCAGGGACTGGGAAGAGGTCTGGGGTGAGTTCCAATTCATCCAACAGTTGTTTATTAGTGTTTAAGTCTGAGCTCTATAGCAGGCGTTATATTTTAACATTATGAAGTGAATAACACTGATTATCTCTACATATATACATTCTATATATATATGGGGTCTATAACCCGGTTCTCTGGTTTCCTCCCTGTCCAAAAAAATGCACAGTAGGTTGATTGGCACCTTGGAAAATTGTCCCTAGTGTGTGAATGTGTGTGTGAATGTGAGTGTGTGTGTCCTGCGATGGTTTGGCATTCCATCCAGGGTGTATCCTGCCTTAATGCCCATAGACGCCTGAGATAGGCACAGGTTCCCCGTGACCCGAGGGAAGATCGGATAAAGCGGTAGAAGATGAATGAATGATTCCTATCGTGTTTCGTGGCATCTCTAAAAACTCCAATATGGTATTTTTGTCATGTCGGCCACTCCTACTCTATTTTTTTAAATTGCTTTTGGAACATTCACATCTGCCACGGGTTTCTTCCGAGTTTGCAGTAACCGTGTGGATTTCACAGTGTTCCAGCGTGGCTTTACATCTGCCCAGGCTCGGAAATAACAGCTTTTCAGCTTGCCCTCCTCTAAAAGTCCTTCTACAGTACACTCTCACTTCTCATCGCTGCTTTTTGCCCTCCTCAAGTTCTCCACAGCCTCTAGTCCAGAAAATCACCATAGCAATATTTTTTAAGTGTTGTGATAATATTGCTGTTCCCCCCCAAAAAAGGGTGAAATCCTGCAGCTTGTTACTCTAGGAGGGAGGGTTGTTTTTTGGACACAACCCGAACCTTCTCACATGTGTTGGAATGCTTACACCTGGCAATAAAATACATCCCAACAGCAAAACCTAATCGTGGGGATTTTTGAGCGGTAGGGTCATTTGAGGACGCGATTAACTCTTGAGTGGAACAGTGCTTTACAATCACATGAAGTTTGTTTGGTTTTTCTTTTTGCCGAAAGTATGAGCTAAAGCCAGACATCACGCACACTGTACTGGTTCATCAAATGGACACGGCCATGAGTCTGATTACGTCTCCCTTGAGATTTGACTGGAATTTAACTGGAATTTGTATGCCTTAAATTAGAACACACTCAGAATTAAACACAAAAAAAAAACCTCGGACAACAGCCAGGTTAGGAGGCGAAAAAAAGGCAGGGGGAAAAAAAAAGGTCAGCTACAAAATTCTTGGCACCCTGGAGTAAATGGGTAAGAATTTCTATGCAAAGGTTTCTTGTGGTTAATTACAGCACGAAGATGTTTGCTGGTTGGGGAAAAAATGTGATCTCAGAAGCACTGACTACAGAATGCTTAATAATGCAAAGTTGAGTGTTTAGAAATCACACACACACACACACACACACACAAAGAAAAGCATACAGAAAAATTGGTCTAATCATTAAACTTTGAATGTTCTTTAAAACAAATAATTGGGCAGGAAGTAAGAAAGAATAAAACAAATAGAAGTGATGTAATTGTCTTTGGGTTTCCGGTTTCCTTGGTTACACTGTCAAAAGAAACGAACTCTTCCTAACTTTCTGTAACAAAGCTTTCACGGTGGCGGGTTGCCAGGTCTGAACGAAATCTCCCCCCTAAACAGTTTGTTTACCTGAAGCTCTTCGTTCTTTTCTGCTTTTCTTTTCTTTTCTTTTCCCAGGCTTGCTCATTCGGTATAAACACACACAAATCACCTATATTCAAATTTATTGTTGTTTTCATTTTTTTTTTGACATTTTTGTAAAGACAATGTCAATTATCAATAATGTCAATCATCTCCTGATGTGAGGCACGGTGGCGTAGTGGTTAGCACATTCGCCTCACACCGCCAGGATCCGGGTTCAATTCCCGGCTCGGTCATGTGTGTGTGGAGTTTGCATGTTCTCCCCGTGCCTCAAGGAGGTTTTTTCTCCGGGTTCTCCGGGTTCTCCGGTTTCCCCCGGTCCAAAAACATGCACGGTAGGTTGATTGGCACCTTGGAAAATTGTCCCTAGTGTATGAATGTGTGTGTGTGCCCTGCGATGGGTTGGCATACCATCCAGGGTGTATCCTGCCTTAATGCCCATAGACGCCTGAGATAGGCACAGGCTCCCCGTGACCCGAGTGAAGATCGGATAAAGCGGTAGAAGATGAATGAATGAATGAATCTCCTGATGTAATATATCAATCTGGCAACCCTGTGGGTAAGTAAGACGTAAACGTGTTGTAAACCCAGACGTGTTATATTTTATATCCAGCAGTTAAATCATCTAACGATTTCACCTTTGCATTTAAGAAGTCTTTACGGGTTATTTTCTCAATGTTTTTCTCTAAATAGTTCACTACAACAAAAGTATATGAGTATTAAATGGTCGCACAGGAGAGTCACAGTAGTCCATTTGTTTTGTCCTTGACCATTTGCTGACTAATGATTTGTCATGACTAGAGGTCTACCGTAATGATCACAGATAGTTAATTGGCAATAATCCATACTGATAGCTTTTCCGACTTCCAGTCTGTTTAAGAGAGCGGCCTCTAGTGGTGAATCTGCAAAAGGATCTAAAACTGCAACCCAGAATTTACACTCAGTTGTGCATGTTAATGTTTTTTTACCAAACGGAAAAGAAAGATTTTTTTTCAGACTTTAATAATAACACGAACGCACCATAATTACCTCATGGTCATAACAGTGTAAATAAGCTGTTCGAGAACATTTGGAATATATTGAGAATTTAGAGAATTCTGAACCTCTTGGTCCTCTGAATGATGAAAGCGGAGGACAAAATGTAATATGTGGGCAAATGCTTTGGGTTTCCAAATCAATTTCGATCACTCGTTAGTGTAATGATATGCAAAATTATAATTTGCTATAACACTACACTGAAAAGACGTCATATGATTCAGTCAAAACAAGCTTTTGAACTGTCTTGCAGAGAGTCCGCTGGTGTGCAGGGTTGCCAGGTCTCAACAAAATCTCCACTCCAACAACATTGACCTTGACCCACACACATACACATACACATCATCCTGGGCGTGCATTCCCTGTGGAAGCGGGAAAAAGTGCATCCGGTGTGTGTGTATATGAGTGAGTGGGTGTGTGTGGACAGGCCGCATTGATTTGTAGGCATTGACTTGACCGCTAATAAAGAGGAATTCTGTCTTCACAGGCAGCTATGATTAGATTTGCTCCAGACATGAGCAGACAAATAGGAACCCTGAACCCCCGCGGAAAGGGAGTGGAGGAAGAGAAGGAGACGAGAGGAAGAAAAAAACAGAAAGAGAGAGAGAAAGACAGAGAAAGAGTGGGGGAACAGGGCCAATTGATAACTAGAATTCAAATGTACTTCCTATCACTGTCAAAAACATGGCAAGGAGTCCATTTCTGGATTGATGATCCACAAGAGCACACACCTTTACACAGACACACACACACACATGTCAATAATGACAATAAGCATGTAGTGCACAAACTACAAAGGTAAATATTCCCAAATGCATACAAGCTTACAGTTTCGAACCCCGTCAGGCACTGAACATGGCGGGAAAAATAAAGCAGGGAAAAGTAGGTCAGCCTCATGAAGAAACACTAATTCAGCCAGAGACGAAGAAACAGCCTGCAGACGGAAAGATCCTCAACTGTTAAAACGAGCCAGGGCCACAGTGACCTCTCTCTCTCCCTCTCTCCCTCCCTCTCTACCTCCATCTCTCTCTCTCCCTCTCTCCCGCACTCTCTCGTATGCAAACCTCTAGCAAGATTACGCAGCGACGTCGCCAGATGCAGTTTTAAAAGAAATGCCAGTCATTTAACCGCCCATCATCTGCAGATCTGCAAAACAACCGAAGGCCACAAAAATGGACGTGTGAAAAACAAAGAAATTAAGACAGAGACAGAGCAAGACAACGAAACACCAAGCAGTGAAAAGAAATTCAGAAATAGAAAAGGATAGAAGAAAAGGATTTAGTAAGAGTATAAAAAAATGGCTTTTTGCCCACAGAGGGTAGTTACATTTTATTTATTTATTTTTGTTTTCTTAGGAATTGCTTAGGAATACTAGTTCAAGTGAACGGAAAATATATATCATATAAAATTATGTGACTCCAAATGCAACAACTTAACACAACAGTAACACAAATGCCTGGAAAAATGTCTCCCAGTCAGTTTGCCCATACATACACATATATATATATATATATATATATATATATATATATATATATATATATAGATAGATAGATAGATAGATAGATAGATAGATAGATAGATAGATAGAGTATTAAGAAATATAGATAGATAGATAGATAGATACATAGAATATTAATAAATATAGATAGACAGACAGACAGACAGACAGGTAGATAGGTAGATATAAAGATATGCCAGAAGACGGAAAGACAGAAAGAAAGAGCGCGAGAGACGGAGAACATAGGAAATGGATCAGATCGGTAGTCCTAATCCGGCAGAGAAATTACAGTGAAGTCAAATAATTATGACTCACGCTCGCCACAAACCAGGAAAACATGCGATTTCTGAATTTGTTAACAACGCACTCACGCGGTCGTTCTTTTTCAGTTTCCTGGTCGGCCAGTAAAAACTTCCATTCGGCGAAGAACGAAGCTTTATGGCAGAATACTGTGATTACGGGGTTGGCTAAAAGATTTAGTAGCAGTGGTCAGCAGTGTGTGTTCCAGACATCATAACACAGGCTCTCGTGTGTAACAGCTATGTCAAGATACTTCCTGTAATAGAAAGAGTTGTTCGGATCAACAACAACAAAAAGTGCTATCAGTATATTAACCACACGTTTAACAGACTGGAGCTCGGTAATCTCTTCTCATCCCGAGACCAACCTACAACGAGTAGACGCTGAAACAAAAAGCCCTGGCAAACACCCCGAACCATATAGAGATGTACCAGCTCCCTTGGGATCCCACTTTATACTGGGTTTTGTCATTGGACTATTCCACACAATCCCACACACAATCCAATGTTCATGGTAGTTCTCATTCTCTGGTATTTTGTATTATTTATAAGTACACTCTTGATATCACCCAGATGGGGATGGGTTCCAACTTTTGAGTCCTCTCAGGGTTTCTTCCTCATTCCGTCGCAGGGAGTTTTCCTCGCCACAGTCGCCCCAGGCTCACGTATCAGTGATAAACATCCTCTATATTCAAATGTTGTTCTATAATTCGTGTAAAGCTGCTTTGAGACAATGTCTATTGTGGAAAAGTATAAAAGTTAAGAAATAAATAAACTTCAGAAATGGGTTCTGTGGTATGAGTGTTGCATCGAGATCGAACCATGTAATTCTTGTGGTAGCTAATCTTTCTTCATAAGCCCCACCCCACGAGTCAGGTGTAAGGATAAATTGTGAAAACGGCGAGACGCATGTCGAGAGTGTTAACATCTATTTTCTGAACGACGTGGCGTCCGATCGTGGCCTGGTGCTCCATCTGTCCATGCTGTGCATGTGCTGGGATGATAATCATGATGTTAATGACTGAACAGTCCAGGCAGCTGATGTGTCAGAGTCCTGAGGGAGAATGACAGCCCACCACACACACCCACACCCACACCGACACGAAACCCATCAACAAAATGAAGCCAGCTGCATTGGCTCGCTGTTAAGACCATGGCTGTTCCTATTAAGACCAAAAATGTAGACCGGTTTCAACACTGATTCCTGTCACAATCTGCATCTCTTCGCCCATAGGATTAAAAAGGATCTCTCTGAAAGACCTGAAAGACATTTGTGTATTTGCGGTAACGTAAACACCAGAAATCCAATGTATTACTGGTGGTCTTTTGTATTTTTCAATACAAAAATTTGGTTCCTTATACAGCTACAAACATTTGTGCACATGTGCAAAGAGAACATACTATTTCCATGCGGATCCACCTTTCCTGCTTTAAAAGTCCCCACTCTCTTGGGAAAGCTCAGCACTGAATTTAAAAGCATGAGGTGGATTGGTGCTGACTCAGCCACAAAAATATTTGTGAGGCTGGGTGATGATGGGCAGAGACCTGGAGTGCAGTCATGCTTCCAGTTGATCTCAAAGGTACTGAGGTCAACGCTTTGTGCAGGACACCCGAGTTCCATTGCGACCTTAGAAAATATGCAATGGGCTCATGGTTCACCAACATTTTCGACTTTGTAGCAGGAAAAATTGGGTGTGACGGACAGAAGTCCACACATTTCCGTCTCTATACACTATTTTGTTTCCCCCGAACAGCAAAATCGGATTGATCGCTCTCCTTGGTAATTCCTCCAACACCAACATGTCTAGTCCTGCCCTTCTTGTTCCTAATTGGTTTTTCCAGAAATACCCTTCAGTCATGAAGTGAAACTATTTCAGACATTCAACCTTGCTGTGACCTTGACCCTGTTTGGATTCATTACAAACTCGACTCTTCTGGTTACAAGCGTAATTCAACAGTAATCCTATAAACATGTAACGGCTTATCTTCAGGTATCATGTTAAAAATTAACTCTGTCTGACACATGAACATCTTAAATTACATATTATATAATATTTCGACTTTATCTAATTATATATATATATATATATATATATATATATATATTATCTCTCTCTCTCTCTATATATATATATATATATATATATATATATATATATATATATACAACGAGAACCATCTGACACGTCTTCACTAAGTTGTGTGTGTGTGTGTGTTTCATTCATTCATTCATCTTCTACCGCTATATCCTATATCTTCCCTCGGGTCATGAGGAGCCTGTGCCTATCTCAGGCGTCTATGGGCATTAAGGCAGGATACACACTGGATGGAATGCCAACCCATCGCAGGGCACACACACACACTCACACTCACATTCATACACTAGGGACAATTTTCCAAGGTGCCCATCAACCTATTGTTTTTGGACCGGGAGGAAACCGGAGAACCCGGAGAAAAAACCCCTGAAGCACGGGGAGAACATGCAAACTCCACACACACATAGCCGAGACGGGAATCGAACCCGGACGACGATGGCTTGGATTGGGTGTGAGGCGAACATGCTAACCGCTAAGCCACCTTTTGTGCCCCTTTTGTGTTTGTGTTTAAATTGTTCAAAAATACATTATATGGACAAAGGTTTGTGGACATCTGACCATAAGATTCCTTATCATAAGATGCTTGTTGAACATCCCCTTCCATATTTGACCAATATTACTGTTAAACACCACCCAGGTCTGATGTTCACCCACAAGTGTGTTAGTAAAGTCCTGAGGTGCACTCAGTGCTCCAGTTCCTCCCAAAAGTGTTTAACAGGGTTGGAGTTAGAGCTTTTTGTAGCAGCCCACTCCAGATTTTCCATTTCAAACTATGCAAAACATATGTTCATAAAGTTGGCTTTATGCACAGGGGCACTGTCATGCTGGAACAGGTATGGGTCTTCTAGTTTAATTAAAGGGGAAATTTAATGTCATCCAAATATAAGTAGGCACCTCCAACTGTAACAATGCGGTAACAGTTTAGGGAAGAACTACATATGGCTGGAAGGGTCATATAGATATAGATTGTTGGGGACCAAAAATCAATGATCAGATACTTGTCATAAAATAAAAATTGCGATTTTCATCTGCCAATCTGCCAGGACCTTCCGTGAGACCAATCTGCCAGGACCTTTTATAGAATAGAATACCTTTTATTTGTTACAGCACAGAGAAATTCTTTCTTCGCATATCCCAGCTTGTTCAGAAGCTGGGGTCAGAGGGCAGGGTCAGCCATGATACAGCGCCCCAGGGTTATGGACCATGCTCAAGGATCCAAAGGAACACTGTACTGAGCTGGTTCACTGTTTACTGCAGCACACAAGAACCGTGGTTTAGCTTTGTTCGAGAATCACCAAATTCACGGTCATGCTTATCGGAGTTATTCTGCCAAAACAGCAACCAAATCTCATATTTTTAATGTCTTAAGAATTATATCCTAATCTACTTTGTACTCGCAAAGCCTCTGCCAGTCAGATGAGTGAGCAGCTTAATCACAAAACAACAGAGACTCAAAGACATCCATGGTTTTGCTGAAAATAGCTGGATGGAAGATTGGTGCTGGAAAATAGCTTTGGGTTGAGAAACACCTAGACAATAAACACAAAGTGACGCTGTCTGCTTACACTGATTTGCAGAGGGGGGGGGGGGTATTTTGGAGGAAGAAAGGAAGGGGAAAAAAAGGAAAATACAATGCCTTCCTTGTCTTTCTAGCTAACCAAAAACAGAAGTGTAATCATACAAAAATAAAGACTCTCACAGCTACAGTTCCCAGGAGCAAGAGTCACTCTAGTTATCAAAGTAAAGATAACTATAGCAACCTTTCTGCCCCGTTCCATCCCACTTACTGTCAATCACATCAGCAAAAATGTCAATGTAACTGCTGACAAAATGCAGAAGGTTGACAGATAAAATGGAGTTTAAAACTGTTTAAAAGGCACATGTACAGATGGACTGCAGATTGCCAATAATTGGTAAGGTGACAGGTTTTGGAGTGTTTAAAAGAGGTTTAATGTTTACATATTTTCACAAAGCTTTATTTATATCTTTAAAATAAATGTTTTGTTCTTTTTTTCCCCCACTCTGCCCGGTGATGAAATCTCCTGGTGACAAATATACAGATTTCATTTGCAGCTAAATTCTTAAGGGGAAAAAAATGTATGAATTAAAGGTCTGCATCACATGGGTTTTGCTGCCCTCGTTGGAAAATCGAGTTTACAGTACAAGGTCAAAAAATATATGCTTTGTGATATTGTGAAATTCATTTTTACTTAATAATTCTATTGTTATACAATGTTGGCCTTGTAGGAGCCTTATATATATATATATATATATATATATATATATATATATTTTTTTTTTTTTTAAATAGAGCTCCAAAGTAGGCTAAAGTGCCTGCATTCTTCTTTCTCAGGCACTATAGTTAGACGTGGAGCCGGAATGGTGTCCCTTGAAAACTACTAAACATCGCTTTTGAATTCTTATAATGTAGTTATGTGACCATATTACCTATAGTGTGTGTCAGTTGCTATTTGTCACACAACCACACTATAGCAGTTCAAAAGATCTTTTCAGGCGCTTTCAAAACACACCAGTCGAGCTTAAATCTACTGCCTGAGAAAGCACATTTTTGGAGCTTTATATATACTACAAATTACAACCTATGGCTCACATAAAGCACTACAGAACTTATGTTGCAAGTCATCATTTTTTATTTTTGTTATATTTTCTGCAAATGTACCTATTTATTTAAAAAAGAATGTAGTACAATGGTGTGCACAAACCTCGGATAAATCCCCTTTTCTCCATTCAGGTTTTGCTTCGAATAATGCTTTTGTATATATTTTTTGCTCTACACTTTTTTGACAACTCATTTTATAAGCTTAAAATTTGCAAGACGTATCTTTTGCCATTTGTTCAGTTGAACCTAACTGAGGAAGTCGCTAACCCATACATGTAGCTTCATGTAGTTGAAGCAGCCGAGTTAAAAGCTTGAGGGCTCGACATTCCCAGCTTTCTGTGAACTCCACCAGCAATGACTCCGAATAAAAGCCAAATGTACACAATTCCTGTCTTATGCTAAATGCAGGCAGTCAGACAAAATATACAATATAGGCCAAATTGGAGGCACAACCTTATAGTGACATTTTCCCCTTCACTTGAGTCAAACCCGTTCTGGCGTGACAAATCCACATGAAAACATGGGTTGTACATGTTGGTGTGGAAGATCTTGAGTGGCCTACAATAAAACGTCAAACTCAACTACAATGAAGAACGTTGGGTTGAAAGTGAATGCTCACTGCACCCCAGGCCTTCTCACCCTATATTGGTACTCAAATGTTTTGTCTTTTTTTTTAATGACAGTTTGGGATGTGTACATCTCCAGTCTTGTAAGAAGACATTCTTTTTTTAGGCTTTTCTGGACACTGTAACAGAGCACGCCTGGGTCCACGTTGTACTCGTGAACCGGCGCTTTTGCCTTCTTACCACGCACATATCTACTGTAAGGTTTATACTTTACGGTAGTGTAAACTGCTCGGTTTTGCTAAATTATGTCTTGTAATTTGCTAAAGTATTAACAGATTACAGTACACTACCTCATACCATTCTTTAAGACTCGCGAGTAGAGTATTTTCAAGTGAAGTGGGGTCCAATGTAACACATCTGTCGTAACTCGAAGGGCTAACTGTATGATGGCATGATGATGGCATTTTTAAAACCTTTATAAAAGTAGTTCCAGATGTGAGCGCATTGTAACGGATGCAATCATGCTAAATGTCAATGTAAATGCTTTGTGCATTTTATCAGCACAGAAAAATGGAATTTACCTTTTACAGTTTGCTTGGTAAAATGACAGGATGCATTTTTCTAGAGAGAAAGTGAGTGAGACAGCGATAGGGAGAGAGAGAGAGAGAGAGAGAGAGAAAGACTAGAGGTACATTTTGTTTGTGGGTCACACATTTATATGCAAATAATGCACTTTAGAAGAGGTGCTGTGCCACTGCGCTTGATCATCTTTTAGCATCAAACCCTCTGGCATCGTTTTATACTTATAATTCTAACGGTCAACACACGGTCACTTTAATAACTGTCTATATTAACACGCTGCCTTATAAACAACAGTAAACATAGATACAGTCCCAGTTGAAAACAGACTGAGGCAGCTGATGTTAGTCTTTCTATTGATTCTATTAAACTATATATATATATAATGGCACAAAGAAGGGACAAAAACAGATTAAATACACTGGCTTTACTAAATGTCTGCCCACTAAATGTTATACAGGGTAATGCAAATGTAACATTTACATTCTATTGATGCTTAATGTCTGCGTGACACCATTAAACCAATTGATGCACCATTCCTTTAGCTGCACCATTCCTTTACACCACTGATCAGCCATTTTCCAAACAAACTCTTTATTAGACATAGCAAGCAGCGAACCAGCTCAGCAAAGACACGCCAGCTGGCTGCCAAATACTGAGCCCTGAATAAATATGAGAAGTTTGTTTGAGCATGTTACTGGAAACTGAGATGCTGATGTGGAAAAAAGCAGCAAATGTAGCGACGAGTACACGTGTGAAATGGACCTACATCAGGACATTTACAAACATGAAACTGAAATGTTATGTTATGAACTTCCTGCAGATCAATTCATTCCACAATGAAACAATGTGCCAGAAGTGCATTGGGGTAAATTTGCCATATTATAATAATATTATATTACTTCCTTATCAACAAGATTCTAGTATTTTATTGTTTCAAGTAAACCATCTACATCTACATGTACATCTACATGTACATGTGCAGCTGTTGTTATTGTTGGGCAGCATAATATACGAGCAAGACAAAGACGCTTTGAAATGGCAACATCATTATGCTGGCTATCACAAAATAATACTCTGATTCCTGGCACAACACACACACACACAATATATGTTTGTTGGCATCTGACCGTATGATTCATATGGTCTTTTTGAACATCACTTCCCACACACACTGCCTCTTATAATAACATGATAACCTCCACTATTCTGAGAAGATGTAACACTAGACATTGGAGTGTGCTTTTGGCGATCTGTGCTCAAAGGCGTTCAGGAGGTTTAAGGTCAGATCTCCACAACAAGTTCTTCCACTCGAACCCATGTAAATTTTCACTGACCTGGTTTTGTCCTAGAATGGGCTTGAGCCTCCTAGTTCATATGCAGGGAAAATGTAATGCTATATATATATATATATATATATATATATATATATATATATATATATATATATATATATACACACACACACACACACACACACACACACAGATATATTGTCATGGGTCAGGAGGAGACCAGGGTGGCAAAACACAGAGAATTTATTTCACTAAGGAGTGAGAGAGACAAAACTCAGGAACCAAAGACAATATATATATATATGTGATATTAGGTAATACATTATGTTGGCACCAGAAGATTGCAGGTTCAAAACCCACCACTATATATATATATATATATATATATATATATATATACAAACATACATACACACCACACAAGCTGCCACTAGTGGGCCCTTGAGTAAGGCCCTTAACCCTTAATTGCACAGATGCTAAGTTTCTCTGGACAAGGGGGTCTGCCAAAAACTGTAAATATAAGTACACCTTAGTGTGTCCCATGATCGGCGTGTCTAAGAAAAGGTGGCATTCTCTTCTGGGCTGCTTTTGCTTTATATCTATTCTGCCAGTCATCATTTTACTAATAAACCCCACCTTTATGGCATGGAAACAAAAACAGGATGAAATCCAGTCTCTCAAAAAACACTTTGTAGGGGAAAGCACAGTTTGCTGCAAATTAACATAGCTGCAGCAGAAATCATAAGTGAATCCAAGATGGGAAGATATATGAATAAAATAACAGGATGAACAAACTAACGAGGTTATTTAATCCCCGATTGTGATTGGTCAGATGGATTTGGCTAAATAACGGCCCTGCTGACAGTTTATCCTGACGCACATTTTCCAAAATGTCATCGTCTCTATAGAAACAAGTAATCCACGGTGTCCTGTAGGGGTAAGATATAGGACAGATATGGGACAGGTAATGACAAATGACAAAATATTAATAGAGTGACTCGAGTGTCAGCGTTATGTAATTAAGAAAGGAAAATAAGGCGCGTCTGGTGGTGGAATGACTGTTTACATCTGCTCTTATGCAAACATGTGTCTTCAAAAGCGACTAGAAAAGGTTGAAATGATGTAGAATGTGCCGTTATAGGAAAAGGATTTGCTTCAGGATTCGTATCAAACCAACGTTCCGTGCATTATTTTCCTGTTGTGTTTTGCAATTCACTTAAAAACACACACACACACACACACAAAGCAAAACAGAAAACATGTGCATGCAGAGAATCTTGTAAATCAGAGATAATCTGACTTGTGACTACAGAGTGTCCAGAGCAGACCACATGTCTGGCTCTGTTTAATCGTATGAGCTGGAGTGAATGGTTGCTTGCTGTTTACATACTGGGATGTGGATGTGTGTTTCATTGCAAAACACTGCAATATTGTGCAAGGACAAGGATCTAGATTCTTATAATGTCATAATGCAATAAAATCATTTCATAATTATTTTGACAAGGAATTAACATTGTTTAATTCCACATAACCAGGTCTATAGGTTCACCATAATATACTACATGCCCTAAGGCAGTACTCATTGCCTAAGACTGAACACAAGCTCTAGAGAAGCTAGGAACAAAAGCTATTTCTCTAGTGACAGAGCGAGAGAGAGAGAGAGAGAGAGAAGGGGGGGATTTACAACAGCACTAGGTTCCCTGTTTGCTACTATATTTCCTTAAGCGTATGAAAGTTCATGACCTGTCAGTAAGTCCCAAAGGTACAAGAAACCATCAAGCTAATAAGAAAACTCTAACAGGCGGAAGGATAACAAAATGGTGCCTCAAATACCCCAATACACATCTGTGGAGGGGATGACTCGATTCAAATAGCACACATGACTAATGCAGAAGACTTGCGTGCAAATTATGTTATCAGCGGCTCTCCCGGGAACAGTAAGGTTTATAGAGTATGGTGGCAAAAAAAAAAAACGTCAGGAAGATTGTGCTTGAGAATGAGAATGGTCTGATTAGGTTGGACTGACAAGAACTTTTCATCATCACCTCTTTCAGCTCCTCCCGTTAGGGGCTGCCACGGCGGATGATCATCATATTTGGCACGTTTTTATGCTGGATGCCCTTCCGAACGCTGTTTATCCGGGATTGGGTCTGGCATTATGAACGCACTGGCTTGTGGGCAGTTGAGGGTTAAGAGCCTTGTTAAAGGGTCTACTAGTGGTGGTGCCGGGATTTGAACCTTTTGGTCCATAGTAGAATGCTTTAGCCACCGAGCTACAAGAGCACAAGACCTCATTAAGTTTGACTCTATTCAACCAAAAACAGGAATTTAAGGAATTTTACACTAGGGACAGGCTCATTTTTGGGAATGTTGAAGACTTTCCTTTATGTACATCCAGAGATGCTTTTCTGAACACCACGTTTGTGTATTTTACTCCCTGTAAACATTCTGCATAAACTATCCTGTTTTTTATTATTATTTATATTATGATGTTTGAAATATTCCTATATATATATATATATATATATATATATATATAGGATATATATATATATATATTCCTATATTTTTGTCCACCGAATAAAAGCGCTCTTTAATCAAGATACATTGAAACATATTTTATAATAATAATAATAATATAATTATTATTATTAATAATAATAATTATTATTATTAATATTATTTGTCATGCAGACCGAGAAAATTGAGATATTCAAAAGGACATTTTATAGTCATGTGACTCATTCAACCCACAGCACACAAGATGCTGAATGATCTCCACTCTACATTTGCTATTTCAACGTGAACGATTCAATTTTGAAAGTGTTACACCTCTAATGTGTCTCAGATAATATCGATCACGTGGCTCTTGGGGTGAGCGCTGTACAAACAAAAAACTCAAATATGAATTAAAGTAGGAGAAAAATCTGGATCAAGGAAGAAAAAAAAAAGGAACACATTTACTTATGCTTCGCAATCGCATCTGCAATTTATGTCGTTTCATTTTTTCCTTACGTGGCCTCATTGCCTTACAGAGATTAGCCAAGCTGTGATATTTTATTATATCTTCATCTTCATCCCAAATAAATGACAAATGACGGATAGCATAATCTAACGAGATCTGATTTGCCCAACCCTTCTCTCGCTCTCTCTTTCTCCTATCTATGCTCCTGAGGTGCCAGTGATCCTCTCCCTTTCTTCTTTTCAGATCCGCCTGATTCCTCCTAAAGCCCTAAAATCTGGATGGAGTGCTCAAGCAGAAGACCATAACGCCCAGCTGTAATGGCTTTGCATTTAAGCGTCCATCGCTGCACTTCAATAATGATGAAACTACAACGAATAAACGGATATTTGGAGCCACCCAGATGAGGATGAGGTTCTCTTTCGAGTCTCATTCCTCTCTTACTCATACCATCTCATGGAGTTTTCTTTGCTATTTTCACCATGGGCTCATTAGGGACAAACTGACAAGGGACGGTAATGACATGATGTATGTTCATGATTTGTAACTTATTTATATTTGATAACAATGCCCTTTGTTAAAATCTACAAAAAAATTAATGTGGATTGAATTGACCTGACAAATAAACGGATCAAACACTGCATTATCAGACCTGCCATGTGATTACATTATCCATCCATGGATTATTTCTTCCCTAGATTACTTTCACCAATTTCCCCTCCTGTCCTACAGAGCAAGTGCCAAGCCCGGGTCTCATTCCTCACTCTTTCACCAACAGCGCTCTTATTCTTCTCTGCTTTTCCCGCAAATAGTCTGTCCATCTGGTTGACCTGAGAAACCCTGCAGACCTCCTCAGAGAAAATGAGAGAAAAAAAACAAAAAACCCTCAGCAAAAGAAAAAACACTTCAGACTTGCACATGCCATTGTATCCATATATAGCAGAAAGAGCTCCCATTTCCATCATGCATGTGTTTATTGTTTGAAAGGGATTTATGCTTTACCTCAAGCTATAGTCTGTAAAAAATTTTTTTTTTTTACATTTAATTTAAGCCAAATCAATTTCCTAAACAATAAACTAGGCTGCGCGAATGGAAAGTGTGACCGTGAACGTAATAATAATAATAATAATAATACAAGGATTATTATTATTATTATTGTTATTATTAATAATAATAATAATAATAATAATAATAATAATAATAATAATAATAATAATAATAATAATAATAATAATAATGTGTCCCATGTACAAGTGTCTTCTGAAATCAGAGAATGAAAAGCTTACCCAAAATCATCGTCCATAGACTTGAAGAAAAATTTATAGTTGGGTTTATTGAGGACTTGTTTAAAGTGGGCCAGAGTGACTTCTTCGGCCGGGACTGACACTTTGACCAGGTACGGCGTCTCCTGGTCGTCCAGGTGGTAGATAATTTTCGTCTCCCCCATTGCGGCCCGCTGGGGTGGAGAAGGCCGGGAGCATCGGGACTCGCGTACCTCCCGAAGCCGCTCCTGGGCGCCGGGACGCCGGTGAAGGCTGGTCCGGTAAACCGCAGAGCTCTTTACGGTGCTATTCTGCGCTGTAACACTCCGGGTTTTTTTTTTTTTTTATAATATTGCAGTTGAAATATCCACGGAATAAACTTCAGTATTTAGGGTACAATAATATATTTAAAATCTCCTACGAATATATTTGATATTGTCATCCGTTTTTTTTGTTGATAAATCCGTTTAATTTGTATAACAATACACCGCAAATAAACTACAAGCAATTCCTAATAGCATGTAAACTTGTACTGGAATTCTTGTACTGTCTAACTGATATTAAACCATAATATGTTTAATAAGACTGCGAACGAAACAATCAGGCTATAAAGCATCGGGTATTGTAATAATCTTCTGCTTTGGTATTGTCCAGAGACGCAGCCGCAGCAGCAGCAGCAACAACAGCATCGGTCCGCTCCACACCGGACTCTGTGTGAACAGGACTGCGTTCCCTCTGTCCCTATGGAACAGCTGTCGGGTTGCCAGATTGCACAAGTTCACCTCTTAGGAAAATCAGTGCAAAGTTTGTTATATTTGTGTGACTCGTTTAGAAATGATTCGTAAAAGAAGCTAAATATGTAACAGGTTTTCATTAACCGGTAATTGTGAAAAACAAAAAAAATAAAAAGCGCATAAATATGACATGGTAATGCATGAAATGAATTGCATAGATTAGCTCCGCCCACCGTTTCGATATATATATGTATGAAATATATATAAATTATATAAAATGAATTTACAAATAACAACAGAAGTGTACACTGGCGTTTCTGATTACGAGCATTTAAAAAAAGCTAAAGTATGAGTGTACCTGTGGTCTATAGTTCACTCGGGTGATTGTTATGGAGTTAAAGTGAATTTATTTCTATTTAAACCATCCAAATATTACCTACTAGAGTGCTTCTCAGATACAAAATGTATGTTTTTGTTTCTTTTATCTGGCAACCATGACCGACACTGGCCAGATGTGTATGGAAGTGGCATTGCACCCCCTGTCGGTAATTCCATGCATGACTTTCACGTATCACATGAACACGTGTTTGAATGACATTATTCAGTAAATGTGACACAATAAATCTCCATTATTAAATATTTTACAGATAGGTGTCTAGACAGATCATGACAAATATTTCTTTCTAAAATTAATTGCACTTTTTGTTCAATAAAGCAGGGTTAGGTTAGAAAAACATATCCCAAGCTTTAAAAAAAGAAATAAATAAACGAAGGGGGGAAAATGAGGGAATATTTCAATACAATATATGCAAGATGTATACGACAGATGAAAAACCCTGAAATTGGACCCTAATTACAAAATATTACATAACCAAAACAGTTCATCATGTCAATCTATAATTAATAAAATTACTAAATAATACAACTATAATTAATAATTAACACGAAAATGTGACGTTTTATCTGGAATCCACAGGATGTGCTTTTTGTCCATTAAAAACCCCACCAATTATCTAAAAATACATTTGTCATTTTTTAATCATTATTTAATAATAGCAAATAAATCTGTCTTGATTATCTGTGTTAATCAAATACACTTTTATAACAAACACACACAGCAATACAGTGACACTCATTTTCATGTTTATTTTCTGTAAAACAGAAACCAAACCGCTGGGATTATTAAGGCCACTCATGATTGATATTTGAGCCACACACTCAAATACACACACACACACACACACCAGCTCAACACCATCCACAGACCCAATAGCATCCATCCATTCATTCCAACTCCGCCCACCTTATTTGCATTTACTGCGTTGCATTTATTCCACATTTCTCTTCTCTTCTAATGTCAAATACATTCAAGCAATTACAACATGGGGGTCGGGGAAATAAAAAAAATGTGGACATGGAAATGTTTTAATCAGTTAAAACAAACAAACATTTGCAAACCAGTAGCCCCATCTCTTTTTTCCCCCCAAAATGTTTCCATTAACACACGTTTAACATATCAAATAGAAGAAAGAAGAAGAAGAAGAAGAAGAAGAAAAAAAAAAAAACAATAATGTAGAATGTGCAGGATGTCCTGAAAACCTGAAGGGATTTTTTGTCCAACACTGACAACCGTCATTCAAAAGGCACCGACGCGCCTCGTTCTCTTCGGCACCGACACACCTGAGAGTCTAATCGAGGTAAGATGAGGAGTGAAAAAGCAAAAAAGGTCAAGGTTTGGTTAATAAGTCAAATTTAATTTTAATCCCGGTTGCATTTAAGGACTCGTCCTTATAGTATAGTTTTATAGTGTATACTATAAAAAGAAACAACCCAATGATTATGTTTGTATTTGTTGAATTTTCATTGGAATGAACTGAATGCGAGTCCTCACATCACCTACATCCATACCTGACTTGTAGCACAAATGTGAATGAGCACAAATCCCCACCCACACCCACACCCACACACACCAAAATCTATTAGGGCATCTTCCCAGAAGAATGGAGGTTATTATAACAGAAAATGGACACTTTATGTGGAATGAGATGAGAAAATCCTTACAGTCAGGTGTTCACAAACCTTTGTCCATAAATGTATATCAGCAAAGACGTACTTACACAAAGTTTGGCCAAAAATCAATTTGACAATTTCAGCTGATATTCGCTTTATTTATTAGTGAGCTTTGGACTGGAGCTTTAAGTCTGACAACATTGCTTCGAGACCTATAAAACCTATAAGACACACTTTGCTAAAAAATACTTTTTAGTAGTCTTTATTAAACAACACATACTGGTGCTTTAAGATCGCCCGGATCACCTGTGTGTCAGCATTTTTGCTAATTATTTTGCCGATGAGTGAAGCGTTTCTGGCTTTGAAGGGGACTTGCATATTAATCGATGTGATTATGAGTTGCATCCGGGATTTATTAAAAAAAAAAAAAAAGAAGAAGAAGAAATTCTTTCTAAGAGGAAATGAAATGCATTAGAATTTCAATGCTGTTCGACTCTGCAGAGGCAATGCAGCCAGAAGTCAGAGTGCGATGCAGCGACACTTTAATATTCTGAACATATCTGTTTAAACAGATCGGGTTCACAACTCGTCCGCTTCCATATTGCAGACTATTTGACCTGTGGTAAACTCTGTGAGAGCTGCATTGCATTCTGGGGCGATCCAGAAAAGAAATCCAAGGTGTAAAACTGAATGTTAGCATTCCGGCTGAGATGAAAATCTTTACTGAACATCACCGTAAGAATGGCAAAAGATTACATTGTGATGATATGCCGGTGCTCATACAGCACCGACCAGCAAGCTAGCACCAGGAGGACTGATATTTCCATAGAAATATATTCATTTCACACGTGTTACAAGGTGGAACGATCCATTCACTGCTGCCTGTGCGTTTGATGCTGGTGTTTTTTGTGATTTTGGAATGCTTTTTTCCCCCCCAACAAATGCAGACGAAAAAGCTTCTATTGCTCTTTCTGCTGCTCTAGAGAAGAAAAGAAGAGGAAGAAAAATACGACGAAGAGGATCTTCTGTGTCTGCGTTAAAGGGAAAACGACGTACCTTTCATTTTTAGGGAAAAGATATATAGGTTTAATCCATGAGCAGCTTTTTTTTTCCTTAAAATGTGTCATCACCTGGCTTTTAATTCCAGTCTCGGATAGTCCATTGTTGGTCACATGATGTGATCCGAGTTCAGCGGCACGTGGAGGTTTTCAATGGTGCAAAACACATTCGGACTGGTGCATAGGCAGAGTGCACACATGTTCTCACAACACATAAACAGAATTGACAGATGGCAAGATATAACTGATAAATCTATACACACACACACACACACATCTCTCTATTTCTCTCTCTCACACACACACACACGCATGTATATAAACCATCTTTGAACACATAATCACATTGTGTGCCCCCACTTCATTCCACAAAACCTGAGCAGCTTGAATGTGAAAATTAAAAGGTGCATGTAAAAATCCCAGTGTCAGAGATACACACACACGCGCACACACGCGCACACATGCCAGCCTCCTGTGATCACCTTCCTCCCTTCCTTCCTCCCTCAGTTCACTTACTCTGCAGCTCTCTAAAGTGTCATGCGGATACATTGACATCCAGCAAGGCCATGGTCCCATTAGTGGGTGGGTCCGGGGGCGATGACGGAGCGGACTGGGGTGGGCCTGCCAGGGCCGGGGTGCTGGAGTTGTTTGCCGCACTGGTTTGGAACAGAATCTGCTGCAGCGCCTTGCGCAGGTTGGGGTGCAAACGCTCTTGTGTTTGGTAGAACACCTCGACAGCGAAACACTTGAGGACGCCTCCACACAGGTCCTCATACAGAGGCACAGTGTACATGCGTGAGGTCTGCGGAGAAGGAAGCGCAAGGAATTAACGTCGTGTAAAATTGGTGTTTTGTTTTTAGTGTTTTTTACCACACACACACACACACACACACACACACACACACACACACACACACACACACACACACACACAAGTTTTCAAAGACCATTTTGTCAGTGTCCTGCGATTAATTGTTTTAATGTTTTCTCCGCAACCCACACACACATTGTTCTGACTGCACCCCCATTCACCATCAAATCTCGTCCTGGTCCGCATTCATTGTGCAAGTCTCTAATTCTCACACACACACACACACACACACACACACACACGTCACCATAATCTGACTCCTGCTTGAACATAAGTTTATGTGCTGTTTGAACAAAGTAGAAATAAGTGAATTTTCTGTAACAACGAATGCGGCTGGGATAATGAAACCTCGCCGTCCAAGAAGAGCGGCAAAAGTGAGATCAACAATCAGAAGACAATGAAAAGAAATATTTAGAAAGCTGTGTTAAGTGAAAGCTCTGATCCATGCAATGATAAATGGCTGCAGGAGCCCTACCGGCGAGGCGTGTTTCGTGCTACATCCTACATACTCACATGTTTGTGCAGGAAACTGCGAACGCGGTGCAGGTCAGGATAGAAACTGTTTCTCACCACGACCTGCAGCCAGCGTATCTGCACCTCGGCGTTCATGCCATCCAGCAGGACCGAGTAGCAGCTCGATAGGAGATTCATCACTTCTGCAGAGCCACGAGAACAAAGACAGTCGTCTTATATATATATATATATATATAAAAAAGTCTAACAAATTCGACAGTGTGTTCACCATGTGGCAGAGGGGAGCGATCCAGCAGCCTGTCCAGAAAGAGAACGGTCTGGAACGTGCTCCACGTAGAGAGTTCAAAGTTCGCGATGGCTTTGCGGTCAAGTGACTCCGTGCCCCAGAGATCACACAGCTGCTGGACAGGCCCAGTCAATACGATGCCGGCGGAGAGGTCCGGCTCACACAGAGGAGGGCCGCACTCGTTTAGCCAGCGCTCGAACTCCAGTCCTGAGACAAAAGAGGAGAGAAAAATTGAGTGCGCACACACACACACACACACACACACACACACACACACACACACACACACACACACACACACACACACACACAAGTCTATGGTTCGTTTAATTGTGATGATTTTGACTCGCGTTTAACAAAAAAACCCACCAATTCACTTTCTTAAATCATTAATATTAATAATACATTAATAGTGGCATATACATACAATCCAAATTTGTATGTAAGCGAATAAGCAAATAATTATGAGTAAATGGCAATTATACACACTGTGTATTGACAACAATCATTCACACAAAAAGAGAGTCTAAAATCTAAAATATAGACTAAGAAGAATCTGAAGTATTTTTAAGTGTGTTTTTGCATCTCACCTTCCCGCTGTGCGACGCAGCTCTCCTTCAGCTCAGGAAAGAAACCCAGGAAGAAATCTAACAGGTCCTGCGCAACCACACTGCTGAACCTGAACTGTTCGATGTAGGCCTACACGGAGAAAAGAATTAGAAGAAGAATAGCCTTTATTTGTCACATATACGTTACAACACAGTGAAATTCTTTCTTCGCATATCCCAACTTGTTGTTGGTAGCTGGGGTCAGAGCGCAGGGTCAGCCATGATACAGCGCCCCTGGAGCACAGAGGGTTAAGGGTCTTGCTCAAAGACCCAAGGGCGGCAGCTTGGCCGTACCGGGGCTCGAACCCGGATCTTCCGATCAGTAGCCCAGCGCCTTAGACCACTGAGCTACACCCCCTCCCTAATTACTTTGTGTGCGTGTATTTGTTTGACGTACGTCAGTGGTAAAACCTTTTAAAATGGTCACAATGGTTACATAATTATTGTCTCAGTAATCCTACATATTATACGAATATGCAGCCTCATTAATCTAAAGCTTTTCATCTTTTATCTTATAACTTATGGTGATGTGTGGGTAAGATGGGATAAAATAAGATAAAGGATTAGGACTTAAACAGCATAGCAGTCATTATATAATCCCAAGAACAATGTTCTTTTTTTTTATCCCCTATCTAACCAGTCATTCATCTTCTACCGCTTTATCCGATCTTCCCTCGGGTCACTGGGAGTCTGTGCCTATCTCAGGCGTCTATGGGCATTAAGGCAGGATACACCCTGGATGGAATGCCAACCCATCGCAGGACACACACACGTGTACACATTCACAATCACACATTCATACACTAGGGACAATTTTCCAAGGTGCCAATCAACCTACCGTGGATATTTTTGCACCGGGGGGGAAACCGGAGAACCCGGAGAAAAACCCCCTGAGGCACGGGGAGAACATGCAAACGTCACACACACATGGCCGAGACGCGAATCGAACCCGGACCCTGGCGGTGTGAGGCGAGCCTGCTAACCACTAAGCCACCGTGCCCCTCTTATCTAATCAATATTCTTCGTATTTCTATTATAACATTTACATTTGAAATGGAGAAAATGGTAATCTGATGTTGCACAGCTCTAACAGTCCTTAAGTGCTATAAAAAAAAAAAAAAATCACTTATCAAGTTGAATGAAAAGACATAAAAGCTCATGTTAATAAACCAGTGATTTGGTCATTGATGCGGCTGATGCCCTACTTCATAATCAGCGTAGCTTTTAAAACTTTAAAAACCTACGTCAGGACTCACAAGCAGTCGTGAGCAGCCGTTCTTAATTTCTGCACATGTTTGTAGAACTGTCTCTAAATAAACACATTCACTCCTGATGACACACACACTTCTGACTGGGAAGCGTTTGCTTATATTGCAATTCCGAGTAGCACTTATGCTTAGATAGTTCTAGATCTTATGTAATCAGAGACATTGCTGACTGTTTGAAACCTCGTTAGTAGGAAAAGCAGAACTGACCTTGAGGAAAGTGTCAAATCGTTTGATGTCACCGCATAGCTGCGAGAGGTACGAGACAAAGCAAAAGCCTTTCTCGTAGGTGAACAGATTCATCAGACTGCTTGGGTTAACCCCTGAGGTAAACGGGCAAAGAGAGAGACAGAGCGAGATTGAACATGCTGGATTATGTACGGTGAAATGTGGATTATTGATGTCACTTCAATACGATACCCATCATGATACCAAATCGATACTAAAATCAATTTAAAAAAACCCAGAAATTGAATCATTTCTTTTGTATTTGTGAATAAACACCCAATGTTCACTGTCTGCTGGAATAAAGTAGAACTGTAAATAAAATAAATAAAAATGTACTGGACTTTTTTTTATTAGTTACAAAGCCAGAGTGCATCTGAGAGGAAAAGAAATTTGAATTTCACACAATTACTACAGCAATCAAGTGCCGGTACTAACAAAACAAAGAACTGTATCGTTCTTAAAAGAAGGGTATCGCGATACTTCTCTAGTACCGGTATATCGTGGAACACTACTGTGAATAATAGTGATCTTTCAGTGGGGAGAATGTCTAAGATGTGTTACCTGGCTCAAACTTGGCTTGCAGCTTGCTAACTGGATTGTTGTCTCCAAGAAGGCGCATTTGTCTGTGCAGCGCATCCAAACGGAAGACCGTCTCCAAACAGGTAAGAGCTTCGCCTGCAACAACAAAGACAGAATTACCGAAAAAGGACATGCCTCTTTTTACTGTGGGGAAATTTACTTAAGCTGCCTCACTAAAAAAAAAGTCTCTGTTTTCTTCGGGTGCCACCTGTAAGCAGTTCTGCCGAAAGAAATGTAACACCTGAACGTTCTGGGAACATGGAGTAGTTCAGTGAAAATGAAAATTTCTTGCAAATACTCCTTTAGCTGCAAATGTGCTCATTTGCATACATGTATAAACAATGTATGCCACCCGCAGACCTACAAGTGCATCACAGAGAGTTTTCTTTCAATGGAGAGGATTTCACATTTTATGGAACATCTTTATCGAGCTCTATATATATCTATATGAAACAGTAAATCAAACCGTCCAAACTCCATACAGATGTCAGATGCCACGGGGAGCATGTGCCTATCTCAGGCGTTTATGGGCAGGATACACCCTGGATGGAATGCCAACCCATCGCAGGACACACACACACACTCACACACACATTCACACACTAGGGACAATTTTCCAAGGTGCCAATCAACCTACCGTGCATGTTTTTGGACCGGGAGGAAACCGGAGAACCCGGAGAAAAAACCCCTGAGGCACGGGGAGAACATGCAAACTCCACACACACATGACCGAGATGGGAATCGAACCGGGACCTTAACGGTGGTATATATAATATATATATTAATTTATTTTGTAAAATATAAAAACTTTGCCTTTTATCAATTATGTCATTGTTGTTGAATAAAAATCAGCTTCCAATTTATACATACATGAATATGGATACAAATTCAGCATTGCTAAAACGTTTGTAAATTTAAAGAACATTCACATACAGCTTCACTAAAAAGTTAAGACACAGTAGTAGACTATGAACATAGTGGTGGTTTTAGACACTGAAGAGATGCAGTGTGTGTCTGTGTGTGCGTGTGTGTGCTTGCATGTGTGTACCATAAACCTCTGTAGTGATGCGCCTCTGTGCGTACGTGGCCAGTCCTTCACTAAGCCACATCTCCTCCCAGGTGGCGTTTGTGACAGCGTTTCCGAACCAGCCGTGAGCGATCTCGTGAATGACGTCGATCAGGAGGAACTCCTGACTCTCCAAAATGGAGGAGATGATGAAGGTGAGACACGGGTTCTCCATGGCCACGATTGGGAATGAAGGGGGGAGGAAAACAATGTCATACCTACGGAGGGAAGAAATTCCAGAAGAGGTCATTTTCATCTTCCTGTACATTGAATAATCCCACAATTCTAACGTTGCATAATCAAACATGGAGAAATCTCCAATGCACTCCTCAACAAGCAGCAACTATAAGGTTTAAAATGTCAAAATAAAAGATGGAGAAAAAAAAAACAATAAAAATAAAAATATTCAATATGTGGTGTTTGCATTTTTAAGTACACTTTTATACATAAATACCCTGAATTAGTATTTTATATAGTTATAATAAGCAAAACAGAAATTACAAAGGGTTAGGTTTTTAATTCGACTAATACAAACAATAATCATCCGATTATCCAAATAATCATTAGTTGCAGCCCTAGTTAGTGAAGTCAAAACTTGATGTCAGTTAATTTCATATATCTAACTGTACAAAAAATTCAATAAATGTGGTTTATATGTTTTCAAGACATTTTAATTAGGGTTGCAATGAATTTTCGGCCAAAAAAATGTATTTTCGATTTATGTCCGAAAGAAAGGGAAAAGAAAATGCGAGCAGAAAATGTGCCCCAACCCTACCCTGCGTTTAGAATACATTTTTTTCTTTGACCATTTTATTGGTTTGTAGTTTTTCCCCAATTCAGATGAATTATATTTCACAAAATAAAAAAAAACTAACTATACAATATTAAACAAAAAGTCTTTTAAAATCAGTTTTCGGCCCAGAATTTTCATTTTGGTGCATTTAATTTTTTTTTAATAAATAAATATTAATAATAACAATAATAATAATGCAAATAATAATATGAAGATTATGAAAACAAGCTGCAGTTAATTTCAGTCCTAGGGTTTCTTTCTACAGCAAAAAGAAATAATAAAAACATTATTCAGCATTACTGACCTACATTATTCAAACAAAGGATGTGATGTTGTTTTGTACTCTGTAGTCACCTTTCACTCTATACAGCAGAATCAGTTAGAGGCTGCTGTGGTTTGCTATTTTCGATGTGACAATGCAGTGAGAAAACACATCAGTACACCACAGGCACAAATTAGAGTTCAAATGAGTTCAGAACTAGTGCACTTCAATAACACACACACACACACACACTTATGATATATTATATATATACATATATATATATATACATACATGTATACATATATATATATATATATATATATACATACAGGTATACATATATATACATACATATACACACACACATACATACATACACACGCAGAGATGTGTGTGTATGTGTATATATATATACATATACATATATATACACATATACATATACATATATATACACATATAACATATATACTATATATATATATATATATATATATATATATATATCTATATATATATATATATATATATATATATATATATATAGATATATATATATATATATATATATATATATATATATATACACATATACACATACACACACACTCTTGTACAATATCCAGTTACCAGACAGGTCTGAGACAATTAATAATTCAGTACATGCCTGGGATCCCTTTTACATGTGATTTTTGTACAGCGTTAAAAGCATGTTAAGAAGAATATGAGGGCTTCAGACTAACTGTGCAAGAAGTTCGATGAGTCCTTTGTACACCAGTGTATGAAATGCAACAGTGCATTGTTTCATAGCTAATAATAGCCTCTTGTTCCTAACAACATCGAAAGGAATTAATGTGCACATAGAACTCGAGGTTATATGGACACACACTCACCTGCCCCACACATAAGAGCCAAAGAGCTGCTCGGCCACATCGAGGCAGCGCTCCACACTGCCCCCCAGCTTACTAACAGCAGAGGTCAGAAGACAGGGCTCAGCCCACACTCGGCTCCTACGTGCAGACACGCACACAAACATTTACATTTGTCATATTCATATTTAAAATGGGTATGCTGACACACAGCAAATGGTTAAAAACAGCAAGTCAGGACAAAACCAGCAACCAGACCAAGGACAAAAAAAAGCTTTAAAAATAAACAAACAAATAAATAAATAAACAAACAAACTTGCACATTAGCATATGCACTATGGACACCAACAGAATAATAATCAAATGCTGCTCAACACTGCTGATCATATAGTAAAGCATAATGATGGTAGCATCATATTCGGAGTCCTTTTTATTAATATTGTTACTGTTTATATTGAAATACACAAACACAATTTCGGGTTCCATCCAAATTTCAATTTCTTTTACATGTAATGAGCTGCCCTATAAATCAGCAAGTATGAATACCAAATAATTATCTTGTATTCAAATTACCCATCCCTAGTTGACACTTTAATGTGTTTTTTGTTTTTTTTAATCCAGGGGCGATGCGACCATGTGACCAAAAGGATACCAGGCCTGTTATGTATGGACTATGAAACTTTTGGAAAACTCTCGACCTCGCCACTAAGCCACATCGTCAAGCTGTTTGCAATTTCCTTGACAACTTCTGGATCCATTTATTCTCACCTTGTATATTTGAGCTTGAGTATATGGTGCCTGAAAGGTATCTGGCTGATAAAATGAATGTTCCGGAATGTTCTAAAAGCCTGGAGGACAACATGCTCTGATAATAATTATGACTACGACTTGGAACACGAACAACATCGTCTCTCTTTTTTGGTTTAAAATGGTCACAATGTATATACCATATGGACATATGGCGTATATGAGGGAGGGGGAGGGGATCTATATGTCAGGGGTTTGCGGCCTGGTACAGCCAAACTGGCACTCTTGGGTCATTGAGCAAGACTCTTATCCCTCTGTGCTCCAGGGAGGCTGTATTACGGCTGATCCTGCGCTCTGACCACAGCTTCCAAACAAGCTGGGCTATGTGAAGAAAGAATTTCATTGTGCTATAATGTATTTGTGACAAATAAAGGCCATTATATCCTATACGTATTGGGACACCCAACAGCCATATGTGGCTCTTCCACAAACTGGATGGTACAGTAGCTTGAAATCTTCCCCTTTACTTCAACTAGGAGATCTGAACCTGTTTCAAACAACTTACAAATGATTACTGCTGTAAAACCTGTGTATAAAATTAAGCATAATTTTGACATGATGTCAGGGCCAAAATATCTACCATGATCTTTAAACTCACTGATTTTGCTTAAAATGTTGTAGCATCGTTGGTCTTAATAAAAGAAATAAAAAGGCACATTCCACTCAGTCATTAACGTTGGATAAAAGTCTCATCACACAAACCTGGGCCCTATGTCAGCATGCTGTAGATCTCCAGCCACCAGGGCCACCAAGTAGGCAGGAACAGGGTACTCCATAGAGAACTGGAACAGCCGGTCCTGCTTAGAATACACACTCCTGGAGGCACTCATTAGCACCGTGACTCCATCTGGAACCTGCCAGACAACACAAAGAAGAGAAAGAGAAGAGAAGCTGAGAAAACGGAACGTGCCTCCACTGAAAGTGAGAAAAGGGAGGCGTGTGAAAAACTAATTTTTGAACCGAATAGCTACAAAAAAAAAAGAAAAGAAAAGAAGACAAAAAGAAGACAAGCCTTATCAAGATTGTGAAACTTGGGGGCGTCATTTCCCACCTTATTCCAGATATTACAAATTATGACATATCAGGGCGTGATATTGTGTGTGAAGTGACTGATGAGATGTAGCTGTTTCTACAGGACTCTAGCACAGTGTTTTATTCATCTTATACCTCAGCAATTTTGGTTTATTACAGAAATTATTGTTTTTGTTGCTTTTTGTTGTTTACATTAACACATTAAGACAATTGAGACTATGTTGTTGTACATGCATCATTGTCTGTATAATTTCATAATTTCAAGATTTATGCATCACAAACATATATTGTAAAATTAAGATCACAATAATTCTAATTTATTTCACCTACTATTTCCCTTTACTATCAGGTGGACAATTATACATTCACATGAACTTGAGCTTTGGGTTTAATAGAATTTTAAGGTCATAAATAAATCTTTAAAAAAAAATTAAATCTTAGATGTTGTTAACCATGATACAACAGTAATGCTTGTTCCATCATCAGCCTTTCCCATTTAGTGGACATTCCATTTCCCTCCATGAATTTTATAAAAAAAAAAAAAAAAAAAAAACACCTCACAAAGGTTAATTATTATAACAAAAATTATTTGTTAACTCATTTAATTAAAATTATCATTGTTTAATTAGATTATTATTCAACTTGGATTCGATTAGCTGCTACTATAGAAACAATAATCAAAATCCTGTCTGGGACTGGGCTGCAGAGCAAATCTCGGCAATGGTCCTACATTTTACACTTTATTTCTTATCTATATTGAAATTTACCTCAGAACATTGTTGATTGTTGTATATATGTGGTAAATGTGTATAAATAACTTTTTGTGCATGCTGATTTGATAGTTAAATATGAATCGCACTCACCCTGATGGTAGCAGAGTAGGTGCTTTTAACAGCAGGGGTATCAAAGCAGGGGAAAAAGGAACGATTGCACACTGAGTGACCCTGAGTGAAGACCAATGGCTGGGTCTGACCGCACGTGAGCTCGGTGTCCAACCACCAGATCTGAAAGAAAACAAGATATCATGCAATCAAAATAATTCGGATCCGGTTTCAACGATCATTACCATCTGAACATAATTGAATTCAAGTTGCAACATGTTTGGTGCGTTTTGTTTCTGGGCTTTGACATAATGGAAGCTACCGGTTTGACAATTTGCTCAGTAACAACGTAAATAGCTTCATTTAAAAAACAAAAAAACAAATCGAATGGGTTTAACAATGGCATTGGATTAATAAATCGTATATATATAACTATGTTATTGTGGTTTATCGGTAACAACAGTCAAGAACACAAGTGTTTTAATGTTTTTTTAAATGTTTCTTTTGCTAATATACCACAAACTATATCATGAACTTTGACCAAAGAAATATATCTAAATGTTAAGATTTGTTTTCATTGAAAATTCTCCCTTAGCATGAATACCAGCATCACACACACACACAATCAGGACAGTTTTTCCACCAAATATTCAGTTAAAATACTCCAAAGGTGTCCTTCCCTAGTATGCTTTAGCTCATTATTGTGTTGTATGTTGAAGCTAGTTCCAATTAGCCGCAGTGTAGACCGTCTTGCCTGGTACCGTCGTATGGACTGGTAGTAGTTTGGTTTCGGAATTTCTTTCATTAGGAATAAGTGTACAATATTCCCTGGTATGCAAAAACGCAAACTATTAAGCTTTCATCTCCGTGTCTGACTGCCGGTGTGACGCAGTCTACTAATATCCTGTACTGTCTTACACAAGTTCTTCTGCTAGAGCCAAAAATGTCAAATTTTAACAGTTCGTCCACAGAGCTGTCTTCCAGCCATTACCTGCCCATGTCTTGTTTGCTTTTGCCTTTTGCCTAGTTCATTTCATATAAACAAAAAAAGAGCATGCAAGTACATCAAAAATAATAATAAAAAAAAAAACAATAGGTATTTCCCAACTCTTTGACATGAAACATGTCTCGGCTGTTGGACTACACAGTGTTAAGCGAGGAACTGAGCTAAATTTTGTCATAGGAAAGATAACAAAAAAGCCATAGCTTGAAGATTAGTGATTCATTGGAATCAGCTTGTTTTTTTTCTGTTGCTTAACCAACTCTTATCCAGGATATCTCTGGGACTGACCCAGGAAGCAACCCAATTCTCAACTCCTCAGGAAAGCGCTTCAATCATCAAAATATCTGACTCGGAAAACTTCACTGACAGAATCCCAACAATCTGGGCAACTCAATGTCACCAGGCAAGGGCACTGGCATTTTATATATATATATATAGTATATATATATATATATATATATATATATATATATATATATATATATATATATATATATATATATATATATATATATATATATATATATATACACAGTTACCCAGTGTGAGAGAGAAAGAGAGAGAGACCTATAGATGAAAACTTGGAATGGAGTGGAATATTAGATAACCCTGAGAGTCACTCTTCCGGTTAAGAGTCTCCGTAGGCTAAATTTAGTACAGGGATGAAATTCTGCCTTCACTGATACACTCTGTAAACAATAGTCATTGTGCCACGTGGTTACTGCAAGCCTAAATGCCATTTTATCAAGCAAACAGCTGTCTACCTGTAGTTCAGACCAACAACAACAACAACAAAAAATTGCCTGCTCTTGTATATGTGCTGAAACAACAGATGACACATTCCTGCTTTTGTTTAATGAATATTCATCCCATTAAATCGGGTTCCAATTCATCCATTAATTCAGTGACAAGGTTAAGCCGTGGCTGCTTTATATGCACAGCTGTGTGAGAAGACGTTTCCAATGATCAACAAGGGCGTTCTAAATTTATGAACCATGTGCAAACGCAGTCTCCTTGGGCCCAGTGCCCATCTCTTAAAAATGCCACATCCTCAATCCTCTTTACAGTCCTTTTCATACAGACCAAGCCTTCGATAATCAGATCTTATATAATATATAACATCACTAACAATCACAAGCATAATAGGAATTACAGTTAAACCATCAACACAGCTAATTATGAATATTCTTTTGTATAGAATTGACTAAAATACAGATCTGCAGGAATGGCATCCTCATATCCAGATTACCCAGGAAACTATCCAGATCAAAATATCACACTGTTGGGCTAAATATTCACATTGCTGTAAGTAAGTCTGATTGTCAGTCGAAACTTACTTTATGTTTCCAATAGATCAGGGGTATCAAACTCATTTTCACTGTGGGCCACATCAGCATTATGGTTGCCCTCGATGGGCCAGTTGTAACTACTATAAGACAGTATATAGTCTTTGATGAGTGACACCACCTCATAACACAAAACACATACTGCTTTTTCTCCTTGAAGCACAAACATATATTTGCTTTTCGCATCTTTCTTGGGAGTGGCTTTAATTTGCATACATTTTTCCTGGGCATTTGGAGATAATTAGTAGAAATTTCTCAATTCCCCTTGTTAGATAAATAGCCCTCGGTAAACACTGATGTGGGATAGACAGCAATCTAGTGGCGGGATGCCATCACTTCGAAGGTACCACACATGCATACATTGTAAGCCCCATAGCCTTATTTTAAGACAATCGTACACCTTTTAAGCGCTTGCGGGTTACATAAAATGACATGGAGGGCCACATTCGGCCCGTGTGCCTTGAGTTTCACACATGCAATATGTCTTTTGCCAAAAAAACTGATGAAAATTAAAAACTGGGTAAATGAAATTACAGACACAATACAGCAAAAGAATTCAGCTTTTTCCAAGGAAACCAAAGTTATATAATGCGTCTTAAAGGTTATGCGAGAAATTGAAATGTATCTAGTGTCCACAGACAAACGGAGTAATAGAAAAAAAAAAAAGTGCCAGTCTTGTGAAACTAAATACCGGCTCTCTTGAAATGCAACTTGCCCAATTAAATTAGTAAATTGCACTATGATTACAAAATAACAACGATTCTCACCGTCTGTCTTGCCAAACAAGTACCTGACCAGACAGGCTTATTAAGGTCTTGGCCGTGTGGGGAATAAAGGTACTGGATCAGGAAAACGTAAAAAATTCCACAAGCTATCCTGTCCCCAGAGCTTCCTTAAGAATGCAATCCCTGTTTTATTATATACATCAACTTTCTAGAGACACTCACAGGACATGCTAAACGATTTGGTAATTAAAACAGTTTATAGATATTGAATTACTGTTTTTTGTTTTGTAGAAGCACCAGATTCTACCACATAAGCCATTGAATCTAAACTAATCTAATCTAATAAATTATGTCTTATATCTTATATATTCTCACCTGCCCAGGTGGTCCCTTTTCCGCGATTTAGGCTGGTTGACAAACTGAAAACCTACTTCAATGATTCCCAGTAGATTCATCTCCATGTTAAGACATTTCAGTATTTTTCCTGTCAACCATTTTACCTCAGTGGGTGATTAAAAGTTGAAGTGGAAGTTTGCTGTTAGAAAAAGTACAAAAACTAGCAATGGAAGGAAAGTAAGGGCAGGAAGCTGAAAAGTGTTCGATCTTTACCAAAATATCTGAAGGTCATCAGGTTTCCAGCCCTGGTACTTGTGGAGAACTTTTCTATCGAGGTTATATTCCCTGTAATATTTCCAATTCAACACTAAACGTGAAGGATACATGGGACTCCAGGGTCAGTGCCTGAAACGTGACCTACATTTTGACCACCACACACCCAATGCTAAGCGGATATTATTTAGGCGATGAGGCATGGATAATGCTTTAGGGCACTTTTCATGTCTCACATCTCCACTGACTTTCCAGAGCTTTCCGTGTTCTACATATTGCAGTGTTTTCTCCGGTCACCCCGGTGATTAAAAGTTAAAGTGGGAATATTAGAAGAAGGTGAATCGCTTATACAAAAAGTTCTCCTCATGAAGAGGGATGAGAAACTGGTGGACTAGCCTGGTCACGTGTCCCTCTTTAAAAATCGGTCACGGTACATAAGAATGGACCTTCACCCAGAGGTCCATCACCCAAAAACTATCTTCTGTGGTTATAAATAATGAAGTGGTCTGTCATAACTGATAGAGGTGACTTTATACCTACTGACATGGCAGGTTGTCATCCCTGACCCATGGAGTCTTACACATTTTAGGTTGGAATATTAGAGGGTGGAAACCTGATGAAGCGGATATACCATGTGTATCACACTAATAGCACATTCAGGGTTGTTGGGACATTTGGAAATGGTGTCTGTAGGAGGCGGAATGTGTTACCGCAGGTCCGTCGGTGGTGGTGTAGCGGACGGTGACCCGGAAGGGCCGGTGCGGCCGGATGGCGGCCGTGGGGAGCGCGATGCGGAGCGAGGACCCGTAGTCGGTGAACGGCTCGAGGCTGTAGGAGAGAGAGAAGACGGTATCGGGGGATCCGGAAGTCCCCGGGACTTTGCAGTCTACAGAATGGATGAGTAAAGACGGATGTACGTCCAGCACCAGCGCCTGGACCCCGGGCTGTAGAGTCGCTAGTTCCAGGACCTGCCATCCGGTGATCCGCTTCAAATCGAAGTTCAGCCGCAGGTCGAGGTGAAAGTGGCGCAGCACAAAGCTGTGGAAGTTGGACGCCGACGCGACGTCCACCAGCCGGCAGCGACCGAGCGACCGAGGTCCGTCCCGAGCTTTACCGGGCACCGGCAGCGCCTTCCGGCAGCAGCAGCACAGCGCCGCGTTCAGCTCGGCCATGGCAGCGCTCAGCACCGCGTCGAGTTACGAAGGCGAACAGCACAGAAAAAGAAGAAAAGTAGAAAAATGAAGAAAGGGGAAAAAAAAAAGTTCTCACGGAACCCGCGGTACACAAAGTCTACAGCTGCGGCATGGCTCGCTTATTTTCCTCCTGGAACAAAAGCCGTAAAGTTTTCTACTGGATCCAGAGTCATTCCAGCAAAAAAAGAAAAGAAAAAAGACGAGAGCAAGAACCAATACTGCCCAACAACAACATCTACGTAAAATCCATCGGGGCCGCCGAGATCAACCAGTCCCTCAATCCATCCTCCATCAACAGCACAAATGTTCCTCGATTTCCCAGTAAACCGCCTGCGTGAAAAGCCCGTGGAGGAGGAATAAGGCAGCACTGTGGAACTGAAATGAACGAATGTATGTTGAGTGACTCCCTTTACAAAACAGGAAGTGAAAACAAGGAGGAGGAGGAAATCGCACGGAGCTCAGAAAGTTTTGGGAAAGCCAGATGGCGCTGTGGAGTTCTCCGTAGAGGTCCAGCGGCCCCAGTGCATGTCCGACTCCTTCATAGAGGGAACAGAAATAAAAGTAAAACCTACCAACATTAAAAAAAAAAAAACAAAAACAACAAGACAGAAAGGACACAGAATTATTCTTATTATCATCCTTCATCACACTCACTCTGTCTACATCTACCTCTTTCAAACCAACTCTCACCACACCCATCAACCTCATCCTCGACCTTCCTCTTTTCCTCCTTCCTAGGGGCTTTTTTTTTAAGGCTTTTAATGCTTTTCCCTCCCTTCTTCTTCCTCTTTATTCTGCTCCCGTTAGGGGTGGCCACGGTGGATCATCCTGCTCCATACCACAGCAAGTGAAACGTTTTCAATATTTACACTGGTGTCAAAAGTATTCACGTTCATTATTCGGGTAGAAGTACAGATACTAGGGTGTAAAAACACTGTCTGTAGAAGTTGAAGTAAAAGTGTAAAAGTACTGGTTTCAAAACTACTTAAAGTATAAAAGTAATGTAAGGGGGGAAAACATGCCATTAAGGACAAAAGCTCAGGCCGCACCAATCGCTAATTTATTCAAACGTCTCTCTACCGAACTCTTTACTGTAGCGTAATTTGCGGAGGACGAAGAGAAATCACCCGTCAATAAATGAGCCAGTAGTGGAGAAATAATCACTTTTAAGAAATAATCTTTTTTGAGTAACGACCACATTTCTCGACCATGTAACGACCATGGATTTTTCCTAAGGAGCTCTCCCTTTACTGTATCCATATGGAACATTATCAATGGCCCACACTTACAAACTTTATCTGACAGAAGCTGAATGAGGGTAATGAATACAGCCACATCTCAAACTAGATAAGACTGTAGCTGTATTGGACATGGAATTGGGGAATTCCTTGAATAGGAATGTCCTTATGTCCTTGCTGGAGTGTGACGTGATTTGTGTCGTGTGCAGGTGCGATGGATCGTGTACAAACCAATAGGGTGTCGAAATGGTATATGTTTATATTTCTCATCCAAACACAATCACATTCACTCTATCCGGATGGCGCAGTTTATCTATATAGGTGCTTTGGGTTTTTTTTTTGTACGAAAACAAGGCAAAATGAAATAGGAGTGACGAGGCTATTTATAAATTGTGAGGAGTACAGATAATTGTGTGGAAATGTAAGAATTAGAAGTAAAAAGATAAATAATTACCTCAGTAAAGTATAGATACAGAATTTCAATTTAAGTAAGGTAACGAAGTATTTGTACTTTTTATCTTGACACCTCTGATCACAATCTTTGTATGTTAGTTTAGTATGTCTGGTCAGAAAGTATTTTCTATAACAGCACTGTTTTGCAATATTTTATTTTTTTCCATTACAACAGATAGTTTACATCACTCATCAATGTCTTTAACACCACCTGGTTAATAATGTGTACATTTCCCTTGAGCAACCAAAACAGCACTGACTCATCAACGCATGAGGGATTTTTTTTTATTTTTTTTTATTTTTTCTGCTTTCAACACATTGACTTCAAGAACCGAAACCATATTGAAGTTGAATTCCGGAAACAATGCAATATTTTTTGTATAACAGCATAGACTGGACATGAAGAATGGCTTTATATTAATGCACTTGTTCTAATGAGTTATTTTTTTCTACAGGTATATTAACAGATAATCAATATGACTTATAAGCTCCTTATATTATAACAACCCAGAGACTGGACTGCTGAAAATACTAATCATGTTATTTAACCATCAAAATCATAGAATTTATATGGTGCCGGTTTCTATAAATGTTCAGTTATATTAAATGTAACTTTATACAGTTTTCATTCACTATGCAGCAGACATAAGTATTGGCACACCTGACCTTTTTAGCTATATATATATATATATATATATATATATATATATATATATATATATATATATATATATATAAATGTATATTTTAAATATATAGATATACATTTTCTGTTATAGAAAAAAATATTTCAGGTGATTTTTTTTTCTAGAAAAATCACATTTTTATTCCTTACTTTATTCAGCTTGCATTCTTACTGTATTCTGACTTGATTTGTCTTTTGTGCTCTTGCAGCTACAGAACTTTAGATAACTTGTTAATAAAAATACATCATTTGTTTTCATGAGAGTCATTTGTGTTTAAACATAGTTTGGTAGAAAGATCAAACCATTACCAATCTTTGCCTAAATAAATTAATAAAGTAAAATTAAATACAATAAAATTAATTAATTAAATAATCAAATAAATTCTTTCTTGGCTAAAGATCTTTGGTTGCTGCTCAATATGGTACCTTTTAAGCAGCCCGTGTGTTAAATCAACCATTATTTTATCCGTTAAAGATATTCATATGGATCCTGCTGCTTTTAAAAGGGTCTTAAAATACACAGTAGCAACACGTATGATGCCAGCTAGAGATGTTTAAAAGGCAAAGCTGATTAGCAAATATCCTTCTGCTGTAAAACAAGACTTGCATACACAATGCCATATATTTAGGCAGTTTGTTTTCCTGTTACTCTGGTAACTGTCCCTGCCTGTTTACAAACCAGCCCCTATTCATTAAATTTGCGTACACTCAGATCCGATTATAAAACCATGCGCCGGTGAGCTCCGCCGATGATTTCTTTATCCATCCTGTTTCATCGTTGTGCATCTGTGTGATCAAAAAAAAAAAAAATGCGGTCAAATAAACTAAATAATGACTACATTAACATTTGTCAATTTGCATATTGTGCATACAGCAACATGAATATGAATAAAAATAGATATAATAAAGAAATAAATGACAATTCAGCATATATAATTCAATGTAAATGCAGATCTGCAGATCATTTATCAACTCATTCACCATTTACAGTGCCTTGAATAATCAGCACCTTAAATCTTTACACAACTTACATCCGGGGGATGAAATGGACTTATTAGGAGGTTTTTTTTTTTATGTATTAACACTGGAATGATGTATTTTTCACTGTTCACAGTCGTTAAGGGGAGTTTTACAGTTTCATCTGCAAGAAAAATGTTCTGAAAGGGTAAAGCACATTTTTACAAAATTCATATGTATTTTGTTTACATCCGATTCCATATTTAATCCCCATTTGCTGTTATAACAGCTTGCATTATACTGGGAAGATGTTCCACTAGAGTGTATAGGGCCTTAGTGAAGTCAGATGCTGACGTAGGGAGGCCTTGGGGGCAGTCACGGTCCCAGTTCATCTCTGTGGTATTTAGTTAGTAGAGCGCTCTACAGCAGGTCACTCGGGAACCACTCCCTCTGATGTAAACCACAGCTACCATAGATTACTAAAACAAGTGGAATTTTATGTTACACCATCTTTATATACAATTCACTTCCTCTAACTATTTGCTAACACCTTTGGAAAGAACAACACATGGCTGGAAAGACATTTTTTTATTTTGTGTAAATAAAAGACAGGTGGGTGGAGATCTTTTCCATGAAATCGAAGCGTATAATGTGTGACGTTTTGCTGCGGGCATGTGCTTATTCAACTGCAAACCCACTGGGAAAGTTGACTCTAATACACAATAAATAATATATTCATTTATAATATGTTCTGTGGACGTCATAAACTTATAGACATTAATGAAATAGTAATACATTTAGCAACAAGTATTGCACTGTAATAATGTACTGTATATCTGGCCGTCAGTGTTGTGGCTTCTTTCAGGCTACACCACTTTCTGTAGAAGAACTATAAATCAATTTAAAAGTAGGATTTCAAAGTTTATAAAACTATTGTGTGTAGGTGCTAAATGTCTAAAGACTTTATATGGACACAAGTTTTGGACACTAGAAGATTCTAGTGGGAAAATGTCCCACTAGATTTTTGAGTGTGCTTGGGGAGATCTTAGAAATGATGTAATGTAGGTAAAGTAAAGAGGCCTGGGGTGCAATCAGTGTTCTTATTTATCTCTCCAGTAGGGTCCAAAACTTTTGTCCATATAAAGTCTTTAGACATTTAGCACCTACATTCCCGCACAGCAATTGGGGTAAATGAATAGTTTTATGAAGCAGCTATAAACTTTGAAATCCTACTTTTAAATTGATTTATAGTTCTTCTACAGAAAGCCGTGTAGCCTAAAAGAATCCACAACACTGACGGCCAGATATACAATACATGCAGATCAGTACAGTACAGATCAGAGCTCTACAGAAGGTCACTCCATATATTTCACTCCAATCCATGTAAAAGACATATTTTCATGGAGCTGGATTTGTGCACCGGGACAGGTTTGGTTCTTCTAGTTGAGCTGAAGGGACAATTTGATTCTACCACACACACAATTGTGTATCTCGAGCTTTACAGTTTGGTAATGAAACAGATATGAATTGGAAACTCATCTGTCCGAATTCTTTTATCCATTTAATGCATGTCTACTCCTTCCCGCTTCACAAAACACAGACACAGACGGAAGGCTGTATTTGATTTTTTTTTTTTTACACCAGATACCCTTCCTAACACAATCAGCCTTTCTCCTTATCCAGACTTCAGAAGGGCCTTGAGAGCCGGTGGTATACAGTACTAAAGTAAATGCTATTCATTACATACTAGAATAGGCTTTTAGATCTTGCTTTTCACTCAAGTACATTGAGTGATATTATTCAATAATAAATGGATAAAAATGTAAATGGCCAATCACATAGCAAACAACCAATCAAGGTAGAGCACACTCTGTTTGATTGGCACTTGGTGGCATCTACATATCACCAATATACAGTACAGCATCAGCGTTTTAGGGTAATAAATAACGATTTGTTTTTGTCATTTAGTAGTTGAAAAAGAAGGATTTTTGGTTTCATTTTAATAGATATAAATCCCTGTTTGACTCATTAGTTGCATTCTTTAAGTAGATATATGTGCTCAGAATCTTGATTAAGGAAGAGTCTTGTGGAAAATATTGAATATAAAAGCAACGTTCATCCATCTTCTACCGCTTTATCTGACTTCTCTCTCAGGGAACCTGTGCCTATCTCAGACGTTTTCGGGCATCAAGGGAGGAATGCCAACCCATCGCAGGGCGCACACACACACACACACACACACACCCATTCACACCAATCAACCAGAGAAAAATCCCCTTGCGAACATGCAAACTCCACACATACATGGCGGAAGCGGGAATCAAACCCCCGACCCTGGAGGTGTGAGGCGAACGCGCTAACCACTTCCACCTCCCTATAACAATAATAAATCATAGTCACTTACTTAAAAAAGGAAATATGTAAAAATTGTCATTTTACTCTTTTCCCGGAGTTCTATTTTACCTCGTGTCTTTCTATTTTAACTCAAGTATGCAGGCATGTATAACCTTGCCCAAGCGGCTGGCTTGGGTTTCTGGCAGGCGGTTGACCCCGAGCCAAGCGAATGAGACAGACACGTCAGGCGTACACCTAAAATAATTTTATTCACAAGACAGAGAGTTCATTCTCCCTGCTGAACATCTCAGGCCCATTACAAGGCAATTAAAAACATGCTAAGGCTGTGGAAAGTAAAGAAAGTAACAGATGAATAGATGTTGTGCATGTCCTACCAGAGTTGGCAGGCACGAGAATGAGCTTCATCAAGGCCCAAGTTGACCTTTACCTGATCTCGAATGTCTTACACTAAAGCTTTGCTGTGACAGAAATATCCGCCAAAAAAAAAACCAACAACAAAAAAAACCCAACCAATATAATACCGTGCTTTAACAAAACAGGAGAGAAGAAAAAAAAATCAATAAATATTTATACCAACAGTGGGGTGTTGGTGAGCTCTTCTGACTGTGAATGTGCAAGGACAAGCAGAGAAAAAAAAAAGCCAAAAAAAAAAAAAACACTCACAAATATAGATAAATCAGCAGACTCGAAAGGAAATGTTGACGCAACACAAAACTGTGGAAACGTGTCCAAGGCCTCTTAGCACAAAACGCGACTGTCCTTGTTGCATGGAACGGGTATTCTCAGAAGCAGCACTGTTGCTATAAAAGTTCGGACTAACTCAGTGCCATTGAAAAACATCTTGCCAACCAAATATCACCAGCATCAGGAGTTCAAGTTACGAGACGGCACACAGTCGCACGAGTTAAAAAAGATAAAAGAAAAGAAAAGAAAGAAATCAAGTTATTAGACTCAAGGTTATGTATAGTGACTTGTGCATGTGAGATACATGAACAGAGCGAACGCTTAAAACAAAAATAATAATAATAATAAAAAAAAAAAGCTCTGAGACACACATACATACATACACACACACAGCCTTTCCCCAGTGTAAATAAGATCATCTTAGAATAGATATAGATAAACACTCTATGAAACACACCAGTTTGCATGGATGGAACTACATGGAAACCGATGTCGGCTTGTATAATGCGAAACATTGTTACAGTATCAGTATTTGGTGACCTGACCATTGCAGCTAACATTAAGTACATCTGAACAGGCATGTTCATGATTCGGTCTCCATAGAGACACAGCATTCTCGCTCTCCAGACACGGCAAAGCCCCAGACGACCCGCAGGAGCAGGTGACGCTTAAGCACCGCTGACTGGTTTATTCAGTCAAGGATGTTTGGATATCCTCTAACCTAATAAGTGCATGCTTGTTTTTCCGTTTTTTGTTGTTTTGTTTTTTTTTTCTTTTCTTTTGTCTTCCTCCATTTCTCCGTTTATCCTCTAACAGAAATCTTGTTCTCCACCGCAGCCAGCATGGCGCAAAAACGAGAGTTCTCATTGGCCAGAAGTCTGGACGGCTCGTCGAATTCCACCACCTGGACCAGAAACGAGGTTTAGTGTTGAAATTCAAAAACATGTGGTGTCCATGTGTATTTAAAAAAAAAAAAAAAAAAAGGGGGGGGGGGCTGAAGGTTACCTGGCCCTGGTTGAGCACCATGATGCGGTCGCAACTGAGCACAGTGTGCAGTCTATGCGCGATGGTTAAGGTCGTACAATCTTGGAATGAATTGCGGATGGTTTCCTGGATCAGGGAATCGGTCTCTGTGTCCATAGCAGCGGTGGCCTCGTCCAAGATCAAGATCTGAAAACGAAAATAAAAACACACCAGGGTTTACATCCTACATGTTATTTTCCAACACAACTTCCTTATTTCTCCGTGGGGAATGTCGTGTCACCGGGCAAAAAGCAAACGCAACTCGTTGGTTCGATTTCATTGAAGGGTTTTGATTTATACACACCGATCAGACATTTTGGCTAATATTGTGTCGGTCCTGCGTTTTGCTGCCGAGCATTAACAGTGTTAACTTCTTGGGATTGCATCACCAGGTCACCGGGTTCAAATCTGTTCGCTCCTTTGAGCACTTTTCATAGATACTGAGCACTAGGACACGCCTCACAAGAAAAGGAGGGGGGGGGCATTTTTAGAGACCAATTAACCATGGGGTGCATTAAATCATTCATTCATCTTCTACCGCTATATCCGATCTTCCCTCGGGTGACGGGGAGCCTGTGCCTCAGGCGTCTATGGGCATTAAGGTAGGATACATTCCTGGATGAAATGCCAACCCATCGCAGGGCACACACACACACATTCATACACTAGGGACAAAAATGCATGTTTTTGGAACGGGAGGAACCCGGAAATCCCGGAGAAAAACCCCCTGAGGCACGGGGAGAACATGCAAACTCCACACACACATGGCTGAGACGGGAATCGAACCCGGACCCTGGTGGTGTGAGGCGAACGTGCTAACCACTAAGCAACCTTGCCCCTTGTATTAAATCAGAAAAAAATCAAATATATTTCCCTCACAAATAGCATGTTGTGTCAATAATTCGCCTCTAGATGCCGCTCTTGTAACAGCAGCGGACTGGAACCCGAAAAAACTACTGGTATGTTTATTTATTTATTTTTTTTAACCAATAGTTGCTGGTGATTAATAGGGCCACAATTCAAACTACTTATTATGGAGGCAGTTTTGTTGCCGATGCTCTGCCCCATCGCAACTGGAGCAAATCCATTTTTCCTGCTTTCAACACAACGAGAACAAAATGTTCACTTGCTGACTAACACACCGCTCCCACCCAGTAACAGGCGCCCTGATGTGCTCATTCATTTCACCGCTCATAACGTTATGATGTCATAGTGTTCTGCCTGAACGGTGTAAAATCATGGACAATACCGAATGATTGCGGTATTGTCCTGTCGTCGTTTTCCGCCGAGTCACTTAAGGGAGGCTACAGAAGAGCGTTTATTTAAGTCTTTTTGGAAAAGCTCACCTTGCACTGTCTCAGCAATGTTCTAGCCACGCACAACAGCTGCCTCTCGCCCACCGAAAAGTTCTCGCCGTTCTCCACGACCTCGGACTCTAGCTTTAATGGCAGCTGAGATACCTGTATGTATGAAGACACAGGAGGAAAAGCATGTAGAAGTGCAATCGCTCTAATGACTGATTGAGGGCAGTGTGCTGTCAGAACGGTGACTTACACACTCCTTCATGTGCGTCCTCTCCAGAGCATCCCAGATCTGCGCCTCGGAATACTGGTTGAATGGATCGAGGTTTGATCTGTTTAACAGAGTTATAACAGGAAATATTTAAACTCATGACACATGAGGAGCGAATGACCGAGACGTGTGTGTGTGTGTGTGTGTGTGTGTGTGTGTGTTTTGGTCTCATTTTTAGAGTCCAATTAACCATGGTGTGATGTGGTGAGTGGAATTAAATCAGACAAAATCAAATATTTTTCTCTCACGCAACAACATGTTGCGTCAAAAATTCGCCTCTAGAGGCCGCTCTTGTAATGACAGCGGACCGGAACCTGGAAAAACTATTGCTGTTTATTTTTGTCAATAAAACAAAAATTTTTGTCAATATTTATTTTTTTTTATTATATTTATTATATTTATTTATTTTTGTCAATAGTTGCTGGTGATTAATTGGTAAAAAATAAATAAATTAATTAAAAAAAATCATGATTTGTCGACCCCATAATTCAAACTACTTATTATAGTTCAATATACTTATATATTATATACATACTATTAAAGCTCATACTATTTATCGATATGTATAAGCTTGTTGTACACGCACAAAACATGTCCCATTAGCATTTGTGCTATAACAGCTATTCCTTTTGGATTCTGCTTTAATTCAGTCTCAATTTGTTCAGTGTATTATCAGGCTCTGACTCTTAATTAGACGTTAGATTAAATTAGATGTTTTATTGCAAATAGAACTACTGCTAGATTCACTGTAAACAAAATGGCCAAAAAAACAGAAATAATCAACACCTGACCAATCAGTTCCCAGTGCTGTGGTATAATTACAAATTCGACTACTTCAAATTGTTCAAAGACCACTAAAAAGAAACCCGAGCACTGACCTGACAGTCCCGCTGAAAAGCACAGGCTCCTGTGGGATGATGGAGAGCTTGCTGCGTAAATCGGCAAGGCCAATGTCGCAGATATTAACGCCGTCGATCTTAATGCTCCCGCCATACGGCTCCACAAGGCGGAAGAGAACCATGCCTAAAGAGGACTTTCCTGATACACACAAGGTATGAAAATGTGAAATTAGTGTTTTGGATGATTCCAATATAATAATAGTAAACCTTGTGCTTTGTTGTCCAGCATTTACAATTGACATGAACGAGCATGATATTAAAACCCTATTATCCCTATTTAAGGGATAACATGTAAATCTAAGCACTGATCACTGACCTGAACCTGTCCGGCCCACAATCCCCACTTTCTCCTTAGGTCGGATGGTGCACGAGAGTTTCTTCAATACCAAAGGAAGATCCTCTCTGTACTTCATCTCAACGCTGTCGAACACGACCTCCCCTTCCTGGGGCCAGTCTGAAGGAGGAGCTTTGTTCTTTACCCGTGCCGGAGCCTCCAGTGACAGAGACTGGAGGAGAGAGAGAGAGAGAGAGAGAGAGAGAGAGAGAGAGAGAGAGAGAGAGAGAGCAAGAGGGAGGAGAAATGATTATTGAGTTGAGGATGAAGAGACAATTTATGAGGTATTTCTACATTTTAGCATAAGGATTTGTGGAAAAAAATAAATACATTCTATAAACAGTTTCCAAAACCAAAATCTGACTAAAGTTTTTTTTTTGGTTGTTGTTGTTTTGTTGAAATTAAACAAGTGCTCTCTGTGACCCTGCAGTCTGACCCCAGTTTCCAAAATAAAACAAGCTAGGGTATGCGAAGAATTTCAATTTGAGTAGTTTACACGTGATAAAGGGTATTCTATTCTAGCAATAAGCAAGAGAGAAGGCAACATGAAGTTATGGATGAGACAGAGGAAATGAGTGTAGTCAGCACTTCAAATTGTACCTTTTAAAGCACAGGGATCTGTACTTTTACTTAAGTGAAGGTAAAAAGTGTGTACGTTTGGCTTCTCTGCTTATAACACATTGAATAAATATGAATAATAAAAGAAAAAATATGTTTAATACCTCAATGTAGTGATGGATTCTCTCTACTGAGGTGAAGCGAGCTTCTGTCTCAGAAGCGAGGCGGACGGTGAACTGGAACAGACCGGTCAGCTAAAGGAGACAGACACAATTGTTTTGTATTGTGTTACTCTTTGGTGCAAAAATGGGTTTTGAAAAAAGATTGCTCGTTCTTCAGAACCAATGGCAGATTTCTAAACGCACTGTAGAACTACAGATTACTGTAGTAACTTACCTGTACAGCATAGGATATTGCCAGGCCTGCATACGCAGGGGAAATCTGTCCATGCATGAGGACAATCATCAGTGCTGTGATGCTGATAAGCGCGACACTGATCACGTCCAGACGCACAGCAAGCCAGCGCATTGCACAGCTGAATAGGTAAAACGGGGCCTGATTCTGATCCAGCAGCTCCCGATACCTGTGGGGAAAACGGTCAAAGTGGAAATGTAAGCCATCAGTGTGGTTAAGGTTCTGTTGTAGTGATCAGATGTTATTGACTGATCTTCAGTAATCACACAGCGAACCTAAAATCTATCCTAGGAACATCGATCTGAGGCAACATTGACTGGTAGACGACTAGTCTAATTTATATATATATATATATATATATATATATATATATATATATATATATATACCGTAAATTTCGGACTATAAGCCGCTACTTTTTTCCTAGGTTTTGAACCATGCGGCTAATAATAAGGTGCGGCTATTCTGCAGATTTTTTTTTTAGAATCAAAACTAAGACAAAATAAATGCAAAGAAGAAGAATGCGCTAGTTCCTCTTTAGCAGATATAAGTGGGTAGAAGCGGATAGAAGGAGGACAAACTCTATCTTTACAAGGTTAAGGTGACGTCATTTCACACACAGGAGAAATGAAGATAAATACTGTAAATAGCGCTTATTTTCTCTTGGTTCTGTCCCGTTTTAATCAGCAAAATTTCTGCTCAGTGTCCCCCCCACCCCCCCCCCCCCCCCACCCCGGGCCCCCCCCCCCCCCCCCCCCCCCCCCCCCCCCCACACCACACACACACACACACACACACAAACAAATCATCCAAAGTTGTTCTTGATTTTCCCTCTCCCGATATAAGGCCCGGTTCACCCTACAATCCCCGTCCGGGCTCGTAGCACATACCTAGTGTCGCGGACACGGACGCTCGATATATGTTTATGCCTAACCTTTGTCTGTTCCCGATTCACGCCCCCCCCCCCCCCCCCGGACTTCCAAGTCTCCGGTACTCCCGGTACCACGGCGCGCAGAGCGCGTAAGGCTCCCTAGCCTGTCTGGCCGCTCCGTATGAGCGGCGTCTCCTGAGTTCTTTATTCTAATAAATCCTGTTTTGTATGAATTCCGGATCTCCGCGTCTCTGTGCAGCGTCCACCGTTACACCGTGTTAAAATACAGGTTAGGAAAGGATCTATTTAGGTACATACATGTACATTTACAATTCAAAAGCGGATGCGGCTTGTATGCAGGTGCGGCTTATTTATGAATGAATTTTTTTTTTTTTTTTTTTTAAATAGAGCGGATGCGGCTTATATGCAGGTGCGCTTTATAGTCCGGAATTTACGGTATATATATATATATATATATATATATATATATATATATATATATATATATATATATATATATATATATATATATATATATATATACACGCACACACATATACATACATACATACATATATATATACACATACATATGTGTTTTGAAAAGTAAGAAAAGCAAATAAACAATACTATTTATTACGTGAGTAATATTGTACTTGTGTATAACTGTTGCTGACTATACACATTACTACACAGTAAAATATTACTCCACAAAAGTTTGCCTGTAAAAATACTTAAGCCTCGACGATTTATTATTGCTATAATGTTAGTATTTTGTGAAAAAAAATATGTTAATGACTGACTGAAGTGATCATGACCCCAAAAACTTCTTTTCTACTACTCCAAAAAACAAAAAAACACATGTGCAAATAAGATGAGAAGCGAGACGGTAATGCCCCTTGATTGACAAACTTGTGCGCTGTACATAATCGTACACAGTCCCAAAGCAAAAACATAATGTAATATATAATTATAATAATTCGTGTAATTCTATAGAGTAGCAAAGTTTCAGACAGTGGAGGAAACCAGAGAAACCAGAGAAATCTACATGGATAGGAGGCAAATGTAGGAAACTGCCTGACCCGAGAACCCTGGCGATAGGCGTTAGCTGCCATCGAAACCTGCTCCAGCACAAGTACATAATGGAATCCCCACAAGCACATGGCAAGTAAAAGACGAGTGTACTGTACAAAATCCTGTCCTCAAACCCAATGAACAATGAACTGGAAACCACGGAGCTCTAGAAAAGCCCTGATGTCACTAGCTCTTGGATTCTTTTTAGACACAGTAAAACTCGATTTATTATGGGGCAAAATATGATAAGACGAAGGAACAACTCTTTAGATCCAGTAAACGCCAGGTTTCAAACCGAGCCGTACCTGCGGAGAAACTCGTCTCCCTTGCCGTAGGCCTGCACTGTGCTCAGGCCCTGGATGCTGGAGGCGATGTGGGAGAGGAAAGGCGACTGCGTGACATTGTCTAGCCGTTTCAGCTCACGTATGAAGACCCGCGAGACAGCGTGGAGCACAGTGAAGAGGAGCACCAGTGGACCGACAGCCACCAGGAACCAAGGGAAGACGCTGCTGATGACACCCAGACAGAACAACACCAGGATCACGTTCTGGATGAACATCTCCGCCTGGAACGGCAGACGTGTGTCCACTGGGAAAACGGGAGACCAAAAGATACGAGTGTAAGCTTTTTACAGCTATGACGCGGTATTAAAAACGTTTTCAACAGTGTACTATTTATTTGTTTACACACTACTTTAACAACAAAAGCGTCTGGACGTTCAAATCACTCAATCAACGCCATACCTTCATCCATGTCTTTGGAGAATCGGTTGAGGATCCGTGTCGTAGGTGTGGTGTCAAAGAACTTCATAGGGCTGCGAAGAATCTTCCGGAAAAGTTCCTCATGAAGCCGAGACGAGGCACGCAGAGTTCCCTGTCCAAAAAAACAAAAACAACAACAACAACAACAAATGAATAGGATCAATACAGGGAAGGCAGGACAAAAGACATTGCTGTTCAAGGCGTACATTCTGCGTAGAAGCGAACGCGAGCTCACCTTCACAAAAATGACACCTCTGAAGAGTTTAAGTAAGAGCATAATGCCCATGGACATGGTGTACACTGCAGCGTAGTACTGCATCAGAGGGTTGTCCCGCATGCTGTCGCTCACCACAGAGCTGTTCCCAACAATCACTGTAGTGTTCTGCACAACAATAAAAAAAAAGAGAATATCATATCGGCTCTGTACTGTTCCAAAATTACACCCGGTGGTAATTACATTATGGGACATAGGTGTTCGTTCGTTAACAAGCACATGCGCTAGATGGTTAAACAGAAAGAAAACAAATGCAATGACGTAACCCTCTTATCCGACGGAAGACAAAACCGCCAATCCGAAACCCCTGCGAAATTTCCTCCTGCAATGAGGACACTCCCACAGTGTCACGTAAAACAGCGCCATCAGCAAATGAAATATTCACATGGCCTTCTCCCGTTCCACCTGCTTTTATATGTCGGTTGCGTTACTCTTTCACACGCTGATGCAAACACGGAGCTCACAATAGCTGTAGCTAAAAGCTGCCACAAAAGACCTTTAAAGCGACACTGCACAGCAGTCTTCATTAAAAATGGAAAAGTCATAAGCATGCAGTTAAACACCCAATCAAGCAAACTTCAAAAATTCTAAATCCAATGGCCAGAGCTTTAAGAGATTCACACCAAACACAGGGCCAGATCTCCTGGACCTTTTGTTGACTAGTGGTGTCCAAAGTTCATCCAGGGAATTTCACACTCACATAAAGGTTTCCAGAGAATGTTCAAAAAAAGAAAGAAAGAAAAAAAAACTCCAGGAAAAATAGCACAGATATTTAATCATTCATTCATTCATCTTCTACCGCTATATCTGATCTTCTCTCGGGTCACGGGGAGCCTGTGTCTATGGGCATTAAGGCAGGATACACCCTGGATGGAATGTCAACCCATCGCAGGGCACACACTCACACACACACACACACACACACACACACTAGGGACAATTTTCCAATCAACCTACCGTGCATGTTTTTGGACCGGGAGGAAACCGGAGAACCCGGAGAAAAAACCCCTGAGAACATGCAAACTCTACACATACATGGCCTAGACAAGAATCGAACCCGGACCCTGGCGGTGTGAGGCGAACGTGCTAACCACCAAGCCACCGTGCCCCACTCAGATATTTAATACAAAATAAAATAAAAAAAAGTACTTGATCATAAAAATGTTTTTTTTTTTAAATATTAATATTAATACTAATAAATACAATTAAAATAATTACTATACCACTACCACTATAATAAACGTTCAGGAAAATAACGACGCACTCAAGCTGAAACGAAAAAGAACAACCTCAATAAAGAAAAAGAGTTACATCCAAAAAAGACACTTCAAATAAACAGCATGTGTTGTCAGTGATTCACCTCTAGAGGCCGCTCTCATACTGTATAATACACCCTGGAAAAACTATTGGCAAAAATTGATTCATCTTTCCACCTCCATACAACCACAATGGGCAGAAAAGCAAATTTGAGATAGATATATACATAGCCTGCGATAAGCTATAGATAGATAGATAGATAGATAGATAGATAGACAGATAGACAGATAGATTTTGAGATAGAGACAGCCTGTGATAATAGGACAGTATACAATATCAGCCAAACACACAAACCTGAGACGCCCAAACTGAGGATTAACAGAAAAACTGCGGTAAAACTGTGTCACATTGTCAAATTTGGAATTAGCGGCACATTTTGGGGGTGTTAGCTTTTAGTACAAGCGAAGCAGCAAGGACTGAAAAGCACCACAATGCGAAACAGAGTGATATCAACATTCATATTAATTCATGGACAGTTAACAGTAACAGCCCTCCCATGACTCCACCACTCCATGTTATCTTACCCCGCTGCCCTGCTTGATCCAATAGCTGAGCCACCAGTTACTGAAGGCGGTGCTGCCCACATTGAGGATGAAGAGGGCCAGGATGAAAAGGAAGACCGGCAAGCCACCTAAAGATTGAATATACAATCTGTACACCGCGCAGGGGACTGAACCTTTACCGCGCTCTTCAGCTTGCATCAGCTGACCTGGAGGAACATTAAGACAGTGAGATAGATTAGACACGTTTCCGTTATAAAACAAACGGGGTGTGACGCAGTGGCAACCTGAATCTATTCGCTCATCGGAATATTCACATCTGGATTGCGAATTATAACAAGTGCCGTGTTTATTGGATGTGTGTTTATTGGTACATAAACATAAACGCGGTGTTTAGTTAAACAGACTAAACGAGTTACTCGAGGAAATGTTACAGCCCTCATTAAAATTCGTTTGATGATCCGAATCATTTAAAAAAAATGAAAATAGGCAAATAGTAAAATAGGAAACGTTGCTTGGAAACGTTCTACAAAAATGTCGTGTATTACAAAAAATCTTTTCAAGAGCACTGCAAGATACCATCTCGAAAGATTTACCGTTAATTTGCACATAACATGGTTGGTGACGTATATGTGTACCATGTGTACCCCCCTAAATGTTTCTTTTCTGAGGTAAATTCAATACATTTGTGAGGTATGCGGTTAAACTAAATCCTGATAGTGATGCTGGTTGTGTTTTAGTGACTCGTACACTCAGTACTTCACCCTACCGTTGTCCTTGCTGGGAGCTTTCTCTTTCTTTACAGATCCTGCCTTGGCGTTTTCACCTCGTTTCTTCAGAGAACTCCCGGCGGTTTTGTTTGGCAACTATTAAAAAAAACAACAACAACATTTAAATTAACTTTAGCTAATAATTAATCATTGATTCTTTTACGGAAATTCCTGAAATCTCTTTTGAAGGCCGATAAGCCTTTATTTCGGCTGAAAGTAAAGTGTACGTTATACTAAACTGCATTATGTTAAAAATGAAATTTGAAAAATATATTCAATCAATAGTTAGAAAACAATACTATTAAATTTGCTTAGCTTAAATAGTTTTACTTTATAATGAAGGTAAAATTAGGTACAGTAAAAGCACCATGTCAACAATTTCTCATTCATTCATCTTCTACCGCTATATCCGATCTTCCCTCGGGTCACGGGGAGCCTGTGCCTATCTCAGACGTCTATGGGCATTAAGGCAGGATACACCCTGGATGGAATGCCAACCCATCGCAGGGCACACACACTCACACACACACACACACACACACACACACACATTCATACATTCACACATGCTTGGCCCCGGTATGGCCAAGCTGCCGCCCTTGGGTCCTTGAGCAAGACCCTTAACCCTCTGTGCTCCAGGGGCGCCGTTTCATGGCTGACCCTGCGCTCTGACCCCAACTACCAACGTCAAGCTGGGATATGCGAAGAAAGAATTTCACTGTGCTGTAACGTATATGTGACAAATAAAGGCTATTATTATTATTATTATTATTATTATACACTAGGGACAATTTTCGAAGGTGGCAATCAACCTGCCGTGCATGTTTTTGGACAGGGAGGAAACCGGAGAACCCGGAGAAAAAACCCCAGAGGCACGGGGAGAACATGCAAACTCCACACACACATGGCCGAGACGGGAATCGAACCCGGACCCTGGTGGTGTGAGGCGAACATGCTAACCACTAAGCCACCGTGCCCGTCAACAAGTTCTTTTATAGTAAAATAGACTAATACAGCTATGCAGGCTTTACACTCTACAGCAGGGGTGTCAAACTCCATTCCTGGAGGGCCGCAGCCCTGCAGTGTTTTGTTCCAAACCCTGCTCCAATATACATACCATGTAGTTTTCAAATAAGCCTTAATGACTTGATTATTTGGATCAGGTGTTTTTAATTATGCTTGAGTTTAGTTAAGTTAGTTTGACACGCCTGGTTTGGAGCCAATTAGAACAACAACAAAAAAGGATAGTAAAAATATTTTCCCACAAAATCATATTTATTAGCAGAAGATGAAGGAAGGTAGGAGAAATTCTTAGCATACTTTGAGGAAGCTCTCAAATATTAAGTTCTAGAAGGGCAGAGTTTTAGCTTCTACCATAATTAAATCACACCTGATCCAAACTAATCAAGTCATTAAGGCTTATTTGAAAACTACATGGTATGTATATTGGAGCAGGGTTGGAACAAAACACTGCAGGGCTGCGGCCCTCCAGGAACCGAGTTTGACACATGTGCTCTACAGCCATCTGCATGTAATTTCAGTGGCCGCTTATGAGAAACATAAAGCTTACAAAAAACTCCCCTTATTTCTTACGCTCAAAAGTATGGATACAATTTGCAAAAAATGAAGACAAAGCTAAGTGAAATTAAAGTAATAAACTAATATGTTGCAAGCAAGGTGTCACAAAGCAACACGTGGCGTATGGAATCTGGGACTTGACGAACAACCATACTAATACTTATTGTTAAGAACCAAGTTTCTGATTGAACAGATTTATGCAAACCTGCTGTTGAACCTGCTGAATTAAAAATAGTGGCCTACTTGGATGGCTTTTTTTTCCCTGAAAAGGATATTTTTAATAACCTTTACTATGAAGATATGTGTTGTGGGGCTTGTTATGGGGTTGTCAGAAACCTATTATGGATAATGAATATATTATTTCATCCCAAAGGAAACAATATATTAATTATCCATAATCGGTTTCTCGTCAGGTTTCGATTCCCGTCTCGGCCATGTGTGTGTGGAGTTTGCATGTTCTCCCCGTGCCTGAGGGTTTTTTTTCTCCGGGTTCTCCGGTCCAAAAACATGCACGGTAGGTTGATTGGCACCTTGGAAAATTATCCCTAGTGTATGAATGTGTGTGTGTGAATGTGTGTGTGCCCTGCGATGGGTTGGCATTCCATCCAGGGTGTATCCTGCCTTAATGCCCATAGACACCTGAGATAGGCACAGACTCCCTGTGACCCGGTAAAGCGGTAGAAGATGAATGAATGACTAGGTTTCTCAGGACAAGCACAAATAGCAGGTCCTAACCTCGATAAAAGGGGCGTCGCCGAGCTGCAGGTTGTTAAACATGGCAGCGTAATCTCCGTTTAGATTCATCAGGTCTTCGTGGCTTCCTTTCTCTGTGATGCTTCCCTCTCGCATAAAGATCACTTCATCGCAGTCCACTAAGTACTAGTTCAAAAACATCACACACATGTATGTTTCAAATGTTACTTCACATAACCATCAAACTGATATGAATTCACCATCAAAGGATATGAATTCACAATAATTATGATGGAAAACTGCAGCACCGTGAATCAAACCAAGTCTATGTAGGAATCGTATCCATACCTGCAGCTGGTGTGTGACAAAGACGATGGTCTTGCCGCACAGTTGCTTCTTTATAGCGTTGTTAAAAATGTGGTTGCTCACATGGGCATCTAAAGCACTGAGAGGGTCATCCAGGATGTAGATGTCCCTGTCACTGTAAAGCGCCCGAGCCAGACTGATCCTCTGCCGCTGACCGCCGCTCAGATTCGCCCCTCGTTCGCCAATCTAGTAAACACAAGCTACTTATTTGTATGTCGATGAGTAGCTACATAACTCAATTTATCTGTCATATACCATACTATATACAGACGTGGACAAAATTGTTGGTACCCTTTGGTCAATGAAAGAAAAAGTCACAATGGTCACAGAAATAACTTTAATCTGACAAAAGTAATAATAAATAAAAATTCTATAAATGTTAACCAATGAAAGTCAGACATTGTTTTTCAACCATGCTTCAACAGAATTATGTAAAAAAATAAACTCATGAAACAGGCATGGACAAAAATGATGGTACCCCTAGAAAACACAGAAAATAATGTGACCAAAGGGACATGTTAATTGAAGGTGTGTCCACTAATTAGCATCACAGGTGTCTACAACCTTGTAATCAGCCATTGGGCCTATATATATGGCTCCAGGTAATCACTGTGTTGTTTGGTGATATGGTGTGTACCACACTCGACATGGACCAGAGGAAGCAAAGGAAAGAGCTGTCTCAAGAGATCAGAAAGAAAATTATAGACAAGCATGTTAAAGGTAAAGGCTATAAGACCATCTCCAAGCAACTAGATGTTCCTGTGAGTACAGTTGCACATATTATTCAGAAGTTTAAGATCCATGGGACTGTAGCCAACCTCCCTGGACGTGGCCGCAGGAGGAAAATTGATGACAAATCTAAGAGACGGATAATCCGAATGGTAACAAAAGAGCCTAGAAAGACTTCTAAAGAGATTCAAGGTGAACTTCATGCTCAAGGAACATCAGTGTCAGATCGCACCATCCGTCGTTGTTTGAGCCAAAGTGGACTACATGGGAGACGACCAAGGAGGACACCATTGTTGAAAATGAATCATAAAAAAGCAAGACTGGAATATGCCAAACTACATGTTGACAAGCCACAAAGCTTCTGGGAGAATGTCCTGTGGACAGATGAGACAAAAATCGAAGTTTTTGCCAAGGCACATCAGCTGTATGTTCACAGACGAAAAAATGAAGCATATCAAGAAAAGAACACTGTCCCTACTGTGAAACATGGAGGAGGCTCTGTTATGTTCTGGGGCTGCTTTGCTGCGTCTGGCACAGGGTGTCTTGAATCTGTGCAGGGTACAATGAAATCTCAAGACTATCAAGGAATTCTAGAGAGAAATGTACTAGCCAGTGTCAGAAAGCTTGGTCTCAGTCGCAGGTCATGGGTCTTGCAACAGGACAATGACCCAAAACACACAGCTAAAAACACCCAAGAATGGCTAAGAGGAAAAAATTGGACTATTCTAAAGTGGCCGTCTATGAGCCCTGACCTCAATCCTATTGAGCATCTTTGGAAGGAGCTGAAACATGCAGTCTGGAAAAGGCACCCTTCAAACCGGACACAACTGGAGCAGTTTGCTCATGAGGAGTGGGCCAAAATACCTGCTGAGAGGTGCAGATGTCTCATTGACAGTTACAGGAAGCGTTTGATTGCAGTGATTGCCTCAAAAGGTTGCGCAACAAAATATTAAGTTAGGGGTACCATCATTTTTGTCCATGCCTGTTTCATGAGTTTATTTTTTTACATAATTCTGTTGAAGCATGGTTGAAAAACAATGTCTGACTTTCATTGGTTAACATTTATAGAATTTTTATTTATTATTACTTTTGTCAGATTAAAGTTATTTCTGTGACCATTGTGACTTTTTCTTTCATTGACCAAAGGGTACCAACAATTTTGTCCACGTCTGTATAAGCGTCAAGTAACAAACTACAAATACTTCAATTCCTTACTTAAGTAGAAATTTCGGGGATCTATACTTTTTAATTCTACTCCTTACATTCTCCCACAATTGTCTGTACTTTCTACTCTTTATATTTTAAAAATACAGAAGTACTATTAAATACTATAGTACTATTACTACTTAAGTCTATTAAAACACTAGTATCTATACTTCTAACCTGAGTAATGAATGGGAATCATTTTGACACCAGCGACTATACCAGAGATCTGTTCTTGAATCTGATTGGTCGGACTGAATCTGATTGGAAAAGCTCTAGTTCGTTTGCAGATGACAGATAACGGCTTACCTCAGTCAGGTCAGAGTTAGGAAGTAAAGCCAGGTCCGGTCTCAGAGAGCAGGCACTCAATACCGCCTGGTACCTACGGCAATCAAGATTAGGTGACATATTATGGGATGGAGAGATGGTCACGCAGAAAGCCACATTTCTGTTAAATCTTATGGGCCGAGAAGCTTGATTAATCTTCTTATTTTACCTGATGATATGCAAATGGGAAGTGTGAAGTGACCAATAAAAAACTGCCTTTTTGTCTAGATGTCATGTTTTGTATAATAGGTCTGTCCATCATCCTGACAGTCCTTAAATTCAATTCATTGTTATTTGTATAGCGCCTTTAACAATGGACATTGTCTCAAAGCGCTTTTACCCACATAAAGCGCTAATAAAAGAACGTACGTATAAAGGATTTCATAATAAATGACATTTTGAAAAATCTTCCGCGTTATTTTCTTACTGACAGTTAGACAAATGTAAAAGGTATTTAAATACGCCATTAATGGTACCATGAATAAAATCCTTTCATCGACCTTTATTCTTTGGCGCAGCAACTTACCTTTCCTCCTCATAATCCTTCCCGAAAAGTATATTGTTACGAAATGTAGCGTTAAGGATCCAGGCTTGCTGGGCCACGTACGCAAAGTTCCCATCGACTGCCACCGTGCCCTCAAGCAGAGTCATCTAATTAATGGACAGAACAGTGTCTCACCAAATCAGCCTTTATATCAAAACTATATTAGCACTATGAGGCAGTAGATGGTACCTGGCCAAGTATGGCAGAGATTAGCGAAGTCTTTCCACTGCCAACACTGCCACAGATCCCCACTAGCTTTCCCTGTACACAGCATGGGTCAAAATAAAGACATGGTTAGGACAAGAGGATGCATGTTCACATTCATTCATCTTCTACCGCTATATCCGATCTTCCCTCGGGTCACGGGGAGCCTGTGCCATCTATGGGCATTAAGGCAGGATACACCCTGGATGGAATACACCCAAAGAAAGAATGTCACTGTGATGTAATGTATATGTGACAAAGCCCATTCTTCTTCTGGAGGTGATTTTTGTTCATCAGCCACAATGGTGTTAATAAAGTCAGGTACTCATGAAGGAGGCCTGGGGTTCAGTCAGCGTTCCAATTCATCCCAAAAAGGGTCGGGATCAGGGTCTATAGCAGGAGCTGCTCCAACCCATATATAGCAGAATTTCATGGAGTTTGCTTTGTTCACATGGGAACTGGAACAGGTCTGGCTGAAGTGAAGGGAAAGTTTCATGCTACTGCATCCAAAGACATCCTGTGCCTTCAGCCAGTCAGGTATCCCAATACTTTTGTAAATATAGTTATAATATTGCCTTTATTTGTCACATATAAATTACAGCACAGTGAAATTCTTTCTTCATATCCCAGCTTGTTTGGAAGCTGGGGTCAGAGTGCAGGTTCAGCGATGATACAGCGCCTCTTGGAGCACAGAGGGTAAGGGCCTTGCTCAAAGACCTAAGGGTGACATCTTGGCGAGACCACAGTATCACAGTAACACTTAATACTACTATAAGATTGAGGATGTTTGTGTTGTACTGTATGCAGTTATAACGTCTTATAAAGGGAATCGAGATCCGCTTTCCTAAGTGTAACAGTACATTATATAACTTGAATTCGAGAATCCGAACCTTCTGTATGGTGAGGTCGATACAATGCAAGGTCCTCTGCAGCCGCTGGCTTATAGTTGGTACAGGCAGGGTGTGGTCTTCCACTCCTGAGGGCAATTCGGTCAAGAGCCGCCCGTGGTGCTCATCGTCCGCCATCCCACAATGGCTCGGATCCTCTTTCTGGTATCTTTTCTTGCGCGCCGCTCTCTGACTCAGTCCTACGTAGGGAGTGCCACGCGGTGTAGGCTGGGCGCTGTGCCCGCCCGTCTCCCAGGCCAAACTCGCCCCGCACAGTTCCACGGATATATTCGTGCTCTGCGGTCGCTCGCGGACGATCTTAATCTCAGCCATCAACAGGACACTCTGGAATATTCCACAAATCTCATCGCATCAAATGACCAGAAGGTAATTACGAAAGTGGTAGAAAATCCAGCTAAGAGAAAGAAAGGGAAAAAAGAAAAAAGAGAAAACGCTCACCTTGAACCTCTCCATCGCGACTGATGCTTCAGAAAGGGACTTGACTGAGAAAGGGGTGACTTTCAGGGCAAAGGTCATGGCATTGAAGACTGTCACAACAGTAAATGCCTGTAAAATGGCACATGTTTAGAATTTCCTGTAGATAAAACTCTACAAAAGTGGCTACGAAAGTGGGTTAATAGGGTCTACCTGAGCAGCAGTGAGGTCATAACCTAGCAGCATATGGGTGGAGAAGGTAGCCACGCTCGCAATCACCACGACGATGGGAGCCACGCCAACGGTAATGCTCTGGAAATATCCTGTCCGCTCCAGGATCTGACGTTCTTCGTCTCTTATTCCTGCGACATGACATTCAGAGTGTAATTCCAAACGACAGACTGAAAAGCGCCACGATACACCGAAGTGCTAGCACCCTTACTTCGCAGGTCTTGTGAAAAAGCCTTGACCCAGGCATACATCTTGATGAATTTGATGTAGTTTAGGATCTCGTTCATTTTCTGAACGCGTCGGTCCGTCACAGCGACCCCCTTCCTCCTGAAGTAGGCAGTGAGTCTGGAGCTGAACATCTATTTGAGAAAAAAAACGGAATGGTTTTTAGAACGCAAAATCCTTCCGTATTCCGGAAAATATGTAGAACGGCTTACCATTGTTGGGTAGAAAAGGATGAACACAGCAGAGCCTAGTAGTGATGTGGGTCCAAGCACTGAAAGGTTGTAGGCCATTCCCAACACCGCCACCAGGGGGCCACCTGCCAACAAGCTGCCCATGGCTGCTGCCTCGAACATGCGCTGGCCGTCGCTCGAGCACATGTTGATTAGCTGGAAAAATCAGCGAGTGTACATGTATACCGTAGTACATTTTACTGCTTACTGCCATGTCGTATTCTCCACCGATGTCTGAATTTTCACTTAGGGTGAGTTTAACCTGACTACCTATAAAGTGAAGGTCACAATTTGCATATATTGTCCACCTCATCAAACCAACCCTTGTAGCTGAGGATATAGATCAGGGGTGTGGCTATTCTAGCAGAAACCAAGATCTTAAACCAATCAATATCTCAATAACCAATCAGAATCAATATCTATATATCATATACGTTTATATATAGTTTATTACATTTAAGACATTTGTTGCACACTTCCTTAACTGGAACGACTTGTATTTGATCTCCTTCATACAAATGAGGGTTAAAAGTCAAGCTCAGTGGCAGCTTTTTGGAGCTGGGGTTTGATCTCACAACCTCCAACTCTAAAGTCCAATGCCTTAACCACTTGCTCGCCATTATACACCTATACCTTACACCGAGCAGGCATAACATTATGACCACAAGAGCTCATCTGGAGGATCGGACCACATGCCTTTGGTCCTCACTAACATCGATGAGCCTTGGCCCGCCCATGCTTCCTTGGAGCACTTTTCATAGATTTGGAGGATTTCAACCTGGGAAGACCCAACAACAGCTGTCGATTTGAAGATGCCCTTTCCCAGTCGTCGTCAAGCCATCACAACCGAGCCCTTGCTCAAGTCCTTACTAAGATATATATATATATAAGTAAGATATTATCCCGCTTATTCTACCGCTTTATCCAATCTTCCCTCAGGTCACGAGGAGCCTGTGCCTATCTCAGGCGTCTATGGGCATTAAGGCAGGATGGAATGCTAACCCATCACAGGACACACACACTCACATTCACACACACACTCATACACTAGGGACAATTTTCCAAGGTGCCAATCAACCTACCGTGCACAGGTCGGGGGTTCAAGCCCCAGTATTGCCAAGCTGCACTATTAGGTCCTTGAACAAGGCCCTTAAACCCTCTTTACCCCTTCCAAACAAGCTGGGATATGCAAGAAAGAATTTCACTGTGCTGTATATGTAATAAATAAAATCTATTAAATTCTATAAAATCCATCCTACCTAATAATGCATGTCCGTGTCTTGATGTATACGTACTCACCTCTCCGACCGACTTCTCGCGCAGGCTGCGGAGGTGCAGGATCTTGTGGAAGGCCATGGTGAGGATGGCGCCGCGCAGGCGCGTGCCCGTGCGGTAGTTGAGCGCCCAGGTGAGGGCAAGCGACCAGGAGCGCAGAAGCTCGGCGCCCAGCATACCAAGCACCAGCAGGAGACCGTAGGGCAGATCAGGCTCACTCTTCTGAGTGTACTCCAACAATCTCCTTACCACAAAGGCCTATAGAGAAAGGGAGGACGAGCAAGGGGGCGACAGGACACAGCACGCGTGACTGAAGGCACACACGCACAGACACACACCCAACGCCACCTCGCATTAACAGTCCTACCTCGCTTCGCAATGTCTTATTCGTTCTAGCTATGCAAAGTGCACTAGATGCCGTATCGGAGTGCACTAGATGCTTTGGCTGAGAGAAATGGACTGAATGGTGTTCTAATGGAGTAAAAGAAATTCAGTGAAGGTGTAGAAAACTCTACAGAGAAGAAACAGCAGCCATTTTTGAAATTGTGTTCTAATCGTTTTACCTTATTTGGCCCTTTTTCTCTACCCCTTCGAAAAGAACAAGAGAGACAATAAAACTAAGTTGTTTTTTTGTGTTTTTTTTTTTACAAATTAAAAACAATGCAAAGCTAACTTGTTATTATAGACATCCCTTTTTTTTTGTCTCGGATTCAAAGGCATATTTTACCTACAGTCACATCAGGCTGGGATACAGGACGGAGACGCACTTTTGTTTTAATACCTGAAAATCAATATCGGTTAAATAAAAAAAAATAAATAATGAAAAAAATAAATAAATAAACAAATCAAAATTAGGAGCAAAAGAGCATATAAGTATAGGAGACAAGAACAAGAACAGCCAGTTGAGCATCGCACAAACACCACATACACATCACTCGTCATTTCGCACACGTAGGCATTCGGGAGATCTCGTCATACACACTGAGAACATTCGCCACCATTCGCATGTGGTTCATCACAGCAGAAAGATTTTATTTAAAAAAAAAAAAAAGAAAAGAAAAAAAAAAAACCTCGAGTTTTCAAAGTTATGACATCCATGATGCACATTCGTGAAACCATAAAAAAACAACAACAAAACAACATACGGCAGGAAAACAAAATACACAAGATGCAGACGAAATAAAACTTAAAAACGAGTTTAGGTCAAAGGTCTTCCAATCTCTCATCGGCGCAAGAGTCATTTGTAATTTGTCATTTGTAACATGTCTTCTTGTTTAGTTGTAATTCGGCTCAGTGGAACAGCTTTTTTTTCTTTTTTTTTTAAATAAAAAATCCCCACAAACGATAAAAAAAAAAAAAAAAAAAAAAAAAAGACCACTAAGGTCACCGAAGGAGTCCATAGATGATGTTTTCAAAGAAACGTACCGTACAAAGAAAAAAAAAAAAAAAAGAAAAAAAAAAAAAAAAGAAACGAGGTTGGGTTCATAATGGCAGTATAAGAGCTTTATCAGTCCAAATAAGACTTTCAATAGTGGAACACAAGTCCGGTTTCGGGCAGGAAAAAAATAAAAAATAAAAAATCTGCTTTGCTAAAATCGTCCGTGCAGTAGCTAAATAGCGGACATGGAGTCCACAATTACAAATGACACATTAGACAGCTGTAAGCGTAAATCATTTTTCCAAAACCAGTGACATTTTTTTTTCTCTGCTGGATCAAATCAAGAAACATTTGTTTTGGATTTGTAAGGGCAAATTAGAGATACGAGAGTGTGGAGCTGAGAGATTTTTTTTTTTTAAAAAAGGGGGGGGGATAGGATAGAAAAAGAGAGGGAGATAGAGAGACAGAGAGAGAGAGAGAGAGAGAAAAAACAGAAGGGAGGGTAAAGGAGCATAAACTCTTGATCCAGCCCTGCATAAGGAAACGTGCCCTTACCTCGCGGGCGTCATCACGTGTTCTGTCTGCCAGTGTTCACTCCGCTGGTAAAACCGACACCCTGTGGAATCTAAAGAATAGCCTCTGTCACATGTCTCTCACATGGGGCCACAGCCACCTCTTTCCCCCCGAGCAAACCCCCCCACCCCACCCACCCCCACACACATCATCACTTACTTTACCCCCATCCACCTCCCCTCCCTCCACATTACCCTTTATCTTCCCCAAAAAAGTCACCTGACTCAAAAAAAAAAGAATAAAAAAAGGGAAGGAAAGCTTCCTTCAGCTAGATTATCACTACTGTGTTTTAAAAATGCATTAACAGGTCGAATTTGGGTCAAACCTGGACTCCTCCATAGGGTGAGGGAGGCAGAGACTTGCCGTGTCACCATGGAGGGACAGTGACAGAAGCTCTCCTTGTAAAGCCAGTTAGCCTAACGTCCTAGCCTCCTGCTTTCCGCGTCAATGCCATACAATACAAGGACGTCTACGGTCTCTGGTTAGTCTGACTACAAAGAAGATTTCAGTTGTTTCACTTCTGGGCACTTCAGAACACTTACATGGGGTGGGTTGTTTGGACATTGTTTTTTTTTTTGCAGTCTAATTTCATACTTTTCAGTGGTGTGAATATTTGACAAGGTGGGAAAAAATCATTGAAAAGGTGTGGCTACTATTATATACACAATATACACAATAATTCCCCTTACCCAAATGCAGTATTAGTGCAATGAGGCTGAGAAACTGCATATGTAGGGAAGAAATAAAGATTTTAAGGAAGGGTAAGACGGACTTCCTTACGTAACTGATGAGCTAATCGGTAAAACGATTGAGCAAAAACCTAAAGGAGAAACCGCCGGTCATGTGATCGACTGCATTGTGGAAAGGGGAAATGTGTACGAGTTCCAAATTTCCTTTAAGTCATCACATTCTTTAAAAAAAAAAGGTCGTCCAAAACATTTCATGTACTCACCGATGCCCCAGCAAGTGCTGTGAAGGACCCAAAATAAAACAGAACTGCCCCTGAAGCCCTCCTTAACAACATGGATTCTATCTAAAGTGAAAGCAAAGTGGAAACCTTTCCGGTTAATGCAATTTCATTTCATATAGTACTAGTATATTATATATATATATATATAGATATATATATATATATATATATATATATATATATATATATAAAATATACAAACCAACCAAGTGCATAAAAGACTTTTTTTTTGGCCATGGGGAACAATGTGATTTTTGTTTTTGCTTTGCTTTTTTTTTTTTTTTTAATCCTACAAAGAAAGAAACCTGTGATAGGACTAAGAAATTTCAGAATCAGACAAGGTAGAAAACATTTACTTGGCAGCTTTGGAAAGGGAAGGAAAAAAAAAACCTGGATAGAAATAAAGCAAATAAATGAAAGCAAAATAAAAATAAAACATAAATATCTAGTTGAAATGCAAGCTAATCCCAGGAAATAGGTCAATCACATAACATTCCCACATTTTGGTTTTGGAGCGTCACTGTTAGAGAGCACTAAATAAATCAATAGCGCTACATGTGAACGACCCATTATCGTAATCGTCTTGTGGCGACCACACTTAAACACAGAAAGCAACTCTTACGAACATGTTCCTATGCATCCTATTCACCTTCCCTGCCCCGTGAAAACACTCACCTTGGCGTGTTGACCTGAAGGGGCAGGCTTCGGTCAACCTCTGAGCTAATGATATATAGAAAGACAGAGTGATAGACAGCAAAAGGGAAGAGAGGAAAGAGAGAAAAGGAGAGGCAGGAGCTGAGATGGTGTTACTTACTGGGCCACTGAAGCCCGCGAGCTGAGTGACCATGAGGCACAGGATGGACAGCAGCAACCGGGTACGACAGAACAGCCAGACAACGCGGTGAAGAGACGCCTGGTCCCCTCGCTCGTCCAGCTCCTTCAGCTCCTTCTCCCAAAGTCCCGCGAGTCTGCTCACACACACACACACACACACACACACACACACACACACACAGATGGATTCGCTTTCAGTGGGATCCACATGATCCGAGTCAAGTTGTGGCTGTTGTTTAATTTAAAAGCGTCACAGACAAAACCAGTACACAGTACAGCATGCACCGTCTGTGACGTAAAATACATTCAAAAGAAATATATACGCTATGGATGTAGAAGACGTGTTGATTTTGGAGTGTGTTTTTAATATGAGAGTTAGAGCTCTCACAAAAAAAGTCATATTGTAGAGTTTTGAAATAGTTCACGCAAAGGAAGCAAATGTTGAAAGTCTTGGACATTAATAATTATATTAATAATTAATATAGTTTTAATAAAGGACATCAATTGATTCAAATGTTCATTAAGGGAGGTGGGAGCTCAATGGTTAAAGTGTTGGGCTCTGGACCGGAAGATCGCAGGATCACATCCCAGCACCGCTAAGCTACCGGAAAGTGGGCCCTTGAGCAAGGCCCTTGACCCTCAGCTGTAAGTCGCTCTGGACAAGGACGTCTACCAAATGTTGTAAATGTTTATTTGTTTTTATTAAAAATTCTTAATTGTCGGGTACTTGAGTTGATTTTTTAAAATATATTCTGAGTATAGATTTCATGGTGTCATGATTTCAATATCATTTTTACTAAAAAAAAATATATAGCCAAATATATATATGTTGACCGCATTAATCGCATTAATGCGCTTCCGTTTTGCTGATCCTAATATTAACACGAACAAATAATACTATTTCCAGGCACCTGTTGGATGTATGCAATTACGTGATATTGATCCTGTTGATTGCTTTGTACAAAAGCCTAATCCATTCTACTGAATAGTCGAATTATAGATCACTAGCGTAAGGAACTGGAGTCCATGGAGTGCAACAACAAAAAATCCTTTTAATATATAGGAGAACATTTCCCTTACTGGACATAAACCTTTGGGCCTTTCTGTGTGCCAATGGTCAGAACCTGGCGATGAAGACATCCTTCAGGGCACACGTGTCAAACTGGTCATTTATTGTGGCCTGCAAGAGCGTGTAAGATTGCCTTAAAATAAGGCTATGCTGCTTTAAAGCATGCGTTGATAATAATCTCCCACAATGCATCCAGCCACTAGATCGAGGGCGATTTTTCCAACATTGAGAAATTTCTACAAATTATCCCCAAATGTCCAGGAACATGCACTTCCAAGAAAGATGGGAATGCGAATACGTGTGTGTGCTTCTTTTGTGTTATGATGCGGTGTCGCTCATCAAACAGTATACCCTGTCCTATAGTTACAACTGGCCCTTCGAGGACAAACCATAATGCTGATGTGGCCCACGGTGACAATGAGTTCCACACCCCTGCTTTAGAGAAAAGTTGCCACAAAAAAGGAAACCCAGTACCCTTTTCTTCACTTCATCACCACAACATGCATTCGGCCAATTAACTAAACCCAGGACGATCTCTATGAGCGAATATATTAGAATATAGGCCTATCTCTCCAAATGCCAACACTGGCAAACTCTCACTCATTCTTCAGAGTTCAGCAGAGTTGCTCTATATATGGGATAATAAGGATGTAATACAGTGGACATGGTTTCCTGTGCATATATGTTCCTGACACCATGAGGAATCAGGTTGTGCGGTTTAGGCCTCGACCACATCTTCATGAAACCACCCTGATCACACATTAGTATCGACTCTCGTGAATTTCGCCAGCGCTGTGATGTTCTAGCGATCGATTTTTCCAAAGCCTGTTGACCAATCCATGTCAGGACCCGAGCTTCACAAGCTACAGAGGATAACTCATATACACTCATAAAAAAAAAAAAAAAAAAAACATCAAACAGTCTCAAGAATAATGAACTGTGTATGGAGGAACTGTGTATGGTATACAGTGTATGGAGGAAAGAGTCAGATGGTTTCATACTGACCGTTTGCCATTGGTCTCACAGCTCTCCCACTGCGACACGGCCCAAATGTCCTCCAGTAGGAGCTGGCCTTTCTTGTGGGCCATTTTGGCCAGAGGTGTGAGCCAGCTAAAGGTCATGAAGGAGAGGAGGCCGGCATTGTCCACTGGATGTTCATGTCTGAAAGAAACATCAATAAAGTTCCTTAGGAACTTTTAAGACACGCTAGTTCCTTCTATGTCTTACATTATAGTGTCTAATGACAACCGTTACCTAAAATGTAAGTGAGAAATCAAGGAAGAGGCTTTACAAGAAAGCCCTAAAACCTGAGAGACCGTGAATGTTAAATAATTCTCATAACAATGCTAGTCAATTTAATCCTTTTGTGAAAAATCTATGAGTGTGTGTTTTAAAGTGCTATTATAGAAATGCACTTTAGAACAGGTTCCTGTGGTTTGCCTTAAGATAGAATTACTGCTAATTAGTCAATAGCTTTCAGACTAATCAGAAGAAAAGATTTGTTACAGAGCTGTGAAGTTTAACGAAATAAAAAGAACAAAGGTGCACTATACGCACACACACACACATTTTTATATATATATATATATATATATATATATATATATATATATATATATATATATATATATATATATATATATATATTCACGATTAATCGCACGCTTGCCACGAGTTAACTCAAGATTACTGGTATTTTATTTGCACATGTACCATAAATGAATACCTCATATTATTCACTATTCATTATTCATATTAACAATACTCTAATTGTCACAATATTTGTAAATATATAATAGTAAATGTATAATTTTCACTCAAAATCTCCCCCTTTAATACAATCACTACGAATTATTTAATGTTTATTTCAAATTGGAAATTGTTCTTTTAATATTAATTTCGTGTTAATTTCAATATTATTATGTTGGTGCGTTTTAATTGCAAAATGTGGTACGTGGCTCCTTTAAGAATTATGTTCTGGTTTCGGTTGCTTTCCCGTCTGTAATATAGTGAGTAGCTCATACTTGTTGTGAATGTCCAGCCAGTAGGCGTAATTATAGGAAATGTAGAAAGTGTGAGTGGATGGGTGTTTTCTTTTGTTAATAAAATATATCGCCTCTTTTATATTCCCTCCTAACATTACGAGCAGCAAGGGCGCCTGAGGAAAGGCTGAAATTATCTCGGAAGGCCACCAACTGAACACACCATACTGTGGCAGACTACACTTGCTTACTTGCTGGTGGAGCGGAAAGGCTTAAGTACGCCAACGCTGTGGTGGTACTTGCTTCGGCCTCCTTCCTCCTCCAGCTCTTTATCGTGAGCGATGCTGACTCCGTCCAGTGGGAAGCCGCCTTCGGCTCGGCCTGCAGTCTCGAGAGCATCCTGATATACCCGCAAACATACACACACAGGAATGTGTCAGCGATTTCTTTTTTTACATACATATATATATATCTTTTTTGCTGCTGCATTAAAAAAGAGAATCAGTGAGGCAACTTAACAGAGCAAAATGGGGGGGGGGGGGAGGAAGTGAGCAGATGTTTCTGTTAGCAAGTGATTGGTCAGATGTTTCTTTCCTTGTTTCAGTTCCCGTAAGCAAACATCTCACATGGCAAAAACACACAAGTTTAGTCACAAGTCTTTTTTTTTTTTTTTTTTTTAGAAAAAAGTAACAAACAGACCCACATTTAACACATACACGAAATGCAAATCTATGTTTTAATCAACATACGTATTTCATATTGAATGCTCAGCTTGTAATTTAGAATTCAGGCCAATGCTGCCCAGTTGCCTTTTCTCTAAGAAACTCTACCCTGCCGAGCAAAATTACAACATCACTAATCACCAAAACTGCTATTGGAGAAAGGGTACCAAACCTGCAAATAATGCTGTGCGATTTAAAGAGATCATTCTTCTTAAATTGAGGCATCGTGATTTTAAATAATAGAAAATTAATAAAGTGCCAGATGTTATTACAGGTAACGTTTTTGTATATGCTGAGACTTTTTTTTTACACCACTGTATATCTTCCTGCCTCCCTAATATGCAAATCCGTGATGTCTGAGTCACACAGGCACGCATGAATCACGGTAACATTATCCTGAACATTTGACAGATGCACCGAACCCGACTGGCCACTTTGCATCAAAAACAACGAGGATAATCGATCCAATCACAGGAAAGCTCCGTGTACAATGACAAAGCATAAAGTGTGCCGCAGAGTTCACTGACGCGAGACTGCCTGGAATTTGTCATGCGCTGCATAAAGCCACTGCTTTGTTCCCCTACGTTGAAGAGCTTCTCGGTCTAGAAAAGAGATGTCGCAAGCCACACGCAACCTGCTACTCCTTTCCCGAAAACTTTTTGTCCGTCTAGAAATTGGAGAACACCCGCACAGTGGCAGGGTGTCCACAGAAAAACTAGGCCCGGAGTGACTACGTTATTTCCATCAGCAGAATCTATACGATGATATTTGAGAGGTCGTGGATAAGACAGATAAGAAAGATGAGGAAAAACAGGTGTAGAATTTAGCACGGGGAAAAGCACAACGCTGCCTTAAAACTACTCGAAAAATACGGCCGATCACGTTCTGCGTACAGAACTCGCAATCCATCGCAGAGACGTGTTCGTACTATTGGCTGCTGTAGTAACATTTACCAGTAACTAGCATTTCACGTTTCAAATAAAATCAGGACTCCACTCGACTCTCTTCAATCCTGTTGGTCATTTCTGCACTAGAGGTCGATATTCAACTGATATTTGATTTAATTTATACTGGGTTAAAAAAAAAAACTAACAACACTATGAGAAATGGTACAAAAAAGTATGGAATCATAAAAATGTCCCAAATGAAATAGATATGAATATATCAATTAATGAAGATTGCATAAATAATACATATAATACACACACACACACACACATATATATATATATATATATATATATATATATATATATATATATATATATATATATATATATATATATATATATATATAAAATGTCCCATGCAATGCACAGATTCCCCTCCAGAGGCCGCTCTCTTAATGACGGCGGACCAAAAAAAAAAAAAAATCGTTATCGAATTTTGTGGATAACAGATAGCCCCAGAAATCTGCATGATCTACAAAAACAATTAATCAGCCAACCTCTACTCTGCAACAAGCTTCATATTTATGTCAAATTAAACCTTTCATAACTTCCTCAACCACATGCCTTGACACACCCGCTCAACATTCTCTGGTTATTATTACTTCGCCACAAGTCTACAGCTAACACCAAAAACAAATGCAGGCCACATAAGAAGCCTCCTAAGAAATAAAACACAAATAATAGTGATATTTAATGAAGAATCATACGCATCTTTATGTTTGGAATTCGAAAATAAATAAATGGATAAAACAGGATGTTTGGGATGCAACCTTTAGGTTTACTGTTATCACAAGAATTTGAGACGTTTCAAAGATCTGCAACTTCTGGTGTGGTTTATTTCCTATTTATAAAGCGATAATACACTGCACTGTTTATGTTTTATTCATTTTAAGGCCAAGGAACAAACGTGTTCACGTACCAGGCATAAAATTATGACCACCTATCTAATATTGTCTCCCTTTCACTGGCAAAACTGTCCTGACCCATCAATCATTAACAGTATCAACTACATTGAGCTACAAGAGCTCATCTGATGGATGGGATCACACGGGTCAGCCATATCTGTCCACGTGCATCAAAAAGCCTGGGCTCTGGTTGGGAATTGAAAATCGATTCTGGAATTGGATGCTTGTTATAAAATGAAAGTTTTGATTCCCCTGTGCATTTTTCCCCACCTTGCAACCTGCCAGGACCTTCTGCATGTCCAATCTGCCAGGACCTTATGTGGTAATTTAAGTACCAGTTCATAAGATGGAAACGAAGGAAGAGCTCAAGTGTGTCTACACAAGACAAAGATGCATTTATTTGTTGTAATAAACTGATTACGTTGCAATCTGCGGTTGGTTCACTGTTTGTATCAAAGTGGAATCAAAACACTAAAATTAAAATGATACCCAACCCTAGCCAAGACCCGGTCGCTGGTTCACCACTCTCCTTTCCTTGGACCATATTTTATAGATACTGATCACTGAAGACCGGGAACACCCACTCGTCTAGCCGTAACAGTTTAGCACAATCCTCACTCGCCCATTTTCCCTGTTTCTAACACATCAACTTCGAAGGAAAAAAATGTTCACTTGCTGCCTAATACATCCCACTAAAAGATTATCATTGTGTGCTATTCACTTCGGTCATAATGATATACCCTGTTCATGTTTACTAAAATAGCTATAAAGGTTCTTTCCACTGCCATGCAGGTTAGAGGGCGAGCGTAGCTTTTTCTCGCCACAGTCGCCTTAAATAGATCATCACTAATCATTCGAGAAGTTTCCCAGAAAAAAGACATCTGCCTAAGACATTTGCTTTCTAAGATAATCATCTAACTTGCATCTTTTAAATTAAATAGTTTTCATTATTATTAGTAGTATTATTATTATTATTATTATATCTTAATGATGCTGCCAGTCAGAAACACAAGGCTCTGTATCATGTAGGAGAAAGTAAATAAGAAAGAAATGTGTGTGTGTGTGTGGGGGGGGGTTCTTTATTAAGGATAATAAAAGGGTAAAGTTTTGATGAACAACCTTTAGGGGAAAACAGTTAAAGAGAATAACAAACTGTGTAGCTGTGTTTTTTTTAAAAACGGGAACATTCTGCATCGCTGGCTTTTCTGAATGAAAACGTTAAAAAAAAAGAAAAAAAAACAAGAAGAAAAGGCACTGTGCATTGCAAGGACAGCCCCCTCCCTTTCACATCCCTTCCGTCCCTCCTCATTCTCCTTTATTTTCCTCCTGTTCTCAAAAACGGTCACGTTGCACAGCCACCTCGGGCAAAGGGGCAGGAAGAAAAAAAGGGGGGGGTCGACCTATCGGTTGCCAAGGCTGCCCTACGCATCACTGCGAGTCTGCGACGCCATTGGCGGCCGTCACCAGAAAAGGGCGGGCTCGGGTTATGTAAACAACTGAGCACAGCAGAAAGAAAGAGGCCAATCAGGAACGGGCCGGGCCTGCCCCAGTGGAATACTGAACAGTGGGGAGGGAGAGAAAGAGAGCGAGGTAGAGAGAGATAGGCTTGACAGAGCGAGACAAAGAGAGAGGAAAAAAATAATAAAGGGGGCAACAGAAGACCCTCGCATAACACGCGGGACAAAAAAACGCTGATTGGTGCAAGCGAACAACAATACGGGGCCGAGCGATCAAAACAAGAAAACAACAGCGGTAACCGAGCTCGACTGCGCCAGCATCATCCACCAATGCCTAAAACTTGACACACGCCGGCCCGAACACAAACATGGAAACATTTCATACACACTGACCTGGATGTTGGAGAGCTGGTAGTGGTCCACTTCGTTTGCTGGTAAAACCTCTCTGCAGGGAACGGCCCTGTACGCAGGACCTGCTGCCAGGGAGTCCTTTCCCAAATCATGTTCTTTCATCTTTTATTAGCAACCATAGGAGCGCTTTAATGGCCTCCACGCTAAGCTTTTACCTAGCCAAGCGATCAGAGACCAGAAATAGATATGTATATATATATATATATATATATATATATATATATATATATATATACTTTTAGTGTATTGTGTGTGTGTGTGTGTGTGTGTGTGTGTGTGTGTGTGTGTGTACAATATATACATGTCATCAAATAAACATCTGTGCATTACCTACATGTCTATGACCGCCTATAGTTTTAATGGCCACTGTACTGTGTATACACACACATACATATGAAGTTAAACATAATACAATATACAATATTCTTTATGGAATCACAATCGCCTTAAATAGATCATCACTAATAATTAGAAAGTTTCCAGGAAAAAAAGATATCCACCTAAAAGGCTAAAAAAAAAAAGACATTTGCTTTCTAACAATGATCTAACTTGCATCTTTTAAATGAAAAAAATTATCTAATTGTTATTATTATGAGTATTATTATTATATGGTAATGATGCTGCCAACCAGAAACAAAAGGCTTTGTATCATGTAACGACTACTAATAATCTGGTTATAGGCGCATTCCGAATTTTACCGATGGTCCAAACCCTTTGACCCACTCGGGACAATAAAATATGCCCCGTTTTCTCCCTCCATCCTGAATTACAGTGTTTAATGACATCCTCTGAGACCCAGCATGCGGGACAAACATGTCAAAAAGGGAAGTTCCCTCAGCGCAAGGCCAAGAAACCTACACTTAATGTCTTCTCTCATCCCAGGACTGACTGCACTTGTTTTAAGGTCTGATATAATTCACTGTCTGAGCCATACTTTTTTTTTTTTTTTTTTTTGCGTCTAACCCTTTTTCCAATCTATCTGTAGGATGTACCAGGTTGTCTGGTCTATAATCTGTCGGGTATAAGTGACTATCTAATCTCGTCTGATCTATAAATGGTCTGATCTAACCGACTTCTAACCGGCTAATCCACTATATGTTCGATGCAACTGACTGTCCGATATATATGATGTCTGATGTAAACACCTGTAATGTGACGTTCTCTAAAAAAAAAAAAAATCGGGTTGAACTTGACTTTGACTGCTCTGCTCATTTACTCATCATTGACCCTGAGAACGCCACAAGCCGGATTTCTACTGCACCAATCCGAGAAATAACAGTCATCTTTTAACTGTATTATTATTATTATTATCATTATAATTATTATTATTATTATCATCATCATCATCATTAGCAACAAAACCGTAGACATCTTCAGGGAAACTGGTTGTTTTTAGCTACATCACCATCAATGTACATCCGACAAAAACCTTAAACGGATCAAAATATTTGTATCTCCATGAAACGTTTATATAAAATAAAACAAACACATACAATAAACGACCGTTATCCATCTGCTTCTTCTACCCTTGTTAGATTTTTTTTCGCTTGTTTTTTTTCCCCTCCCCTTTCAACTTTACATTTCTCGGTGTTATTTATAATAAAGAATCGCTATATAAACCTTTATATTTATAGTGTAGCCGTGGAGGAAACGTGGAATTTAAGAGAAGTTGTTACCTGTGCGCTTCCTTTTTGACGAGCTGCAGATTTCGAACAGCAAAATAGAAAAAAAACCCTCGCTTATAAAGCGTTCTGGCTGCGCTGTTAGGACGTGCGGCATGCTGGGACATGTAGTCTACGCTACTTTAGGCTGCGCGTAAAGCTGGCGCTAGAAAACTACAATCCCCATAAAGCACCGAAAGCAGGAATTAACGCGAAGCAAAAGAAGGTCGGTAAACAGGATAAGATTGTTACACAAACATCATCCTCTTACAGCCGATCTTTTCCACGTTAAACACTGCACACACACACACACTTGTCCGTTTAGCGACAAGGAGTGTGTGTATAGTATTTGTACAACAGTTCCTCATTAGGGAGCCTTTTTTGGCATTAAAACCGGGCAACTGATTGTTTATGAAGAAATTACCACCAACATGGATTTCTAATTACTGCCTAAGCCCATTTAAATCTGCACTTGACTAAACTCAAGCCAAAATGTGGCTTGAATAACCTGCGCGTATTCACAGCAAAACCTGCCATATTTTGGTGCATTTAAATTACATGCAGAGTGTATGTTAATTAACCACATACATTGTCCAAGGGGAAAAAAACTGTCAATAACCCAACACTTACTGTAGAGCCTTAAATATGTCGCATCAATCACGCAACAAAATAACATCTCATTAGAAACGTTTATAATTTGATAATTAGAATTTAATCAATCCCCTTGGGGAGTGTGAGAGAGAACCCGACATGAAAGTCCATGAGCAGGTCACAAAGTGACGTCTATGCAAAAAACGTGAAGTTTCTTCAAGCATGAACAAACAGGAAACATGCTCCGAGGACATCTTTACTGCTGCAATCACCCACAAACCTACTGAATACATCATTCCTGACATTGTACATATGTGTGCTTGTGAATCATTTCACTGAAAGTGCATATTCACATTAACTTTGAATCCATGGAGAAGAACTTTAAACGAATTGTGTAAATATAGCATGCAAAATGAAGAGCGCTCATCGATTGTGGGTGTATTTTTAATATGCACAGCTAGAATTTCATACAAACTATACTGTGGAACCACAATGCTATTCTCAGTTTACCCTTCCACACAAATCAGGACCAACATTCTTGCACAACCTAAAATGGGTCTCAGTCATGAAATGTTATTTTGTCAAAGATTTGTAAATACCCCCCCTCTTATAATTATTTAGGCCCTTCAACTTAAACCTCATTTGGCAGATATTCTTATCCAATGTCCCGGACGCAGGGTTGATTAAAGCCGAGGTGGAGTATTAAAACCCTAAATTGATGGAATTAGGATTCAAATTCGCAACCTTCTTACCACATTCACCCAGCTATTTTTGAGCCAAAATTATGTTTCCACAAAACTCTGCTTTTTATTATACATATTTATATATGCACATTTTTTAAATCATTTTTTGTTATTGTATCCAAAAACTTGAATCCAACAGAAATCTGTCCAAACCCATTTTATAAAAAGAGAACAGACACATTGACTAATTATAATCATATTTAATCAGTGTTAAGTATAATTATAATTAGATTTTGTGAAGCCCATTAGACACGGGAGGGGTACAGCATCTGAAACACACAAAAAGCACAAGTTAGCATAACATTCAAGAGCACCAGAATAACTGCAAGTCACAATGAAAATGAAAAAGCTCATACGGAAGTTGTATAGTATCACTTTACAGCAAACAAATAAATAAATAAAGACCCAATAATATCCTGAAAAACAGCCTGAACTAGTTATCCGGCAGTCTTCAAGATTGTTCCCGCATATTTTCAGAGCAAAAATACCCTATGCTTTGTAAGCAAGACTAGGAAAGAAGTGGATTAAAAAGCCCTCACATTAAACATGTATGGCCTTGAAGCCAGTTTGCGTAAGGATCGCGGTCACGTTGGACCATTTGAGGTCTGCCAGAAACGTGCTGTCTGCACCTTTATACGTGCCAAAAACTGTTGTATCATATGACTAGTATGCTTTTTACTCGTTCTATTCTGACACAGCCCAACCTTTGAGTGAACAATGGTTTTACAAGTCATGATCCTTGCGATTGATGGGTTATCTATCAAATAAATAAATAAACCTTCACATAGCAGCGTTTTCATGTGCTGCAAAATATATAGACTGCCTACATCTCTAACTTATTTATACACATCTATATAAACGGTACAGTGTTCTTGTAGTGCTGAATATAAAGCAGACTACCTGGTTCATATTAAACACTAACTTTGAGTGGAGTCGCTTCAATCAAAATCAAAGAAAAATGTAAATACTGTACTGGTGAATTAATCCCTCAATTCATGTTACACATGCACACAAATATGTATATATGTATGTATGTATGTATGTATGTATGTATGTATGTATGTATGTATGTATGTATGTCCTCTCCTATGTATGTATGTATGTATGTATGTATGTATATATGTATCTATATATATATATATATATATATATATATATATATATATATACACACACATATACATACACACACAATATAATGCACTAATCACAGTTATACTATATGAGTAACAAATCACGTTACACAGGTTTCTACTTACTACACGTATTCTGTGGCCGATGGCTTTAGGCGGCAGATTGCTTGTAAACTTGGCACGCACCATCCCACTGTTACCGTGAGCACGGGTGACTTTACCCCAGATAACTCGTGTCTTATTGGGCTTCCCACCAGGGGTCACGGTAGCTCTAAGGACGAAAGCATAGAATATTAGAACAAATACAATTTTGACTTCATGCAACTACTATCATTTACATGGCAGGGGAGCATAAAATCTGGCTCCGCTGCATCAAGAACTGTGTGAGCGACCGGATCAGATTTTAGTCCTCGCAGCCAAACTCATTTTTACCATCCTGTCTTGGGGATATTCAAAGGACTTGTTTTTAATTGGATTAAATTCATTTCATAGTGAATACAGAAAAAATAATAATCCCCAGCCCCCAGGGAAATGGCGAGCATGCTCAAGTTTCCTTTCCTAAAACAGAACATGAATCGATAGTTTCCACGACAACCGCCGGCACAGCTCGAACGTGGACATTACACCACGAAAAAAGGATAGCAAGATCTTTTCATCCTTAAGGTGCACAATTTCCAACTTTGTTTCTGCTTCATATCATTGAGACAAAACAGTGCTCCTGTATGTTCAAGCAGTTAGAACTAATATATATATATATATATATCCTTAAGACATTGGAAAAATTGTCTTCTGCAACAGATCTGGTGAAATTAAATACAACTGGGAGCCACAAAACCATAACTAATACAGTCACTGTACATCTTTACATATAAACGTCTACTGACGGCGAAACAAGTGCACACTTACTTCTTTGCCTTGTAGACGTAGGCACAACGCTTTCCGAGGTAAAAGTCTACTTCGTTACGGGTGTAGACTCCCTCTACTTTGAGCAGGGCTGTATGTTCACGTTGGTTTCTCAAACCACGCTTATAACCGGCAAAGATTGCCTTGCACCAAAGCCTAGAAGATGAAAGAAAGGTGGGGGGTAAAAACACAAGTCATTAGCTATTATTCTGTTGTGATCTGGGATAAACAGACAGAATGGCTAAAAATAATTTACGAACACATTGGGGGGGGAAAAAAAAAAATCACATCAACCTAAACCTAAATAAAGTTTTCAACCAAAGAACTATACTGAAAAAGATTAGAAAGCTCTCTTAGATAAGAGCCTGATGTGGATAATACATTAATATACATCAGGGGTAACCAACGTGGTTATATATCATAATATATAACTAAAGGCAAAGGTGTTATTTCAGAAGAGTGCGTCAAACTGGTAGCCCTTTGTATGACTCAGTATCCATGAAGTAGCTCTAAGGTTCAAAAAGGTTGACATTTTTCTCCCCATAAGGTAATGCATACAGATGTAGGCAGGAACCATTTCAAGCTACTTGGGTGCTTTTTTTAAAATCCCTCATCACCTAAAAATTGGACTACAACTCTCTCCTGGTGGGTCGTCTTCTGCAACTAGTCCAGAATGCACAATGACTTGCTTCCAAAATTCCAAAAATCTCCCTCCACTGGCTTCCTAAAGCTCTACCTCTTCAGGCGCCATCTACACCATCCCTCTTTCCTTCCTATTTAAACAAAGGTGTAATTTATAGCCGTTTTACACCGATAGCACTCGTATGCCATAAACACAGGCTTTTGTTTGAAAATGCATATTTTCCTCTCCATTTTGTCTTTGTCAACACCAAGATGGTTAAAAACTCAGCTTTTTGGAAACGTTCAACATTAAAACACAGCTTTTGCATCAGTGCGGACTGTGGAAATAGACTTTCGAAAATGACATTTCTTTAGCCGCCCGAGACCACAACAGTGTTCGAAATAGACACAATGTTTCCCCAAGATAGAGTGCAGGGACATGTATTGCATTTTAGGTGGGCGTTTCAGGGTGGACAAGCACATTTACAGTGTCAAAACATACTTATTGACAGTGTTCACTATACCCATCTGCCAAACATGAGACATACCAGTTTTAGTGGACGATTATAGCTTCAGTTTGGAGGGGTTTTTAAAATGATAGAAATTCACAAAAGCGCTATACACCTGATTGTGGGGAGGCCAAGTCCTTAAGGAATTGGGCCCTGGACAAAAAGGTTGCAGGTTCAAATACCGGCACCACCAAGATGTTACTATTGGCACTTGAGCAAGGCCCTTAAGTGTGCTCGGTCTGCCCTAGCCATTAGAGCTGAACAAGCCAGTGCCTTCTTAGTCCCAAGCCTGGATAAATGAGGAGGATTGTATTAGGAAGGGCATCCGTCCACAAATAGATGGCGACCTCTAATGGAAGAGCCGAAAGAGATAAGTGACCAGCTTTCACATAATCAGGTACACACACACACTACACATTCAACATTCATAACATTGACAGGTGAACAATGTCACGAATGTGAGATTCACAGTGTTACTCCTTACAAGTAGTCTGTGACATCACAGAGTGCCGTGCTTTTTAAACGCCATTACACCAGCCAGCTAGAAAAACAGCAAGGCATACCATACGAGGGGACCGGACACCTAATATACAAAGGACAACCTACCCAGCAGGTAGGCAGGCATCACTCAACCCACCTAGGTTTCATACAGCCTAATCGAGCATCAGATCGCACATACCACAGCTAAATCCATAATCCCAGTAAAGTTTACTGCTCTGAATCCTGTCCTGAAGCTTTAATGACACTGATCAGCACCCAGTATACAATCTTCCTTACAACACTGATTACTCCTTTATCAGAGCATCTGTTAAAGTGGGATATTAGGTGCTCAAAAGGTAGCATGATTTGAGAGAAATGTATATAATTATAACATCCGTTAGAGTATTAGAAACACAAAGTATTAATTTATGGCACTTTGAAAACATGCAATTAATCACCAACTTGTGCCAATCATGTGAATAATTTCAATTAAATACGACAGCTCAAATATATATATATATATATATATCAGATATATATATATATATATATATATATATATATATATATATATATATATATATATATACACACACACACACACACAGTTATCTCGCACAAATCACACATACGACAAATGCAAAAGCAATTCACCTTCCGGGCATTATGAATGTTTAATGCGGTCCAAGCCAAAGATTTCTGGGGGGAGAAAAAAAAAGAAAAACATGAGTTAAAATGTTTTATATTTTGTTGAAAAGACTGTCATCATTAACTTCAGTATAAACACGCTACACTATATTGCTATACAGGCTACCGTTTTCCCTACATTTAGCTCCAATTCACCGCATTTAAACACTTAACTACAAAATAACGACCTCCATCAAAGTAACCACGTATTTTTATTCCTAGCTATATACATATTATTGGGTTATTATGCATTATAACGACACTATGAGCCGCTCGGAAACCTGCCTGCACTGAGCTCAGACTGAGTGTTCATGCAATCAAGATTAAATCTCCACCATCGTGTCTTTAAAACACATAAAAAGCAGTCATTTATACCGGTGGAGTTTGAAGTGAAGTTTGGCCACAATATTAATGTTAATAATAAACGGGAAAATAATATAAATATGATTTTATAACCAGTGGGAAAACTTACCCGCTGAATACAGCAGTAAAGATGGCGGAAAAGGGCGGCCCAACAGAATTCTGGGAAACAAATTTGGTTCGTGAGGGTGCTCCAGAACGCGCCTGAGTAAATTATTATTATTATTATTTTTGCAATGACAATTTTACAAAATGTACATTTTAATGCAAACAACTAAAGATAACAAAATAATTCGATTTATTTGGGTGAAAATAAAGAATATTAAACACAAGGTGAATATTTCATGCAAAATGAGTTGGACAGGATATACAAAAGAAAAACGTAATAGCAAAATTACAGGACAGGATATTTTTTTATTTCTTTATTTCACTCTAATGTTCATTTAGGAGTTTATTATTTTTTATTATTTATTAGATGGCAAAAAAATGGTTTATTGGAGTGATTGAAAGAAAATCCCATATGTTGCGCGTGAGAGATTTACTCTATTTTGATTGGTTGATTCATCACGCCTCGAACCTGCAGCAGGTTTCTGATTGAACGTAGCGGTAAAATTATGAAAAAGAATCTGAATTTTAATAGTCATTTTTTTCCCCTTACAATTTTTTGTTCCTGAATTATTAACTAAAAATCGTAAAGAAATATGATTTTTTTAAAACAAATTTGTCATTTTCGTCCAGTACACTTCCGCTGTTACCGGAAGTAGCCGAGTTAAACTCGCCATTTTATGCGCTGCATAAAGAAGCAGACAGGCCATGCTGACATAGAGCCTTGTTTTATGGTGTAAATGTGTTTCTGTGTGTATTTATAGGTTTAGTAAATATTTATAGTGTCTTCGTCAGTCGACGATGTCTGCAGAAGTCGCTCCGGATCAGGTAACAAAGCGCTTCCGTTACTTCTTTTGAACAACTTTTGTGATTTCATTGATGCTTTGCGGCCTTGTTTGGATTTTGTTGAATTAGTCACGAGAAGGCAGTGATGTGTGTTTGTGTGTAGATTAAGATTTCCCTGCGCTGTATAAAGTGTACATATTTAGCGTGTTAGTTATTTAAAAGAGACGTGTGTGTGTGTGTGTGTGTGTGTGTGTGTGTGTGTGTGTGTGTGTGTGTGTGTGCTTGGTGTAATGAGGGCGGAGGGGCTGCTGGTAGAATAGAACAGCCCGCTGTTTACCGTTGATAGCAGCAGATCGACGCGTAGCTTAAAAACAACAAATTCTCTCACTAGAAATAGTTTTTGTAATCTATTTGAACGAATTTATATATGAATTAACAATAAAACACATACACTGAATTGCCATTATTTCTATAAAAGCTTATTAGTTGCAGGTAGTTTTGTTCGAGTCAGAGAGGTTGCTTTTGCGCATGCGCGGTTTGGCTCCTTGCGCACCCAAATCCAGGCTGAAACCTGCAGGAAGTTACACCACCCCTTTCAAATTCCCCACGTTTTGACTTGGATTAAGAGCTCATTGGGATCTTCTCATGAATCAGTTATCGTGATTTATGGTTTTCGAGTAAAAAGCCAGTTCTTGGTTTAGTAGCCAAGGAGTCCCAGTACTGATGGCAATGTTGGGTCCTTGATCAATGCGCGTAACCCTTTCTGAGTACTGTATCGTGGCACATCCTGCGGTCTGACAAACTAGCAAGTGTGAAAATATTAATTTCCATTTGGGTCCATTAAATACCCCGTGCAAGAAAAGTATTGATTGCATAAGTGGTGGTCCATATTTCATTGCCAGACATGTGTGTGTCTGCATAATGCCAGCTATTCCTTTAAGCACCGGAGATAAATAGCTATCACTATTAAAGAGTTATTTTTGTCTTGTGGTGCATGAGTCCATGTAGTAGCCCTTATCTGTCCTCTAATCTTACACACTTCCCTATATGTTATTTCACATGTTATGACACCTAAAATGCGAGGTTAAATGAGTCCTTCTGCCAAACCTTTTATTTCCCCCGCTTAGGACTACCTGTGATTAATGACCTTGCACTCAAAAAGGAAAAAGAGAGATTCCTTTTTTTTCTGGATGCCAATCAAATTTTGACTTAGTAAAAACATATTTGCATATAGTAATACGTTTTCTACTCTTGTTTTCTCTATGGAAATTGTTTGTGTGACGGATGTGTCTCGTTTTTTTTTTTTTCCCCTCCTTCCCTCTTTCTAGTATCAGTACACTAAATATGTGGCATATGTCAGGTGTAGTGTCTGGGTATGCTTTTACACTGTTTAGAATTTTCTGTGGCCAATAGCACTTTGCATTTTCTAGCAGTTTGGAAACAGACTATATGTATGTTTTAATGTGGGTTCACTTCAGGAATTGCATTGAGAATGTAAGGTCGGTGTTTTCCAGTGATGAGGGTTGTGGCTTTATTTTAGTTATTTGAGCAGCTTGTTTATTAAATAGTGTAGTCTCTCTTGCTTCATCTGAGATTTATTGAAGACCATCACCCTGGGAATATCACTATGGTTCATATAGTCTACTGTCAGATATAAAAAGTTTGATCTGTTGCTTAGTTTGTGAATAAGACTTTGTGTGATTTTGATTATTTATTTTTATTCCCTAAACTATCTTCTAGCACAGGCTCTTGTATCAGTCTGTTGATTTCATCTGCAATTTTTTTTCCCCCCACTGCAGGCGGCGGAATATATTCCTGAAAAGGTGAAGAAGGCCGAAAAGAAGTTGGAAGAAAACCCTTATGACCTGGACGCATGGAGCATACTGATTCGAGAAGCACAGGTTTAGTGACACAGGGTTGCATTCCTTTTTACCCGGGGTGACTTAATTGGGGAGTGGAAATTGGGACGATGGGGGAGGGTTTGGCGATTTGACCCTGCCTTAAATAAACTGATTTTTTTTCTTTAATTTATGTAAATGCACTTTTACTTCTTCTAGAACCAACCTATAGATAAAGCAAGGAAGACGTATGAGAGACTTATCACGCAGTTCCCCAGTTCGGGCAGATTCTGGAAGCTATACATTGAAGCCGAGGTTAAAAATTTTCCTTATTTATTTATTTTTTCCGTGTGCCAGAAATGACCTTTTCGTAAACGGATCAACAATGTGACTTTCACACACTTCAATCTGCATATTTTGGGAGGGTAAAATGGTGGGGGGTTTGAAGGGAGGAAGAGGGCTTTTTGTATTTATTATTTTTCATTCCTTTTCGAATTTATTTCTGAGGTTAAGTTCATATTGTTGCATGTTTTATCTGCAACAGCATTAAACTCTTTTAATAGTATCAGAGTGCATTAGCCTTTTATTCACTTGTTGTGTCAATTTCTTGCCTCCTGTGTCATTTCTTCAAGGTCATTGTGGGGTATTTGTGTGAACACTGCAAGATTGACCCGTGCATATTAACACATTTTGCTCTTAGGCCCACTTTGGTGGCACCCAGTTTGCAGTATAATTTAGTACTAACTGTAGGCAAGAGTCGCATCTCATGTCAGGTTCCCCCCTCCAGCATTAAACAATAACTAGAGTTCCACACATTGTACATCTGAAGCACATGACCTGCAAGTTCAGGATTTCGATTAACAGAAATGTTTACAATTATACACCGGTTCATCCAAGCCATATTTAGTATCTGTCTTTTCAAATTTAACAAGCAGCTACAAAGTCTAGTAAAAACCACAGGATACCAGTTGAGCATCATGCAGCCTTCATACCCAAGTGTGCCTTTACATAGGGTATAGTCTGCTTTTAGGGAAACAGTACTGGGAAAGCCATTAATCTCAATCAAGGAAACTGCACAACCCGGATATGAATCCACCATGCCATGTGCTTTTCCTTTCCTTTTTTTTTTTTATTATTAAAAAAAAAAAAAAAAAAAAAATGTAATATGCAGGTTTCTGTACTAAAGCATGTATAATGAACTGTAGCTCTGCAAAATTAGTTCGGGAGATATGGTCTACCAAACAAGAAAATAAAATATGCATTGGATGTGATGGTGTATTTATTAGATACATCTAGCCATATATTTAATTCACCCTCTTTCTGTGCTTGCGTCTACTGATTTGTAAATCAAATGATTGATGGATAGATAGACATGTAAAAAGAGCTGTAGATAGAGAGGGAGAGAGACCCTTGATCAGAAATCAAACTATGGCAAATATTAATAAGCTTATGGTCTTATCAACTAACCTTTGGTCAGGAAATAATCAAGACTTAAAATGTCCTGTACAACCATTTTGCTCGTTTATATTCAATTAACCTTTTGTGAAGAAGCTAGGAACAATTCTGCCGCTACAAATTCTCGTGCGTAGATATCGTTAATTTGTCTAAATTTATAATAAAATGAATTTGTTGAACTGAATTGTTGAAACTGTTTGAAGTTCAACAATGATTCAAATGAGGTTGATTTAAGGAAAGCATTTTAACGATTATGACGTTCCTTTAATCTTCTCTTTTCCTAAACATTGATGTTTTTTGTTAAGACCATTAAAAGTTTGATATTCTGGAATAACGGTTTTTATTTATTTATTAAATTCACCTAATTATGTACGGTTAGTTTCTGTAAAACATTTATGCTGAATTATTGTGTTGTTAAATGACCAATTAACATATAATTGAGCTAAAGCTGAATCCAGGTTCATGTTAAAGCACCAATTACAACATGCCATGTTTTAGAAATGTTGATTATAGATTTGGTCTTTTCCTGAACACCATACTGCAGATAAATGAGTGATCTTGTATAAAGAAAAACGAAAAAAGTTCACATTACATGTTGTCTTTGTTTAGTGGCAATGGTGTGTGGGCTTGTGGGTTTTTTTTTTGTTTCCCTCCCCATTTTTTTTACCTGCACGATGCTAACTGGTATCAAATTTTACGACTAAAATTTGGTATCTATTTTTACACTACAGTCAGTAGCTCAAAGTATGATAATTATCCTGTTTATAAACAGCAGACTAACATGGAAGACAGATCCTGAAGGGTCCAACCAGGAAATCACACGCTTGAGTCCGGTGCCAAGAGCCAAATGAGCTAAATTGGCCGTGGTCTTTTATCTGTAAAAGAAGTAAGTAAAAAAAAAAAAAAAAAAAAAAAGTCGGTAGCTGGCTTTACGTGTTTTGGAGAAAGCACATGTTGCCCTCTACCGCCCTGGTTGGTACCCGGTGTATGATGGGAAGAGATCAAATTGGGGTGGGGGTTGAGGGAATGGTAAGTATTTCTAACAAACCTGCACGGTTACAATACATTTCTTACAATACAAATCTTAAAATGCAAAAAAAAAAAAAAAAAACCCTCAAAGGCCAAAAGTTTGTGGACACCCGATTGTAACCGCTGTATGTGCTTTTAAATGAATAGTTTGTTTTCTTAGAGGTTCTCGGGGTAATTTATGTGAAGGATTTATTCAGGCAATTCCTTTTTGCTAAACCATGAACAGGTCTACGTAGACCATATGTCTGTTACAGCGTGCCTCTGGGTGCGACGGTCAGGTGTCCACAAACTAAATTTTTGCGTTTACACTCACACCGCTCATAAAACGTAATAGTTTAAGCTGTTAGTTTTCAACCTCTGTCCTGGAAGCTGACTGCGCTTTAACTCATGCTGGATGTGCAACACTGTTGTTTAATCGGTGTGTCTTCATGACTCCAGATTTTTCGTTAGGTTTAGTGTGTTGAAATTGTATAGCATTAACAGTTTGTCAGTGAAAAAAAGTGAAAATGTATACTTTCCATAAATACTTGTGTTTAGTCGAACACTTAACACTGATAAAGACTATTGCAGGTTCCCTAATGACTTTTCAGAAAGACCATAAATAGAGATCCTGCTACATATTGTATAACCCAAAGATCTAGTGAGTAATACTTTTACAGTCAAATCATAATTCAACTTTGTGTTAAGAGTTAAAAATGTAATAAATAATGCACTCAGCAACTCTATAATCCCTGTAATTCTATAATCAGTTGGAAATAAATATAAATATCACCCAGACTTGCTTTATGAATTTTTTTTTCCTTCCTTTCCTTGGGTGTTTGCTGTGATTTTCCGGTAGCCATACAACATTCAGCCATCCACAACCTTTAAACAGTTTCATTCATTCATTCATGTTATCATTTCCATTCTCCCATATCACAGACTTACATTTTTTTACTTTCTATTTCTATTCTCACTTTCGATTATTTTTAATATGTTACGAAGAAAACATTTTGTTGTTTTACAAAGTGCAATAAAACCAATTGATACTCAAGAAATTTGGGCTGTAGCCTATTTTGCCTGTGACAGATTGGCTTTCCGTTTGTGTGTGTGTGTGTGTGTGTGTGTGTGTGTGTGTGTGTGTGTGTGTGTGTGCGCGTGTGTTTGCATGAGGGAGAGAAAATTTTGTACACTTTGTACTATACCACTAACACTTAATTTTACTCAATTTAGGAAAGTGTCATGATCTTTGAAACCTATAACGTGCAAATTCTGAGACTCTATTAAAAACAAAGATCTGCCCTCTAAGAATTACATCATGCATTTGCTTATATAAAACCTCCTGACTTCTACAGAGGCTCGTTTCTTTTCTGCAGTGTATGAGCTGTTACCTATTTGGATATATTTATAATATTGATTTATATAGAATTCTTGTAGAAAAGACTGAAAAGACTGAAAAAAAAAGAAAAGAAAAGACTGGTTGTCATTGTGCGTTCTGCTTTCGTTCAGCTGTGTTATAGAAATGCAACCTTTATAACAAAAAGTTCCTTCGCTGAGTAATAAATTCCGTATGATTTTATGTTGCTCATGTGGCGTGAGCTCTTTGCTAATCTGGAATGAATCAAAAGCTTCTTTTAAGATATATTTTAAATATTATAAGCACACTTTTTTTTTAAAGGTTGTTACAGAGTTTCGCACTAGATTTCTTGGTGTATTTAGTAATGAATTGGTCTTTTCTTGTGTATTACTGAGGATGTCAGCATGTAATAAAAATGGCTATAGTGTCACAATTGCATCTTAAGTAACTTCATAGGTCGCATTCATTCTCCTTGCTTTTGTCTCGTGTGCTGTCTTATACACTGCAGTATTTAATGGGGGGGGGATTGCATATTATGACTGAATGACAAGAAAACATTTAAATACCTGGTTTGTCTTATGTGACAAAAATGACCCACTGTGTTGGACCCAAATTAATGAACGCAAGATAATTGATAATATCCAAAATATTATTTAAATTGGTTTGGACTCATCTTGATGTAACACATCTTATGTATTAAAAGAATTGTAATTTATTTTAAAGTACAGCGATAATAATAAATATTTTTTTATGGGTTAAAAAAACCCCGTAAACTGGGAGCATAACGGCAGGACAAGTTTGTGCAGGCTTGTGTGATGTTTACTATTGGGGTTTTGTTTGAATTTCACATTGTTGATCTCAAAAGAAAAGTGTGTGTGTGTGAGATGAAGATTTGACCATTGTCATGCTATTCCTTCGTGCAGGACCGTGCTTTAATAACGACGGTTTTGAAATCTGTCCACAGATCAAGGCTAAAAACTATGACAAGGTTGAAAAGGTAAGCTTTTCTCCTCTCTAGCCCTTTAAGATGCTACTGATTTGAACGCATGAACTTGGTGTGTGTCCTGGCATGTTGGTTAAGGTATTGGACTTCGGGGTCAAATCCCAGCCACCTCCTGGGCCCCTGAGCAAGGCCCTTAATCCTAAAGCTGCTCAGTTGTAGCAACTGAGTTAAAATGTCACACCTGTATAAGGACGTCTGCCAAATGCCATTAATGAGCATTATACGGTATTTAAACAATGAGGATATTGCTTCATGGGTGAAAGTCACTTTTTCCACTATATGTCTCTATTGTGTTAATGCACATCGTCATTGTGGAACAGATTTGCTTTAACATGAGCCTTTGGGATAGGAGCACTGACTGCACTACAGGCCTCCTCGTCCCACACCAGCACCTGACTTTATTAACACCCCTGTGAGCACAAATCTCCACAAGCGAAGTCTAGTTCCAAAAAGTGGACGTTATAACGAACCAGGTGGTCATTTGTCCATATAGCATATTTGGCTGTGGGTCAGTACTGTTTCTGGAACTGTGCGAAAGGTTCTACATATTGATATGACCCACTTTCTATATCAAAACGCAGCTGTGTCATTGGATCCGGAAAGCTGAAATCATGTGATGGTCTTTTTTTTTTCTATACCTCACATAAATATGATGAGTCACAATTTATGTTAGTGCTACATTATCAAATTAAACTACAGCGAAGGCCTTTATTTGTCACATATACATTACAGCATCATGAAATTGTTTCTCCTCATATCCCACCTTGTTGGAAAGCGTGCAGGGACAGCTATTATACAGTACCCACAGGAGCACAGAGGGTTAAGGGCCTTGCTCAACGACCCAAGAATGGAAGCTTGGCGATACCAGGACAGCCCCCGACCTTCCGACCAGTAGCCCAGCACTTTAAACCACTGAGCTTCGGACCCCTCCCCGGATCATTTATCAGAATATTATAATGAAAATACACAAAATAACTGTAAATGTTAAGTTATGGGTGTCAGAACAATTTATTTAAAAAGAAAACACCTGGTAGTATTGTCAGAGCTGCAAATCGTAATATATCTACAGAAATTAGCATTTTACATGTCGGCAAGTCTACAGTGATGCACAGGAAAGTTCATTTACAGAATGAACTTTAATAATAATCCGGACATTGCACTTCCCTTTTGTCGTTTACGGATCATGGAAAGCGAAACTTGCTTTGGATACCTTCATGCACGTTAAAAAAAAATCTTTTCACATTTGTATTTACAGAATTATCCCAACATCCTATTTATTAACTTAGTGATACATTGTGAACTCAGAACCTCTCTATAACCAATTCTCGTTTCACAACACCTCTGTGAAGATCCGAGTGTAAGTTTGGTAATGGAATCAGGCTCCTCCTATTGAATCTTATTTGGGGTAAAAAATGATTATAGAGTGTGTGTGTGTGGTGTGTGGGGGGGGGGTTCATGCCACATGTTTAGAATTTGATATAAATTGTAAATGTAATACACTGAAAACAGGATTATGTTTTCCTGCTCAGCTGTTCCAGAGATGTCTCATGAAGGTTCTGCACATCGACCTGTGGAAATGCTACCTTTCGTATGTGCGAGAGACAAAAGGAAAGTTGCCCAGCTACAAGTATGTGATTCATCTTGGGATTCTGTAGATTTGTCTAACAAAAAAGAAATGCGGATCCTGATAAGCGTTTGCATTTACAGGGAAAAGATGGCACAGGCTTACGATTTCGCTTTGGACAAAATCGGAATGGAGATCATGTCATACCAGGTGTGTGGACATTAATGTGGTTTGTTAGTATTTCCCCCCTGTAGCATACTTGATGCCATTTCACATTTTATTCTCTCGACAGATTTGGGTCGACTACATCAACTTTCTCAAAGGAGTGTAAGTACGCTCTATAAATATATGTGTGTATATATGTATATATATGTGTGTATGTGTGTATATATATTATATATATGTATGTATGTGTGTATATATATGTGTATGTATATGTATGTATGTATATATGTATATATATATATATATATATATATATATAATATATATATATATAGTGTGTTGTGTGGTGTGTATATGTATATATATATATATATATATATATATATATATATATAAAAATTACACCATGTTGTACACTATAGTGAGGCGGTAGGCTCATATGCCGAGAACCAGAGAATCACAGCAGTACGGAGAGTATATCAAAGAGGCTGCGTCAATCCCATGATCAACATTGAGCAGCTATGGAGAGATTATAGCAAATATGAGGAGGTGAGTAGTGGGCGTTATGGCTGAGCGTGAGTGTGAGTGAGTGCAAGTGAGACACACAGTGTTGTATTTGCACTTCGTTTGCAAAATCAGTCGTTCCTTTTTATTTACGATTGGTTTAAAAAGAAGCACCCAGCAAGCCACCTGTAGGAGTTATTCTATTAGTTGTATTTCCATTCTTTGCCACTAGGGATTACAGTTACCGTTCATGATAAGTTTTAACAGTGACATCTCAATGCAGTCATCATTATTACAACTGCATCAATTCCAATGGGTTATTCAACGACACTGGTCAGTTTACCAACCAAATCCAGCAACAGCTCGAAGACGCACATTTAACCAAGCATTCGGTTCTTCATCGATCACAGTAGAGATCACACTGTTTTCAAATTCTGTTTATTGCTGCTTGGTGGCATCTATGTACATAGAGTTCAGCATCAGTTTAACAGCAAGCAGAATATATAGAGAAGAATAAAATGATGAATAAACGAAATTTTTAACAACAATCCTGGTGTATTTGAGCTGTATATTTTTCCGAAAAGAAGGTTTTGGACTCATGATGATTTTAATAGATATCAATCAGTGTTTGAGACATTAATATATTGTATTAATAGATTGATATGCTAAGAGTAACATTAGAGCCTTTTCATATAAACTGAGTTGCTTGTACTGGAGTCTGGTGAGAGAAATGATGATAAGGCATTGTAGTCGTAATAAATCATGGTGCTTGAGACATTTAAAGGCAAATAGAGATTCATAAGAAACTACTCGTTTACAACATGAGCAAATGTTAGTTTTCACATCCAAATAAATCTTTAGCAGTAAAAATGTAGAAAGAGGGTTTTTTCTCATTGACTCATTGTGTGATCATACGCATTAGTGTACATCATACTACACAAGTGAACCTTCTTCCCTGTTTTAAAGGGTATTAATATCCACTTGGCCAAAAAGATGATTGAGGATCGGAGCAGAGACTACATGAATGCTCGGAGGGTCGCTAAGGTACATGTCGTCACTGACCTGGGATTTATGTGCTTTGACTATGACCTAATAACAAAGCGTCCTTATGACCGATGCTTGTCTGCTGTTCTTCCAGGAGTATGAAACGGTGATGAAGGGCTTGGACCGAAACGCACCCTCCGTGCCGCCGCAAAACTCTCCTCAGGAGGCCCAGCAGGTGGATATGTGGAAGAAGTACATCCAATGGGAAAAGAGCAACCCGCTACGCACAGAAGACCAAACGCTTATCACTAAAAGAGGTGACGGTTCTACCTCTGCACAAACACAACCCCAGCATCTTGTACACCGTCATGCTGTTATTCGCGCCGTGAACCTGTGAGCCGATGTGTTTATTAGTGCAAACTGTTCTTCTAAGCCGTGTTATTTATATCATCAGAAACAGAGCTCAAGGTCTCGGACAGTCAAGCTGTGATATCTGACTAAATAAAATGTGTCTGTGATTGTTTCCTGCAGTGATGTTCGCTTATGAGCAGTGCCTTTTAGTCCTCGGGCATCATCCTGACATCTGGTACGAAGCAGCCCAGTATCTGGAACAATCCAGCAAACTTTTGGCAGAAAAAGGGGTTTGTGCCTTTTCTTTTGTGATTAGGTTTTAATGCTTTCGAGCCTTAACCTAGGAAAGATTCCTACTGTCATCTATTCAAAGGTTTCCACCACAACACTCCACATCCACTGGTGCCAAAAAGAATTCCCTTTCATTATTCGGGTAGAATTACAGATACTGGGGTTTTAAAAGACTTAGAAGTTGAAGTATCAACTCAAACCTTACTCAAGTATAAAATTACTGGTTTCAAAACTACTTAAAGTATAAAAGTAATGTAATGGGGGAAAACATGCCATTAAGGACAAAATCTCAGGCCGCACCAATCGCTAATTTATTCAAACGTCTCTCTCCCAAACTCGCTACTGAAGCTTCATTTTTGGAGGATGAAGAGAAATCACCCGTTTGATAAATGAGCCAGTAGTGGAGAAATAATCACTTTTAAGAAATAATCTTTTTTTTTTCGTGTACAAACCAACAATGTGTTGGAATTGTATATGTTTATTCTTCTCATCCAACCACAAACACATTCACTCTATCCGGATGGTGTAGTTTATCTGTATATAGGTGCTTTTTTTTGTTTTTCTTTTGAACGATGACGAGCCGAAATGAAATGGGTGTAACATGCCATACAAATCATTCCAGCTCCAAAAACATAGCAAATAATCATTGCAAAAAAAAAATAAATAAAAATAAAAATATATATATATATATATATATATATATATATATATATATATATATATATATATATATATATATATATATATATATATATATATACTGTATATTAAGCTTCATTGAAATGAGCGAGGCAGAGGGCGCTCACTGGTGCACCGACCCCCACCCAACTGCTCCAATCTGGTTGTGTCCTCAGTGACCGCATAGTTTTCCTAAGCCTACAATCGTTGTCACGCTGTTATGACAGGGCGATGAGATTCTTGACCGTTTTCCAGTAACAGCACATACCAAAGTGTCTCTTATACCAAGAGGCAGCTGGCCAATGGTTTGTTCTTAATAATTAATGAATGTCCAGTAGTACTTCATTAGTCCCTTTTCATTTTGTTCAGTGTTTGCAAGACATACAATGTTGTACCTGGTAACGGGGACTAAAAACAACTACAATGGTAGTTCCTTTATCAATCCTCATTCCTCTTTCATATGACATTATTAAGAAAGCAAATCTCATTATGATGAAGGGAAAATAAAAAGTAAAAGCATAAAAGCCCTTCTGTGTTGGAAAACTGCTGACTGTTACACCGTATTGACAGTATAGCGTCTTAATCCTCTCACTGATTTTTCTTTGTTATATCTAAAGGCTTCATATTGGCTCATATTCATTACAAGGCTCTGTAGCTGTTACTATAGAAACAATAGTGAAATTATCATGAAAATACTTTCCTCTAAGCTTGTGATTGGATTCACATCCAGTGTTATAGTCCAAGCAGCTTTGCCATATAATAAGAACAATGAATACATTTCTACTAATGAGGTTTACGGAAAAGAGGTTTTTATCAGTTTTTCTTTAATGAGTGAGTACAATGGCAATTTATTTCAGGCTTTCGTTTCATTTCAATTTCGTCTTGGTATGTTTAGGACATGAACAACGCCAAGCTGTTCAGCGACGAGGCCGCTAACATTTACGAGCGCGCCATTTCCACACTGCTGAAGAAAAACATGCTGCTGTATTTCTCTTACGCTGATTATGAGGAGGTAATGCCTTGATTTTTTTTAACCCCTGAGATTCTTCCCTCGTTTTTTTTTATGTTAATTTTAATTAGGTAGCACATTTAACGCTGGATATTATCCCAAAGCTGTGTATAGATTTCACCTATAAATCAGTAGCTTTGTTACTAATAAGTGAGAGCTTGGATTTGAACTTGTAATCTTTTGGTCAGATGTCCAGTGCCATAGACACGTTTTTATTTTTTTTTTTTGCATTGTCGTCGGTTCCACAGAGTCGTATGAAATATGAAAAAGTGCACGGCATATATAACCGTCTCCTGGCCATAGAGGACATCGACCCAACACTGGTGAGTTTGTTTATTTATTTATTTTCCACAGTAAAGGTGAGGAAAACACTGCAAGATGTTTCAGGTCACCGCAATGCTTGTTTTGTGCCGCTGTTCAGGTTTACATCCAGTACATGAAGTTCGCAAGGAGAGCCGAGGGCATCAAGTCCGGGCGCTCCATTTTCAAGAAGGCCAGAGAGGATGTCCGGACACGGCATCATGTTTACGTTACGGCCGCTCTCATGGAGTACTACTGCAGCAAGGTGATGCATTTCTGATTTAGAGAATGTCTGCTAATAGTTAACCGTTAATAATCAGTTTTATTCCAAAGTGCTGCTGAGTCCTTTAATTCGATTGGTCAAAATGTGTTTGGAGATATCTATTGGTTATCTATCATGATAGTGTTGACTGTGACTTAAATAACAGGTTTTTATCGATGCACTCTCTTTTTTCTATCCCCATTTTATTGTTTCATATGTTTTTGCTTATTGTGAAAGTGATTTTCAGTAGCTGTAAAAAATATTTTCCTAAAGTACAGAAACTATCGATCCACCACTTCTATTTAGTAGGCAATATTGGAATGGATTTCTTCAATGACTGCAACGACTGCTTGACAATGACTGCTTAAAAATGACACCTAGACTTTTTCTAATGAATGAAATAATATTTGTGATTCACACTTATAGGAACATAATTGAATTTATTTATTCTTCTATAACACCACGCTCCTTAAGTTTACATAATGCATATATAGATTGCAAAATAATAGTTTTTGAAGGAAAAAAAAAACACTTCTGCCGCCTGGATTTAGTCAGGTTATGTTTATCGGTATTGAACACTAGAGGGCGTAGTTAATTGTAAATATCAAGCCGGTTCCCAGGATGGAGAAGGCCAATCTGTTTGGTATGCAAATGAAAATGCATTTTACGGTTTACATTTTTAGTATGTTTGTTTAGTGGCAGACTTAACATCTTTCTTTATTCTGGTTTAGACATTCAACTCACTTATTAGTAATTTGACGCATAGCTTGACCAAAATACACATCAAATATACTGTATGTCGCTGAACTGCTGACGGGTAGAGCGAATTTATATGTTAATAGCAATGAATAGCAAATAGCTATAGTTAATGGCAAAAGCCATATTGATCTAGTTATTTATGGAATAATATGACGTTTCCAAAATAAATGCTTTTTCCATCAGTGTTTTATTCCTCTTATCCCACATCAAAACCATTTAGAGTTAACTTTTAGTTTCTACAAAACACATTCGTAGCATAACCGCTTTTTGAAGTGGCATAGAAACAGCGAGCACAGACTCGTTCCTCATAAAGACTCTTCTGTGGTGGAAAACTTGCAAAGCCATTTACAAAGCGCTGGCTCCACAAGCTCCTTTCATAAACATTAATAAACTGTAATAAATCTTAACAAAAGCCAAATCCGTCCTCACTAGCCTGCTCAAAGGGTTCTCCAATTGCTATATCCAATATCATATTAGTCCATTCATTTAAACCTGTGATTTAAATAACAGTCTAGACAATAATGGGATTTAATATTTATGAGCACTTTGTTGTTTTATCACAAATACATATTCGAGACCCAGGTTACACAATTGTTCCATTGGGAAGGATTGACTGGCCAGAGCTGACTCCTGTCTTCGGACTTTTGTCTTTCAGGACAAATCAGTGGCTTTTAAGATCTTCGAGCTTGGGCTGAAAAAATACGGAGACATCCCTGAGTATATACTGGCGTACATCGATTACCTCTCTCATCTCAATGGTAAGATCTGAGTATTTTTCTTTTCCCGCCAAACATACATCGACAGAGATTTGTTTGTGATAAACGTCAACCCGTTTCCCCCAAGTTCCTCTTTTTTGGTAGTTCAGGACCGTAAAAAGTCGGAAGGGCGAAAAGATAACAATACAATTCTCTACCAGAGATTGTTGACACGGCTGTAAAATAAAGCGGTGTATATCGTGTTGCTTGTTATTTCCTCTTTGTGCTAAATGAAGCATGAATTATTGGTGTTGCTCAGTTGTCTCTGATTATGTTATTTATATTCTCTCTCTCTCTCTCTCTCTTTTTTTCATATAGAGGACAACAACACAAGAGTTCTGTTTGAGAGGGTTCTCACTTCCGGGAGTCTTTCTCCAGAAAAATCAGGGTTAGCACACTAATATATATATATTCTTCTTTGTTGCATTTGCCAGACACTGGTATTTCATTTATACAACTGTGCAGTTGAGGATTAAGGGCCTTGCTTAAGGTATTTGACTATAAGATAAAAAAATAATAATAATAACAATACCTGATCAGATATATTTACCCACTTCTAATTTAACCCAGAGGGGCACGGTGGCTTAGTGGTTAGCACGTTCGCCTCACACCTCCAGGACCTGGGTTCGATTCCCATCTCGGCCATGTGTGTGTGGAGTTTGCATGTTCTCCCCGTACCTCAGGGGGTTTTTCTCCGGGTTCTCTGGTTTCCCTCCGGTCCAAAAACATGCACGGTAGGTTGATTGGCACATTGGAAAATTGTCCCTAGTGTATGAATGTGTGTATGAATGTGTGTGTGTGCCCTGCGATGGGTTGGCATTCCATCCAGGGTATATCCTGCCTTAATGCCCATAGACACCTGAGATAGGCACAGACTCCCCGTGACTCGAGGGAAGATCAGATATAGCGGTAGAAGATGAATGAATGAATGAATTTAACCCACCATATTTAGTATGCATTCCACCCATATTAGACAGATAGACTGATACTTTATTCATCCCTTTGGGGAATTTACATTTAGAGTGTATTAACATGTGTGTTATTGACAGGGAGATCTGGGCACGCTTCCTAGCATTCGAGAGTAACATTGGAGACCTGGCCAGTATCCTGAAAGTGGAGCGCAGACGCTTCCTGGCATTTAAGGAGGAATACGAGGGCAAGGAGACGGCTCTGTTGGTGGACAGGTACAAGTTCATGGACCTGTACCCCTGCTCCACCAGCGAACTCAAAGCTCTCGGGTACAAGGTGCGATTAAAGCGGCTTTTCTTTCAGATGCAACATTATCACCTGTACAACAATTCTACTCTATGAGGCAAAAAGTATTGGGACACCTGACTTTTCCAGCCATACGTGGTTCTTCCCCAAACGTTTACCACAAAGTTGGAGGTCTAGGATGTGTCTGCATGAGGTAGAATAAAAGTTTTCCTTCCCTTGGACTATGAGACCCAAACCTGCCCCAGTATGACAGTGAACCTGTTCACAAAGCAAACTCCATAAACGTATAGGAAACATGGGTTAGAATGGATTTTCTAAAGCACAAATGAACAAAAATCATTACAACCACTGTATTCCTAACATTGCGGTGGTTATTCGAACAGCAAAATGAGGACTATATATGAAATGGGATGAACGTGCAAGTCCGGTAAAGACAAACTTTTGATCATGTAGTATATTTTGCAGTTTGGAAGTGGTTTTTAGTCATTCATTGGGTGGGGAATCGTGAACTGATTCCGATTCTGGATTTAGATACTTAAAATAGTGTATACTTGTTAAAATAATAAAAATTTCAATACCTGTGCCCATTTTTTCCCGCCCCTCCACCTGGCAATCTGTCAGGACCTTCCGCGAGTCCAATCTGCCAGGACCTTATGTTGTAATCTAAACATCAGTTTATAAAATGGATTGTGGGAAGTGTCACTTAAATGCTATTGCTTAATGAGTTCATATACTTTTTGAACTCAAAAATGATCAAGTATTTTTGAACCGCAATAGACCCCAGGACTCTGCTTTATATTATTATTATTTCATTAATCACAATTCGTTCAGGCATTTTATTATTCATTTTATTTCCAAGGACTATTGCAAGTCTTATGCCTAGTACACATTACATGTAATCAAAGTCACATTCACAAATTGTCTCCTTTATTAGGACGTGTCCCGGGCCAAATACGCCGCTCTGATCCCAGAGGCCGTCGTTACCCCTTCTGCCCCAACGCTAAAGGATGATGGAGACCGGAAACCGGAGTATCCCAAACCAGACACCAACCAGATGATCCCTTTCCAGCCTCGACACCTTGCCCGTAAGGATAGTTACAGCCCTGTAAAATGCGCCAACATCTCCTGCCATGGAAATATCTTTATTATGGGCTCTTAACACTGTTTGTGTGTGTGTGTGTGTGTGTGTGTGTGTGTGTGTGTGTGTGTGTGTAGCTCCTGGCCTGCACCCTGTTCCAGGTGGAGTGTTTCCTGTGCCCCCTGCTGCTGTGATCCTCATGAAACTGCTGCCTCCTCCAAACTGTTTCACTGTAAGTTTTACCATTCAATGCCATTCACATAAACCATACACGAAACACGCCCATATTTACAGTGGGATTTAATAAAAGTTGGGCTGATGTAGCGTGAGGAGCCCCAAAGTGCACACAACGTTCCAATTCACCCCAAAGGTGTGAAGATAGCTCTAGATAAGGTCACTCAAGATCTTCTACTATAACCCATGCAAACTGTATTTTCATAGAGCACAGTGTGTGTGTACAGGGAACAGATGTGGATCTTGTAGTTTAAGTAAAGGGAGAATATAATGTCACTTCTTCAAAATGGAACAGGTCATTCAGGGAAATTGGTCAAATTTGTATACTCCTTATTTAATATCAAATATGACTACACATGATGAACAAGGAGTATTATTTAGATCTTTATTAAATAACATAATATATAGGTAACTATTAAAATGATCATCTGAAACTTTTGGGTTGAATCAATAGAGTCTGTTGTTGTAGTAGTAATAGTTTTGTTGTAAGAGTGTCATCTGCGTTTTCACATTCTGAAGTTTGGTTTAATTGAAGTAATTTCTTCCCTCACAGGGCCCGTTTGTCCAGGTGGATGAGCTGATGGAGGCGGTCAGAAGATGCACACTGCCAGAGAGTACGTTTATCAAACAGGCGCTTCGCTTTCAATGTGAAAACTCTCTCTCTATCTCTCTCTTCTCTCTCCTCTCTCTCTCTCTCTCTCTCTCTCTCTCTCTCTCTCTCTCTCTCTCTCTCTCTCTCTCTCTCTCTCTCTCTCTCTCTCTCTATATATATATATATATATATATATATATATATATATATATATATATATATATATATATATATATATATATATATATATATATATAGATATATATATATATATAATATATATACACATATACACACACACACACACACACACACACACACACACACACACACACACACACACACACACATATATATATACATACATACATACATACACATATATATGTATGTATGTAAGTATGTATCATTGTTTATTTGAGTGCTTTGGGGAGTTTTGTGTTTATTGTTGGTAGTGGATTTAGTACTTACTATAGTATATTGTACTGTTGAAACCTGTTTTAAACACAAATATCTTGTTTGATTATTCTTGCTCCGGTTAATCCTTTGCTGCTCACATCTCATGTGTTTGTGTGTGTGTTTGTGTGTAGCTGTAGAAGCAGCAGTAGAGTTAATCACAGGCACCCGTGGTGATGTTCCCGGAGAAGGAAACGGACCCGTCGAGAACCATGCGCTAACAAACAAATCACTGAAGAGGTCCAACCCTGATTCCGATGAGGAGGAAGAAAAGGGTGCTATTGCTCCACCGGTAAACGACATCTACCGCGCCAGGCAACAGAAGCGTATACGATGAGTCCCAAACACACATCGGTGCTCATTACAGACTTACTGTTCCCTGTTCCACCAGTGGGTGGGGGTTCTTAGCTTCCCACTCCATTGATGGTTTTTATTGTCAGGCTCTGTGAACACAAAACATCAACATGCACATACACACACACACACAAACACACAACACACACACACACACGTCCTGTGTGCTGTGAACTGGAACGTTTCACCTACAGTTGACCTCGTCCCCAAAACAGAGGATTTTGACTCATTGTGTTTGACTCGACTTTTCAGCTCAATCGAGTTTCGTGTTCATTTTGAAATTTGTTTTTTGTTTTTCTAAAGGTTTCTTTTTCTTAGTTTTTTTTTTTAACAGTTTTATTTTTAAAACTGAGTGGCTTCTATTGTACAAAGTTTTATTCTAGACCATTGATACATAGTGCAGAAATTGCCATGTGTAGTCCAGTGAAAACACCACAAACGTTGTTTTGTAGTTGAATGGAAATTTCACTTCACTTCCAATAAAACAAAAGTAAAGAAGTTTGTCCATTTTTTCCCCCAGCATTAAGATCACACAGATCCAGGTGCATTATAGTTTTAATAACAACAAGAAACATTTCTGACGGCTTAAAACGCTTTCAAACTGCCAGAAAGTAGGCTTGTATTCAATATATTTGTAATAAATGATAAAAATGGGGGTCTGTGATGTTTTCGCTGTATGAATGCTGAGATTTTACATTCCGGGGGTCTGTGGCTTTTTTCTTTGAGGGCCACAAAATTTTTCATTTCTTTATTGACCTATGTCTCAGTGTATATATATATATATATATATATATATATATATATATATATATATATATATATATATATATATATATATATATATATATATATATATATATATATATATATAAAGAAATAGAAAAAGAAAATGATATCGGCTAGAGTGACTACCAGTATTATTATGGAAATTGTATGATTTTAAAATGTATTCATTAGAATTACTTTATTTTATTGATATGTGCTATACAGATAAATGAGCTTTACGTTTTAAGATTATATATATATATATATATATATATATATAGATATATATATATAGTATATTTAAAGGGCATTCTAACTATTAATCATCTTATAAAATAAATTAAAAAATACAGTCCATGTAAAAAAAAGACTGAATCATGAAAATGTGCTAAATGAGATGCACATGAATACATTAATAAACACACGTATATAAGTAACAGATATTAAATATGATCTAGCGCTTTCAGTGCGCGTGTAGAAATAAAACAGCAGGTGGTGTCAGTGAGTCGCCTCTAGGGGGCGCGCTGGTAATGACGGCGGGACTAAAAGCCGGAAAAACTATCGGTATGGATTTTTGCCGTTGGAGCCTCGACCTCTATTATTAATAGGTAACTTCTACTTTACTTTTACTTTATTATCAAATTCAGATATTTGATATCCGATGGAAGAAACACCATATAAACATGTGATGAATGTGTGTAACTGCACAGTGACCTGATGCTGGAGCTGTGAAGTAGTAATGGCACGTGTTTGACTTCATACCATTGCTCAGATAAAGAACGATTATATGATAAATCCCTGAAATGAGCAAATTTCATATTTATTTATTTTTGCGTCGTTCGGTGGTGTTTTTCTACAACCTGCTTAGTACATATGTGTGTTTTCTTTTCTTCAAATGGTTCTCCAAAACGCCGCTGCAAAGCAACACAACTCGTATTTCCTTGTATTTCACATTATGCCCGCGAATAATTTGTAAATATGAACACAAAGCAGTTTTTTTTATTCCGAGACTAATGCACGCATTGTGAACCTTATCCGAGCTACACATCGACAAAGAAGACATTCTTCTCCTGCAGCACATGGAAAACTCAGACGAGACCGACACTGACCTTTTCTTAACTGGCCCGTTACACATGGCTTTTTGTCGCGTTAGAACACAAAGTGCATTTCGGATTCGGACATCTGTGACGGGTTTTAAATAGGTAGACAGACAGACACTGACGTAATCCACATGATTTACTGTTGGTAGGGATTACAGCTACAGAAGAATGAAAATCATCATTGAATAGTTCCTTAAAGTTTAAGTATTAAGTAGTATAAAGTTTAAGTAAGCTTAAAGTATCTGCTGTGTGGTCTCTTTGGGTTACTGATCCTGAAGGGGGCCGGTTCAAGTCCCAGTAATGCCAAGCCGCCACTCTTGGGGCCCTTGAACAAGGCCCCTGCTGTGCTCCAGGGACGCCGCTATAACATGGGTTAAGGTTGTATGAAGCCTGCTTTCCATCCATCCATTATGAATAGAGAAAAAGTCATGGTGTAATAGGAATACTATGGAGGTTTAAACTGGATTCTATTGTTTGAAATGTAGCCTTAAAATGGTTGATGGCTAATAATGTTCTTTGTTTCAATAACAAAGGTGATTTGGACAGTTATTTGTTATATTGATATATATTTGGTTAATATTCTAGTAACATCCCAAACTACTCATCGGTTTTGAATTCTTGAGTCTTAATATTAAGCCCCAGTAAAGCCAAGCTGCCACACTTGGGGTCCTTGAGCAAGGCGCTTAACCTTCTGTGCTCCAAGAGCGTTATAACATGGGTTATAGGAGTAGAATTATGTTTCTGATGAAGCCCAATGTCATGAAGGAACCCTAATGGTTTTTATACCAAATAAGTCGATTTGCTTATACAATGATACATTCTAATGTTTTGGACACAGCCTTTGATTGACAAATATATTAAAGTCATAAATTCCAATATATCACATTTCTTCTGCATTTGAATACAAACTGAGACACAATGAGAAACACAACAGGCGTGTAAAGGTTTCCAGGTGGAGGTTAATGACAAAGCTGGGTCATGGGTTAAAAAAAAAAAAGGCCTATTTATTAAAAATAAAAAGGCTCTACTAAAGCCTATGAGAGTCACATCATTTGAGAATATCAGGACAAAACGTCACACTGGTCACACCACATGCATTAAAAAAAGTAAATAACATTTACACTTATTTTCTTTACAACATTTACAACACCTTTTACAGAATTTACATATCCGTTTATACAGTCTTGTGCGTTCCGGTCACGCGACGTGTTACAGATAAGCACTGGATAACTGGTTGCCGAAATATTGCACGAATATCTCAGGGTGGCCTCTGTAGAACTGTCCGAGCAGTCGCCGCTTTTCTTTGACGGAAAGTTTGGGGTTCTCGTGAATGGTTCGAAGTAAAGCGTAAAGTTCCTCTTTGGTGGTTTTCTGTACTGTTTGCATGTAACTGATCCTTGAAAGACGTCTACAGTAAGACGGACCTGGAAAAAAACAAAACAACAAAACTGGTGTTAAGTTTTCTCGATGTTTAGTACCTTTGGAGTAAAAATGAAAAGAACACTAAACACGGACAAACGTTTGTGGACACCTGATCATAAGATTCGTATTACACTGCAATTCAATACACAAGCAGACTGGATACTGATACTGGATACTGAGCCTGTGCCTATCTCAGGCGTCTATGGGCATTAAGGCAGGATACACCCTGGATGGAATGCCAACCCAACGCAGGACACACACACACACACACACACACACTCATACACTAGGGACAATTTTCAAAGGTGCCAATCAACCTACCGTGCATGTTTTTGGACCGGGAGGAAACCGGAGAACCCGGAGAAAAAAAAACCCTGGGGCACGGGGAGAACATGCAAACTCCCCACACACATGGCCTGGAATCGAACACGACCCTGGAGGTGTGAGGCGAACGTGCTAACCACTAAGCCACCGTGCCCCATATATATATATATATATATATATATATATATATATATATAAACACATTGTATACACCTGGGGGGTATGGTGGCTCGGCCATATGTGTGTGGAGTTAGCAGTAGAAGATGAATGAATGTATACACCTGCCATATAATGGTACAATAATGGTTAAAAATAAAGTCTACATTCAAATAAGCCATTAACATGTACTGTGTAGTGCGACACCGCAATTCAAATCAATTCTTAACGGAGACCGAACGTCCCCTAAACAGGCAGAAATTGTACTGCTCGACCTTCGTGTCACATTAATGTAACACCCGGGGCTGCAAAACAGTTCCTGACACAGTTAAAGTTCTTTCCTGACACACTTTAGCAGTTAGACTTTGCCTTACATTTCCAGATGCAAATATGCTGACTATGCTATTCCGTCTCACTTTACATAATGCAAACACTTGGAACAAAGTGTCTTAAAATTGCTCACTATTAATTATTAATAGGAGCAAAACAGACGCCGCCGGACAGATCTAGCAGTATATGTACCGGTCCCGAATGCTGTTGTATTGATCGTTTAATGAAACAAATTCTTCACATCAAAAGAAGGTGAAGACTAATGCGCTTCATAACATTAATCGCATTACAAATATTACATTATAAGAGTAAAAACATGAAAAGTATTCAATTATGGTATACTGAGAACAGAAAAAATGGATAACCATCACAAGTTAACTCGTGGCAGTCGGGCAATTAAATATTTATTAATAATTATTGGTAAATTAATTTGAAACTGTGATATAGAAACATGGGGCACGGTGGCTTAGTGGTTAGCACGTTCGCCTCATACCGCCAGGGTCTGGGTTCGATTTCCGTCTCGGCCATGTGTGTGTGGAGTTTGCATGTTCTCCTCGTGCCTCAGGGGGTTTTCTCCGGGTTCTCCGGTTTCCCTCCCGGTCCAAAAACATACACAGTAGGTTGATTGGCACCTTGGAAAATTGTCCCTAGTGTATGAATGTGTGTGTGTGAGTGTGTGTGTGTGCCCTGCGATGGGTTGGCATTCCATCCAGGGTGTATCCTGCCTTAATGCCCATAGACGCCTGAGATAGGCACAGGCTCCCCCGTGACCCGAGGGAAGATCGGATAAAGCGGAGAAGATGAATGAATGAATGATATAGAAACAATTTACATAGTGTGTCATTAGTTTAAACAACAATTTTATTTGCCATTGGTGTGATGCCCTTACATATATCAAGAAAAACATTGCAAGTTATCGTGCACTTACCTGTAACCCCATCAGGATCTTTGCCCCTGATGATGCTGGCTAGTTTATCACTAACAAGCTTGTGTAACGAAACCGGAATCTGGGGAAACATTAATATAGACATTCCGTCAATCTTCTTGTATTCATTCATGAAAATGCAGTAACTTGAAGTAATGGTTGAAGACTTTCAGAAATTTCCTAAGAAGGTGAACTGTAATATATTATATGCAGCACTAAGGCTAGAAACTCAATTTCCACCATATGGCCTTTTTTTTTGTGCACCATCAAGAGGCAATAAACTCAACAACTCAATGCCTTCTATTAGAGAATTTAATTATTTATACATTATTAATATAGAGCAATCCGTAAACCACAAATTTCTATTTCATAACTGCACAGCTTTACTAAAGCACAATTATAAACAAAAAAATCAAACATAGGCAGCCCTAATGCATCTAAAAGTCCTTAATGCAGATTTTGGATATTTCTAGTACAATACACTGTCCAGCTGCAGGACGGAGGAACACTAATTGTATTTTTTTTTTATATAATTTTCTGAATAAAAATATAACATGGTTGCATTTTTTAATAATTCCGTTACTTTTTCTGGTTTTCTGGTCCTGAGTCCTTAAAGTACCATGTATCATATTACTTTTTTGTAAGAATACACTATGCATGTTCTACTAACACTCCTCCAATATACTAACCAACATGTAGGTCACAATAGTTCTCACTGCTATTGCACACATGCCACTGTAAACTTAATCATAACAGTACATCAATTCTGCTTTAATACTGCCCATATAAAATATATTATACAAATATTATATTCAAGGTACACTTTAGAGACAAAAATATTGGGACGTCTGACATTCCCAGCCATATGTGGTTCTCCAGAAGACTGCGATCATAATATAGGATGTTTTTGTATATGGAAGAATAAGAAACTAGGAGACCGAAACCTGTTCCAGAACGAGCAGTGTCCCTGTGCACAAACCAGATCCAAGCGCATACATGGTTTGAAATGGAAATCTTGCACAAATCTCCACAAAATATCACCCAAAATCTCATGGAACATCTTCCCAGAAAAATGGAGGTTATTATACGAGCAAATGGGGACTAAATGTGAAATGGGATCTTCAAACAACCCCACAAAACCTTCACATGAGCAAAATAGATTTTTGTCCATTTGGTGTATCCACATGTCCCAAATGCAATTAAATCTTGTTTATTAACAAATATATTAACATCTCACCTTGAAAAGATCCAAGTGATTGTCTATCATGAAAAGCACCAGAAGGTCCACTTTTCCCTTGGCAAGCCTGGCGCTATAAACGATAGCAGTGGAGAAAGCTCTCTTCACGGCCATCCTGTTCTCTATCTGAGGAAACCAACAACAACCGTGGCATGCGATCAGCATTTATACCTTCATTAACCTCATCATGGCCACGTTTCCTATAGCGTGTTGTGTGAACAAGCTAAGTAAACTCTTTTCGATGCTGAGTCATTGTGACCGGCTCCCGACTGTTTGAATTAGAAGATGGCTGGATTGAGAATGCTACTCAATAAACCTTCGCTGTCGAGAATTAAAGTGCCTTATATCGAGAATGCGTTATTAAAGAAGTGAAAACACTGAGAAACATTTTCCAGCTAAAGAGTGTAAAGAAAAAAGCAACCACATGAAAACATTTCCAGGTCAATGTTTGAAGATTAATTACAATAAATAAATAAATAAATAAAATGTGGGCACTGCAAAATGAAATAAAAAATACATTATTATTATCACTGGTTTTATAAAATCCTACATAGAGATTCAGCAAACACTGGAAGGATTTACAAGTCTAATGAGAACAAGCTACTATATTAGTGGAAATCTAACACTGTTCATCACACTAAGGACACCATCATGCCAGTGAATCACGGAGGCATGGAAGCAGCTTATCTTTAGTTCGAATGGAGTGGTTGATCGATTGGAATTAATGGACCTGAAGTATATACATAATCACCGTGTCAATACCCAGACCTCAATCGAAAAAGCATAAAAATATCCAATACTTTTGTTTGATTATGAGGAAAGATATTGAAAAATAATATTAAATATTGAAAAAATACAAAGCAGAAAGAAATCTACCAGCCTACCAAGTACTGTTCTAACACAGGAGAGTAACTGTGCACACAACCAACATACACCCGTCTTTCTATCACAAGTAAAAGATTTACGGAGATACAAAAGATTGACGTTTTAGAAAGCTGACAGATGCATCACTGATCCTTAGAGGCTTCAGTGAAAAGCAGTGGACTACTGATCAGCAGGTCACGAGTTCAGATCCTTGGGCAATTCAGATACTTCTTAGTTCTTATCCTCCTCAACTGCTGCAAAATGCTTTTTGACTGCTATACAAATATATCAGAAAACAAAACATGCGTTGCACAGAATCACCCCTCCCTGTATGGATTCAGTTTTTTTATGATAATCAGATGATGAACTTAATCAGGTGGTTACGGGAAGAAAAATCTTAAGCCTAGCCATTATACGTTATACAAAGTGAGACCCAGAATGGAAAACCATGTGATCTTTTGCACCAATAATATCCAATAAAACCAAAATTGAGTAAATGTCGATTTCAAGTTGCACCACATACATTATTTATGTATGTAAATACACACTTGTGGGAAAAGAACAATGGAGTAAATACATATTCAAGGCGTAAAATCTGATATCACTTCCCTCCAACCGGATTTATTTATATTGTGAGTCTGAAGTTTGAAAATATCAATGTGTGAACAAATGATCACTGAATGCTGTGGGTTTCCATTCTAGGTCTCACTCTGTACTATTTTTCTTCTCGTACCCACCTGATTAAGTTCATCATACAATAATCAAGCAAAAAAACTGAATCCACACGGGAAGGGGGACTGCAGGACTGATTCTGTGCAACACATGTTTCTGTTGTATTCACCAAATGTTCCCTTGTTTTGTTTTCTGATATATTTGTATAACAGTCACAAAGTTGAGGCAAGAACTCGAGTATCTGAATTGCTAAAGGATCTGAACTCGTGACCTGCTGATCAGTAGTCCAGTGCTTTTCACGGAGGCCTATAAGGATCAATGATGCATCTGTCTTTTTCTAAACCGTCAATTGGCTGTTGCATAAATTTGTTCCTATGCCTACACATAATGCTCCTTTTGTTGATGGTTTGTTGCGTACATCCTGCTTTACAACTAATTTTACCACATTTCAAAAAGGGCCATTTTACTATTTAGAGCCTGATATAGAATATGAATAATGAGAGCACTTTTCCATTTGACAGATGTTGCTAGGCAGCAGAGGGTAAAAGTCTTTCTCAGTCACAGACTCAACTTTCTCTTATATTAGAGTCAAAGTGGTCAAGTTACAAAGTACAAATACTTTGTTACCTTTCTTAAGTTGAAATCTCAGGTATCTATATTTTACTGGAGTAATTTTTTTACTTCTACTCCTTACGTTTTCACGCAATGATCTGTACTTTCTCCTTTTATAAATAGCCTCGTTACTCCTCTTTCATATCAGCGTGTTTTCATTCTTCGTTTCTTCGTTCAAAAGAGAAAACCTTATATGGATGAATCCCCACATCCGGATAGAGTGAATGTGATTGTGGTTGGATGAGAAGAATCAACATATACAATTCCGACACATTGTTGGTTTGTACTCGATCCATCGCACCTGCACACGACACAAATCACGTCACACTCCAGCAAGGACATAACCAGTGTTGGGGTCGTTACTCAAAAAAAGATTATTTCTTAAAAGCGATTATTTCTCCACTACTGGCTCATTTATCAAACGGGTGATTTCTCTTCGTCCTCCAAAAATGAAGCTTCAGTAGGGAGTTCGGTAGAGAGACGTTTGAATAAATTAGCGATTGGTGCGGCGTAAGATTACTTTTATACTTGAAGTAGTTTTAAAAACAGTAATTGTATACTTGTACTTGAGTAAAGGTTTGAGTTGATACTTCTACAGAAGTCTTTTTAAACCCCAGTATCTGTATTTCTACCTGAGTAATACATGGGAATACTTTTAACCCCAGAGTTCATGCTAAAACATGGGCATGAAATGAAAGAAAAGGACAATCGACTTTAGGGTAGTGGTAGTAACTAAGAGTAACCAATAACAGAACAATATGGAGTGATTAATATATAATTATCATCATTGCCTGAGATTTTATTCTCAGTATATTGCATGAGTAGGTGTATAACAAGCATGCACACGGGAAACCTTTATGACCTTTCGCCTACTTCACTGATAGCTTTGATGACTTATTGTTTGATGCAAATTTATTGGTACATAAACACACCTGATTACACATTATCGGTCCATAGCGCAGTTTCTCACCTCCTTGTGTAACTTGATGTCGTTTGGTTGTGCTGCAAATGCCATAAAGCGGAGGAGTCTGCGGAGCTCCTCTCTACTCCGGGAGTCCTGGAGTTTTAGACAGAGCTGCAGGGCCTCCAGGGCTTGCTCCTGCTTTCCATTAACTATAAACACACACACACACACACACACACACATATATACACAGGTGTGGATACAGTAGCTCTTGATAATACAAACACAAATGGGTCATTTAATCACCCAGTTCTTTGAACAATCTCACTTACAACGTACATTCGTTGTAGCAAATAAACATGAGAAGAGCTCTGGTAAAAAAAAAAAGAAAAGAAAAAACCTGGCCATTATATGATTAGCTAAAGGGGGTGCTCTGGGTGGACTCTGGACATGCCTGACTAGGTTGAAAATCTGTACAAAAGGTCAAAAATGTTCCTCTTTTTAATGTTAAGGCACCATTGGTAAATGCTAGAAAGTAAATAATATTAGTGCATATTGGTAGTATTTAAATTTTTTAAATACATTTTTGGGTGGTCTGGAACTCATTGTCCGTCTGTACATTATTCGTTATGGGGAAATTAATTTCGGCTAACGAATATTTCAGTATACGAGTCACATTCTGGACCTAATTAAATTCATAAACCGTATCCATATAATATATAAGCATCCAGACTTTAGGTGAAGCTATGGACAAACATTGTTTTGAGGGACGGGACATAAGAAGTATCAAAGCTAGACAAGAATGACTATATTTGTATTTGTACATTAATGTATATCTGGTATGGTATTTACTTGAAAATACTTGTATTAGAATACAAGTACTGTATATACGACCAACATAGAAAGCCTGTATCGCGTCAGGTGCCGTTACACTTCTTTAGTTAAAAATGGCGAAACTAAGGATCCATCCAAATCTCCCATCCACCTGTCTTACCTAACAGCTCAGAGACGCCGCTGTGTATGTCGAACACGTGGTTGCTAAACAGTGGAGGATAGTCTGTCTGGCCATAGTGTTGGATCAGAACACTATACATGAGACGTTTGTACTGCGCCGTATCCTCTGGACACTTTGCGAGTCCTCGACTGACCTCGACTACCAACTGATCAGGAAGAAACTCCAGACAGTCCACAGCTGCTGAGAGCCATGCGTCGGCACTGCAGAATGGAAAAAGAGCATCGACGGTTAACCAAGAGGACAAAAGAAAAAGGCGATTCAGTTGTAGACTTGACCATCAGCCTGACAGCCATGTGGCCGTAGAACTTGTAGCCTCGGGGCTTTCAAACAGAGCTCGTTATATAATGGCCAGGCTCTATTTGTCTGGACACAATATCTGAGTGGTACGCACGCGACGAGTGGTGTGTTTTGCATTCTGAACACGGCGCGAGCACAGATTCACCACGGGAAAAAAATATATTCAGACCATAACCACCAGGTTTTATGTACTTTTGGATTGCTACATGACAATAAAGTGGTTTCAGTTTAAATCTTTTTATAATACGTCATAATAACATATTGTTTATGATTTCAAAATCGTTGCGAAAGGAATTTGATTTTGTAGCAAATTAATTATCGACAATGGGGGATGTGTGAAATGGAGATAATAGATGCTGCTGCATATTTGTATTTCATTTCACTCCATGTATAGAGTACAAGCATTTTGCCCACACTGGAACTGGTTTTGCGGCGTCTGTTATCACTTACTAGCCTCTCTTTTTTTCCGCAGAAAGTTAATAAGACCAAAATATTGCAGATTGTTGCAGACAAACCAGAGAGCCCTATGTCCTGAAAATATGTTCATGCCAGAAAACTTCTCTGACTGTAAGAAAGCACTGAACAATCTCGCCACTGGACGCCCTGATGGATAAACATCTCCACAACCGTTACTCATGCTGTAATACACTTATATGGTATATGAACCATATAATTTGAATGACTAGCACTTCAATACAATCCACACTCTAAATCAGGTTTGATAATTTTAAGTATTGTGATTGTCATTAATACCAAAAATTGAAATAAAATATTAGACCCGGTATTTGATAGTAGTTGTAATATTAATAGCACCTAAAGACACCTAAAGGAAGGTGGTAGCTCAATGGTTATGGCGTTTGGCTCTGTACCAGAAGATCAGAAGTTCAAATCCCACCACCACCAAGCTGCCACTAGTGGGCCCATGAGTAAGGCCCTTAACCCTCAATTCCTCAGTTTTAAGTTGCACTGGATAAGGGTGACTGCCAAATGCTATAAATGTAACTCATCAAGTTAACCTGCTGCACAAAACGTAACAATATTAATAATATTTTTACTATTTTGTGGTATTGATTGTGAAATAAAAAAATTGTAAAACAAGCCATGGTAACACTAGGACTATTAAAAAAAACATTTATAAAGGTTTGATTTTTTTTTACATTGATTTATTTTGGTTACTTTTATTCCCAGGGCAAAGAAACAAAAGGAGTGCAAAATGAAGGCGATGAAGAAAACCATAGATTAGGAGACGAAGAAGGACACATACTGAGCTTCACTGAAGGCTTTGAGGATTTCTCGGTCTACATAGTTGCTGGTGTAGAGGAGGTCTGGGTCGCTGTCCATGCCGTGCAGAGGAGGGCGGGGACTCTCCTTTCCTTCCAAAAGGCTCTCCAGTAAAGGCAACTCGATCAGATACAGTAATCTAAGTGTTGCCTGCTGTTGCCAAACCTCATCTACCACTGTAAGAGAGAAAATGTGGGTTATAAAACCCTTATACATTTCACATTTCATAACATCACTAAACATTTCAAAGTGACTTACGCTCCTGAGACAGACCCAGAGTCATCATCTGGGGTGTGATGGTTGTGTTTGCGTTCAGGTTCCCTAAAACGTCTTCCAAGGATTTATCCGTTTTGACTGGTGAGGCGTTAGAATACTCCTGTTCCTCTTCCCTGAGGGGAAAGGTTGAATTAGATTAGAACCTGGACAGAATGTTGCCTTAGAGATTTGAATACATAAACCATAAAGTTTAATAACTATAAGTGATAAGATTCAAAACTCCTCTAAGCTGTTGCGTTCGAATCAAATACAATATTGGATGTATATTATTATTGATGATGTCCCTTTATCTCCAGCCACTTCATCCAGGTCAGGGATATATATTCGGTCAACGTCGAGCAATAACTGCTGTAATAAGGATGTGATACACCTTGAATGAAATGCCAGCCCATCATTGCACTCACACTCACATACACAAAGCATATCCTAATCATTCCATCAATGTAGTTCAAATTGTGTTGCTTGTTAAGTGAATTGCCAGCACTCAAACTGATTCAGTGAGAATACTGATTTTATTATTTAGAATTCCTAAATAAGTTAAAAATAGCCTTTATTAACTAAACTCTCAAAGTCAATTGGTTTGTTTAGATAAAAAAACAGCTTCATTATCAATCAAATTTTGTCTCTCCAGGTCAATTGATCAGTCAAACGCACATTTATTGTAAATCAGACATCCATTTGTGAACAATAGATCACTCTATTTACGATTAAAATTTTCAGCACAAGTGGCACTTTCAACAACGGATTAACGCCGTTAGCTGAGACACCACTGTATACTTAATTCAGAGTCAACCATATTACAGCACCTCTAGATCACATGTGGTGCCTTGAGAGCTTTGCTAAAGGCCTTCAAGATAGGCAACTTGGCAATAATGGCGATCTTCTGATCAGTAACCCAGAGCCTTAACCACTTTAGCTAGCGTCTCCCTCCTATTTGCATAAATTGTCAATGAACCTTTGCACCGAAAAACAAGTACCTTTTTGGTGGCGCTGTCCTGTTAACGGATGCCGACTCGTACTCATGTTCGATCGTGTCCTTGCTAGTGCTTGCATTCAGGAACCGGTACAAACTACAGCTGCTGTCCTCAAACTTGGCCTGCCTCTTCTCTTTCCCGAACACCTTGGTTTCCACTGCTTCAAACACCCGCGAGTCCATGAGGGCCTGGCAGAGACGCACTGCCTTGAAACGCGGCACCTCATCGTCGCCGCAGAACTTGCTCTGGATGATGTGAGCCAACACCACATCCACCGCCTCCGAGCCCAGGAAGCAGTTATGGTACGACTTTAGGTTGTGCCGTCGTCTCTTGACCTCCACCTGCGTCTGCAGGTTGTTAATGATGCTGCTCCAGATGAAGGTGGCGCGGAACGGCTTCCCGGCCATCTGGCGTAAAAAGGGAAAGATGACGAGTGAGACAGAGCTATGAAGAGCAATATTCGTTTGTATAACTAATCACTGAATGGCTCATTTGGAAATAGACGTAAAACCGGTAATACTAGAGAATAAAATCTTCCAGCGTACTGTACTTGATCTTTGTGTAACCCTCATTACCAGGCAAGCATTCATCACATCAGTGTAGCTCAGTAAGATCCATGCACTAGCACAATTTTGGTAATTGTCTTCTAGTGTTGTAGAGAAATAGAAATTAGCCAGCAGCCTCGTCGATGCCTAATTTGTCATAAATTGACTGCAACACATTAAGCAGGAGAAACTTTCCCATGATTTATACTCAATGGCGGCGCCCTGGAGTACAGACAGTTTTACAAGAATTTAAGCTCCAATATAAAGGCCATTTTGCAGCCAAAGTCAATATTGAGAAAGCCTTACGAATGGCAGCTAATCCTTTCTCACAAGCTACATTTCCTCTCTGGATTCCGAACGCGGAGCATGCAAGGTGTGTACTGTCCCTCAGAGATCTCCCGCCCTCATATCTAAGCGGAGAAGACCAAGACTGTGACTGTCTCACAGTCTCTTTACACATGCAGATTTGATTCCCTTTCAGCGTCCCTCCCATGTAACACCCACTCATTAAAGGAAGCTTCAGACAAAACTGGGCAACAAGACAAAGGAACTTCTGCAGATCAATACCACATGTGGAAAAAACAAAAAAGTGAAACCGTGTTGGAGTGGCTTTCCTTGTTTGAGGAGACATGACTGATATGAAGATGTTGGTTTATTTCAGCTGGAATCTGATTGTGAAGTGAACTTTGACGTCAAAACCTGCAATGTTTAGAAAAGCGAGGTCACGCACGGATACAAATCAGGTTGTACAGTACTAAGGTCTGAGCGGACAGTGATAGTTGGGAGATTGCTTTCTTTCCTTCCTTCTAAATTGCTTCCTGATTTGTAATGTAAAACACAAAGACCGTTCTCTTACTGAACGTCTGCTTGCACATCATCGACAGGGTTCAGAGCAGGGTTTACATGTAGATGCGTAAACTTCAGACTGCCAAACAGTATGATGTGATTTTAATGTATAGGGCAAAAAAAAAAATCGGACAATAATGTGACAATAACAGGGAATCCGCTAAGATAACATACACGGTTTTATTAGATTAATACGTATTCAAATCCTGTATAGGGGAAGCTGGGTTCATTTGCACACTATAATGATATTTAGGAAGTCAATTCTGAATATTGTAGAGAGATACAGAGAAAACACTGTGGCATATTTTCCAATATAAATATTCTTCTTTTTTTTCAAACCAGTTTAAAGAATTTCTTATTAGAGTTCACCTATGAATTACGTTTATTATTTCATTATCACACTGCATTATATTCTCGCATATATTATACCAGGCTTAAACATTCAAACACTGCGAAAACATGCCAAACATTTCCGCTACTTCACGAGCTCTAGAGACCGAAAATTACTGAGAGCCACCCAAAAGATAGGACAGTTTCACTTTTTCACTTTTTTTTTTAATCAACCAACATTCGTCATCGATGTGAAATTTTCTTATGAAAGAACTGTACAATTGATTTCAATCATTGTATCTAACATATTTCCAAAATAAAATTAAAAGTGACATTTTTTAAACATAAAAATGTTGCTTTTATACAAAAATCATCCAAACACGATGCAGTTTTTTTTCCTACAAAAAAAGTAGTCTCGTTAAACCAGGATCGTTTACGGTTCCAAAAAATTCTTCCGATTGGAATGGATGCGAGTTCTCTAACGTCTCCAAACACCTATGAAGCATCTAAATGGTTACCCCTGGGTCACCTTCTGGTGGGAATGCTACTCGTCAGTGCTGTTTGTCCAACAAAACTAAATAATCACTGAGGGGTTTGCTCCCATGATGACCCTGACAAGACAGTGCGACGGGACAACAAAGCTTTTCCACAACAAAACTCCTAACAGCAACACCTACGCGGCTATGACAAGGAGCCAAAACGAAAATGCCGAATATGTGGCATCAATTCAAGCAGAGACAGGTCTGACTGATATATCCTTAGGGGGTGGACGCTAAAGAAGAGTCCTGTTTGAATTCACAAGTCACGTGCACACACAAACACACTCATATGCTATTCCTGCAAGGAGCGTCATCAACGCAGATAATTAATGTAACACTTTGTCCTAATCGAACATGTAAACTCTCCACTTGTTTACTTATTTCATTTTTATAAAAAATAAAAAGCAGACTCTACATGTGAATCAGCCGCATGCACTTGCAAGATCTGTTAGATATTGCTTGGGGAGACATTTAGTCTTTGCCAAGATGTAAAAAACTGCTCCCACACACACACACACACACACACACACACACACACACACACACACAGAAGCTTGAGTGCATGTTGTAAATCTTACAAACCTGCCACCAGTTACAGCAAACCATTTCAATTTCCATACAGCATTGTACTAATAAAGAGTACAACTGTTTAGATTACAGTGATCTGCAACACATCAGCAAGCAGATGTTTACACAAACATACACTTTATATGTACCTCGACATGCACGCTTCCTTAGGCTAACCCATATTACATCTACTTCACACTAATTATTGCACAATCGTGCAAATATGAAATGAATATAAATAAATATATCGAAGCACTGTACATTTGTACTTTGTAGCACACTTGCTTTCCTGGAGGCGTAATACATCTACATAACCATATAATATTAATTCTTCTAAATTTAGGCAAATGTTAATTTAATATACACACATATACCACTGCAACTGTATACACACACACACACACACATGTTTTTCATAAGCCATATAACACCTATAAATCAATGCAAAAAATGATTAATTGTAAAATAAATAAGCACTTCACACGCACACAGACTCGCTTTGCTTAAGCCATATTACATTTTCTAAATCCTATAACACTAATTCTTGTACATTTACGCAAATATAAAATGATAATATAATATAAAATATCTTCACTTTCACACACACAGACACACATACTTTCCATAAGAGACACTGACATTTTCTGAACGTCTTAACACAAATACTTAATACAAATATACACACACGCGGAAATACAAAAAGACCGCACTAAACTACGTTAAAGTCATAAATAATAACTCGTTAATGTGTAATAATCAGCGTATAATGATTGAGGTTGTGTTACCTGGAGCTCGGTGCATGACATTCGCCTGTAAACGCGGTCTGATTCCCGACCAGAAAGCAGCGTGCGCTCTGACACACAGACCCCGCCCACTTTCCTTTTAGACACGCCTACACGTCGCGATTGGTCAGCTAATTTGTATAACAATAGAACACTCGAAACTTTCTGTCTATGACGTGTCCAAATAAACAAGTTTCAGTCCATTTTAATCAAAAGGAAAAAGTATATAATAATAAATATCATAGCAGAAAGAGGTCTAGGGTTTGAAGAGAAAGTCATTTGTTTATTCCATAGATTCTCTGTGTAATTAAAGAAATTTATAATAGTACATCAGCTTCATAGAATATCCCAGAGTATCCCCATATCCATATATATTCTGAATAAACACTGTGTATAACTTCTTTCAGTTGTGCTTTATACGCATCCTGCATGCATATAACCTGGTTCACATATTATATTTATTCGTAGTGTATTGCTCACCCTCTTCCACAGCTTTTTACACTGCCCACAACTTCAATATTTATTTTTTTACACTTACTCGACAGCTCCTGCACATTTGTTACTAACAAAGCCTTAATATTTACTTGTTAAATATATATTTACATATTATCTGCACTTGTCAGTTTATACAATTGCTAATAATGCTAATACTGTCCATTTTGGTAGATGTTAGACTGCATTTTGTACCTGTACTTTGCAATATACAATCTGTCTATCTACAATTTTATGGGGTGAATGAACAAAAAGTACTAGAGCCAACATCCTAAACTCTAATCAAAAGCCTTGCAAAAGAGTGCTGTTGATTTTATAGGACTATATCTGCAAAGGTTGTGATTAGTCAGGTGCCTTTGGCCATATTCTATATTATATTGTAGACTTTTAAAATAATGTGTTGTCTGTTTCAAGTCTTCTGTTTTCTAACGTGTCAGTGAAATGTTTGTATACAAGCTAAAAGCAAACAATTGTGCGGGGGATGTCTTTATACGCTGTAGCATTTCGCTTTCTGTTCTCTTCTGATTAGTCAAGTATTCACACACCATTGGCCATTTAGTGTAATGCTGTACACTTTTTAAACAATAGGTAATGTAAGTTATAACCTTATGGTCTGAGATTTTTTTTTTTACACGTTTCAATCCCTCTTCCAGAATGCGATGAATTTCCACAGTGGTATCGAGCAAAAACAAAACACTGGGAGATAATATATGAATAATGATTGTGTTATGGAGTAATTTGGATAAGTAGTCCTGATAAGAGTTGTTTTCATTGATGATAGTATTTATGTCATGAAATGCATGTTGTTGTTGTTGTTGTTGTTGTTGTTTTTAACATCCAATGTCCTGATTGAATGCCTATTAAAACCTATTGCATAGGAAATATGCAGTATACACTTCTAGTCCTCTCATGGAAACACTAAAAGTTTATGCTTGCCATCCATCATTGTCCTGTACTCATATAAACTCCATCTTCAAGCTAATGGCTATTGGCTGTACATCTGTGTACGCATTCAACAGTATTCCATAAAGAATTTGGAGGATTGTTGTGTCAGTATCTGCTGGGAACTGTTTCCCTTCCTGCCCACTTGCTCCTTGGTATGTCAGTACCTCATGTTTAACAAATGAAGCTCTAGCATGGCCTTCTCAATATATAGACTTGGTTTGAAAAAGGCATTGTGTAACATTTGGAGTTATTACAGAAATGTCACTGCGTGAATATTACAAATCAGAGGGTTCTGAATCTGATGATATCGGGTGATAGAAAAGCCTTTGTAGCGGGTTTAAAGGCAACACATGCGAAGCTTTCTATTATGTCTACCGCTTTCTATTACGTCTGCTCTAAGTGTTCGTTTACATACAGCTCAAAATCTATCCTGAATGTTTTCAGATCTTTCTCTGAAAAGCCCTTTGATTCCTCAGCTCATTAACCACTCATTATAGGTGGCAAAAAAAATAATGTTTTTCATTCACTCATTCCCAGCCTTGACCAGTGCACCATTTAGACCGTAGTAACAAACGTGTCATACTGCCACTGCATCTACAGGAAGCACTGTAAGTGGGAATTTTACGAGGACGTTCACACCTCTTGAGTTCATAAAACAACAAACACAAGCGAGCGTAAATACCGCCAGGAACAGTGCTAACAAGCCTTTATGCACCATTTCGACACTGCTGTGGCAGGTTGTGTATTAAAGCACTCTTAACTCTCTCGTTATTTTGCATGACTTTGGTGGCTAAGTGAATAGATCCACACATTGTTTTCAAACCAAACCTCACCTATATTTTGTTTGTTATTTTGCTAGTCTATTTCACCTAAAACCTCCAGTTCTTACTGGAATGGAATGGAATTTCATCAGGAAAAATTCACCGGATTATATACTGTAACATGTAAATACAGGACAATGTCAAGTGCAAAACAAAAATACAAACAAACTCTCTATATGTTTATATCAATATTGGATGATGCATGCTAACCAGGTACAATAGATCAGAATCCAACGAAAACAACAGACGATATATTGTAAACTATACTGCGTTTTAGCGCAATTTGGATAATGAAAAGTAGACGGCAAATTGTAGCAACAAACATCGCAAAACATATAGCCTGAAACTTAATTTAAAACATTTAATTCGCTAAGATAAATAGGAAGAATATAATGATAAAAGAGTTGATGTACTAATTTAAAACAACGCTAACTTCCAGTGTTAATGTACGATGTGAATTGACAAAAGTCTGATTCTTCAAGATGGCTGCCACAATAACATTATAACATACAAACAGACACAAAATATTGTTTAGAGCCTTCGTTTTAATTTCCATATGTAGATGTCCTTGCGCTTAGTCAACAGAAAGTCAGCACCTACGTAACAGAGCGATAACATACGGCCGGAATTTTTTTTTGGGTTTGTTTGACTAAGTAGCGTGTGATCTCGAATGGCAGACTTGCAATAAGAGACGGTTGCACAGGGAGAGCACAAAAGCATTTTCCTATTTACAGTAGGTTCCCTGAGGATAAGACGCAGTCTATGAGAAGTGTCAAACAACATCCCGTACAACATTGTAAACAGCACGGAAGCGTGTGAGTGTGTTCTGGACAATAAAGCGAAGTGGTGGAGAAACAAGCTGGACGGGGGAGGGACGGGATGATTTTTCACTTCTTTCTTCTAAACAAGGTGCTTTGTTGAGGATTTCGAGGATGGGAGAGAGAGTACATTTGCCTTTCAATGCAATGGGGCTGTTTCCCATCATGGGGTTTCCATTTATCAGCACAGTGCTGAGGTTAAAGGCCTTCTCTCCATCCAGAGTTGGAGAGGGCTTAAGCATTTAACTGCACACCACTGGGCTGCATAGGATCCTTTTAAAAATGTGAACATAAATCACTTCAGATGTTAAGATTTTACAGTCTGGGAATTATGCATGAAAAAAAAATTGGCCTACAGTATTCTCTCTCTCTCCCACTCTCTCTCTCTGTCTATATATATCTCTATATATCTATATCTATATCTATATATACTCTGTATTGTATACACAACACAGCAAACCTGTTATGTCGGCAGTTAATAGACAGTAAAGTGTAAATAAGTGTAAAGTATAAATGGTAGTGTGGTTAGCAAGTGCCTAATACACCACAGCATTTCATATTACATGATAACTAAATAATTTCAATCAAATGTTCATTCTTACATGCCTTAATCTCTTTAACATAATACTAGCAATTTCTTGACCTGTTCATTAAATCGTTAACATATATTTTCAAGAATTTGAAATGATATTTAAAGAAAGCTGTTCATATAGTATTTAAATGTATATATATAGGATGATTCACAGTACACTCCAAGTGCAATTTACATTTACAATCATTAATTTTCATTGACCTACTAAATCATGACGAGTTAGAACGACAGGTTTGGCCCGTGTATTTAACATAAACATTTTGTAACGCTAAATAATTTGAATCATTCTTACCATTTAGGTCCAGATTAGACCAGCATTTGGTGAGTGGAGCATTAATCCTTCCTAAAACAAACTATATTTCACAGGAAAAAGGAAAAACAAGTGGCGAGTAAGTTCTTCTACCAGGGCAACCTACCCATGTGACTAAGAACTGGTTCTACAGCTCTCTTTCTTTTCTCTGAAGGAATGAGTGCAATGGCATTGTTGTGTAAAGTGGCTTCCTGTGTTTAGTGAATTTAAAGTTATCATATCACTGTATCACAGTTTCAACTGAAACGTCATTGAAACAGCTGTCGGTTTGATCCCTGCACACACGTATCAGAACTGGCTTGGCTTCATTATTTTGGCTTTCTTATCAGAAATGCTAGCACACTTACGTCTTTTACGCTCGCCTCCTTGAGACGTTTATCAGCTCAGAAGAAGGAGGTCAGGTTAAGTAAGTTTATGTGAGATTTGATATGGGATTAAAGGGAGCACTGTGATAGAGGTGGAGGTAATGAAGAGGAAATGGTTTCTTAGTTGTTATATCAAAATGAACCTTTATACTGATCAAACTGGAAATATATTAAATACATATATCTTCCATGTAAGACATCATCTGATGAAATCAGCACAAAACAGTCAAACAGTCAGAGCTAAAGCAGGATAAACTGACCATCCGCTAGATCTGGTTTACCTGTATTAGAATAGAATAGAACAACTTTTATTTATCACGTATACATTACAGCACAGTGAAAATGTTTCTTTGCATATCCCAACTTGTTTTTTTAAAGCTAGGATCAGAGTGCAGGGTCAGACATGATATGGCGCCCCCTGGAGCATAGAGGGCGGTCGCTTGGTGATACCAGGGCTCGAACCCCTGACCTTCCAATCAGTAACATAGCACCAAAACCAAACCACTGAGCTACCTCACTGTCTGTCCAAACAATACACACATTTTGAAATATTCATTGTTGGTAAACTTATTAAAATAATACTAAATAAATGGTTTGTTAAAATAAATAAATATATGGTTTACTAAAGTAAATAAATAGAATAAAAATGTCGAGACACACTGTTCACTTGACAGTGACATTTGAATTAAACAATGCAAATTAATTAACTGGTCTTCTTTAGCCATAATATAGTAATTTCATCATGCCAATGGAACGAGTATATACAGTCAGGGTAGCTACATTCATCCCTGAGAGAAAATGTACCAGAGATGATCACCGTGATTAGTTGTTAGAAAATTAATCAGGTGACTGAATGCTTAAATCGCATGTCCAAGATGCATCCAGAACGACTTTCAATTATCTCATTTTGACAACTGAGCTGTTGAGGATTAAAGGCCTTGGCCAAAAAGTCCAGCTGTGATTTATGTCATAATGTCATAACATCTGAGCTATCACTTTCTAAAGCATTAGGATTAATATGATTTCCTTTTCCATTCTTTCTGTAACAGGCTCTAATTTTCAGGAAAGACTTTCCATTAGATTTTGGAATATGGCAATTACAAGCAAATATGACCTGCCGGGCATAGCAAAAGTGTCCAATAGGGATATGATCAGGGTTCTGCGTAGGGCACTGTTTTTTTTTTATAATCCATGTGCACAGGAACATTGTCCTTCTGGAATAGGGTTCTTATTTCCAGTGATGGGAAATCTAAATACTAAGCATACGAAGACATCCTGTACAACCACAAGACACATCTGGCTTCAGCCAGAAAAGGATGAGTTTAATTTTGAGTCTGGTTCTTCTCAAGGTTTTGACTCAGGGAGTTATTCGTTTCCAATCTAACAACTGTCCTGCCTATTAGGGCTAAATCTGTATTCGATTACAATATAAGATTTAGCCCATTTGGCTTCCACTTTGAGGACGAAATGTTCATTTGCTGACTAATATATCCCACTAACAAGTGCACTGAAGGAGAGACAGCGTTATTCACTTCACCATTCATAATGTTATAGCGTCATGATGTTTATAGTGTCATAATGCTATGCCTGGATGGTGTAAATACATTTTTAAAAAATTACATTTGTGAGATGTAGAGCGTAATCCAACATTTTAATGGGAAAACTTACATTTGGTTCACTGATAGAATACCAGAAAAAGTTATATATGTTATATATACATATATATATATATATGTCTTCAAGATGACTTCTGTTTTCTATTCTGTGGTTCACATATATAGGAAATATATACAAAGTTTTGTAATAAAAAAAAAAAAAACTATTTAGAGCAAATCTGAGGTAAACGTGTGGTGACTGATATGTAGTTTACACATATGCTCACACTGCAGCTATATATTACTTAGTTAGCTAAGTAAACAAATTATTCAACAAGTTATTCTGTAAACCAAATGGATTTGAGAAAGTGCCAGAGTGTTAGCTGATGCACGAGATAAAACAGTATGCAAGTCGTATCAATATGGCATTTTCGAACCACTGATGTCACACTCAAAACTTTCTGCGGGTTCGAGCTGTTCCACCCAAAACCACCAGCTCTTCCTTTGACAATAGGAGCGACTGTATTAACTGTCTGCACAAACAAAATTCCTCTCTGCATGAAGGCAGAACACAGGGCTAACGATCCTCAAAGCAGCCTCTCAGCTTAGTTCCCACAGATGAGCATGCGCTTATCAATATTCATACATTGCTCAACTCTGGGGCAGACGTTGGTGCGTGGTGAAACAAACACCGGCTTCTTCCAGCCATGTGCACTGTGGAATCCCGTCCGCCCCTCATTGAAAACTTGCCGGACACTGGCCTTCTTCACCAGGGATCGGTGCTGGACATTGCCGCCTTTGTTTGAACACTTACAGAGCCTTTCTGACAATCATATTTCGTTCAACAGAGGATATTGTCACACGCTGAACAGTTTTTCCAGGAAACAGTGGTGGGACGTGTTGGAAAGTACCCGCGTAGGACATAATACTACTGTAAGGTCACGGCTAAGACTTGTCAAATGATATTAGAATGCAAATCTAACGTAACAGTATACATCTTCATAATTTCTTTTTGACCGAGTTTTTTTTTTTTTTTTTTTTAATGGACAATTAGTATAAATTTAAAAGGTCAAAAACATTACTGTTCATTTGCATAGACTTGAAGATAAACACATTTGTGGCCCCTCCACAAACACACTGTGATTTAACACTGTGTATAATCTGTGTACATGAGTTGTTAAGCATTAACCAGCCACTCCCAGTAGAAGCACGAGTGAAAGTACAAGGTGACCTATAATTCCTATACGTATACGTAACCCCAGAGAATGTAGTACTAAAGAGGAATGAAAACAAAATGTGGGAAAAAAAAATATCACTGCATTTCCTGTTCAGGTTTTTCCCCTGTGAACCCTATAAATGTAGCACTGCTACATTTATTCTTTCACCACAAGGGTCCTACTAAAGTCACGTACTGATGTAGGTTTGCAGTCCTGAGTGAACTTCCAATTCATCTTAATTAGGATTGAACAAGTCCAATTAAAGACTCCTTCTCCAACCTATAACCGTAAGTTTGGGTCTCGTAGATGAAGTGAAATAAATCTGAAATGCTACTTCATCCAGGAGACATCCTATACAATCGTGTGCCTCCAAATTTTAACCACAAAAAAAAAATTCTGGTATTTTCATAGTTTTATCGATATTGTGTACATGTAAACATTGACAGTAAAATATCTTTATTATTAATAGTTCACTCATTTATAAATCTATAGTGTACTTTCTTTCTTTGCTGAAGCAACATAGGCACATTTTTTAAATAAATAAATAAAACATTCTTACATGTTAAATAACCAAATAAATAAATAATAGCTGGAAAAGTATTAAGAAATGAAATTATTGCTTCCATTCAGGAACCAAGTGAAAGTGTATTATAACTGAAATAATTTCACACTATAGAAGGTGAGAGAAGAATAACAAATTGTAATACGAGGAAAAAACAAAACAAAAAACACAAATACACAAAAGTTATTTGTGTAACTCCATGTTAATAGATTACAGAGTACTGGAGTCTGGATCGCGCTCATAATAAATTCCCAATGAGAAGACTTCCGAATGTGTAATAGGAACAATTTGTAAAACAGATTGTTATTTGTTTTGCATTAAACCATGTGGTTTAATAATAGACGTAGCAGCTCCGCAACTGCAAATTGAACCGTTAACTGCATCTTTGAATAAAGTTCAGAATCGGTGGATTCAAATGGTAGGAAATTTATTTTTCATGTAACAAAAAAAAAAATAGCAACCCATACTCGCAGGTTGTATCACAGCTAAAAAAAAAAAAAAAAAAAAAAAAAAAAAAAAAAAAAAAAAAGGCAAAAGCATCATAATCTGTGCAAAACTGCAGCAAATTCGTAATACTCTACTGTAAATAAGTGATCTCGAGACACGCTTTCAGAGATAAAAATTCGCCATAGAAACACGCTGGGCATCTCATTCATAAAACAGAGTGTACCACAAAGATGATCAGGAAACAAGAATATTTCCGTATGTGGAAAAATACATTTTCAGTAAGATAAAGTTATGTTTTTTTTTTTGAGAGACTATAAAATATAGTTTCCTGCAAGAAAATAGTTACAATGCGGTTAATTACAACATTATCACAAAAAAGAAGTGTTGGAATTACAGCAACTCCATTTTTTTAGAACCTCTGTCATATAAAAAAAAAAGCACATTAAAAAGTCCAAACCATCCAAAGAGCTGTCTTTACACAATGTACACTATCATATAGAAAGTTTTACATATAAATCTATGTATTTATATATTTATACAATCATTAGCACCCAGCATTTTTCCAATCTTTCTTTCTTTTTTTTGTTTTTTAAATTAGTGTTGCAGAATCTCAAGGTAAAATCACCCTGTAACCACATATTCATTTACCATCAAAGAATGAACAGAACATCGGCCAACTGGTTAGATAACAATAAAAAAAAGAAAAATTTCTCTCTCTCTCTCTCTCTCTCTCTCTCTATATATATATATATATATATATATATATATATAATATATAAATAGAACTAATAAAAAAAGCAAGATAAAAAATTATATATATATATATATATATATATATATATATATATATTCATCTATTTAAAAATTGTTTATTATTCCCATTGTTTGTGTTTCTCCAGCTTTTTCACTTCTCCATTACCTCACAGTCTCCTGATAATATATTTATTATTTTCACATTTTTTCATATTCTAACGCTGTGAACCGTGCTTCTTTAACGCTTTTCCATTTACTGCTTCGTCACGTCCTTCTTTATATGGCTCGCCATCATCCTGTGATCCTACACCTTCTCCCTCACCGATCAGGGTTCTCTTGAATAATCTACATCATCTCATATCTGTACAAAACCTCGGCTTCATGTCCACACAGTTCTCATGACCGATCCTTATCTCAGTGTTTGCAGAGGTTTCTGGTGCACATCTGGTCAGTTAGTGCTTTGGAAAAGGCCCGTGATCTGATTAAAGGCAGGCCTGTTGCACCTGTGTGAGAAGCTCTCCGAAGCGATCAAACAGGCCCTCTACCCACACCCGGTCACCCATACACGTCTGCACAGTCTCCTCCTGCCCCAGGTCTACGCCACGGGAACGCAACAGTGAAATCTGATACGGAAACACATAATAACATACACACACACACACAGAAAGTCAGAAAAACAATGGAAACATTCATTAAAAAAGGAAACGAGACACAGAAACTCTAACCTGTTCCATACACATCAGATATGTGTGATATTTGTAGTGCTGCAGTGAATGATAGATAGAAAACCAATGAGTCTTCTGCTGCTCCACTGTGTACTCCTGAGGGAGAGGAAGATAATACACATCAATAAAAAAAAAAAAAATGAGACCATCTAGTGGTTAAAAGGAAGTACTACAAAACATTCCTTTTACTAATTGTGTGCGTGTGTTTATGTACGTGTATTACTATTACTCTAATAAAGGAAATAAAAGTTTATTTCTAGAAAATGTCTTGTTTTTTTGTCATACAAAAAATCTTAATCATCTTGTACATTAGACTATAAATATTAAAGTAAGAAAATTGTACTTTTTTTAGTCTGCGCAAGTAAATGTTAAATCCTTTTGAGAAAAATTTAACTAGAAACAAGTGACACAAAGTTAATGTTCAAATAGAACGCAGTGCTAATTTAAAGACTAATACTGTCCTAAAAAATCCTGAAGCATCTTAAGAATACATATTTGTGCTTATATAGCGCTTTAACTTCATTCATTTATTCATCTTCTACCGCTTTATCCGATCTTCCCTCGGGTCACGGGGAGTCTGTGCCTATCTCAGGTGTCTATGGGCATTAAGGCAGGATACACCCTGGATGGAATGCCAACCCATCGCAGGACAGACATACACATTCACTCACACATCCACCACACTAGGGACAATTTTCCAAGGTGCCAATCAACCTACTGTGCATGTTTTTGGACCGGAGAACCCGGAGAAAAAACCCCTGAGGCACGGAGAGAACATGCAAACTCCACACACACATGTCCGAATCGAACCCGGACCCTGGCGGTGTGAGGCGAACATGCTAACCACTACGCCATCGTGCCATATGCGCTTTAACTTGTGTTTACAAAATAAAACGTTTAAAGAAAATAAGCTTGAAAGTGGGTTTTTTTTTGTCTAGTTAAAGGATCTAGTAGAATTTATTATCGACTAAATATTAATGCTAGTTTCAAGAATTATAACAAAGTACATTTTGTTTACCAAATTAGGCAGATTTTGTTTTGCTTGATTTTAATACAATTTAACAAGATTTAAGTCAAAATTACTCGTTTCAAGGCGGACTTTTTATTTTTTTGCAGTGGAGGACATATCGACCAATGCCAACATGGCATTGAAGAGGGCAATTTCTTTCATTCCATTCTCTCACTCCACAATCTTTCCTTCTCTCCCATCTCACTTGTGGAACATTGGCAGTGATATTTATCACACCTACAACTCCATGTTCATCAGAAATTCTCTTCACCTCCGCTGCATTCTTACTGTACTCTTCCTACACCATTTCTCTTTCCATCCACTTGTCTCCTAAACACCCAACATGTCTACTTTCTCAGCTCCATCATATCAGCTCTCTTCCTTTACCAGAAAGAGGACCAACATTTAAAGTACCGAATCTAACCTCCACTCTCCTTTTCCTGCCGTCTCTGTAGACGTCTTCCGCCTCTCCTTCGCCTCCTTTGGCCAACAGTATATATGACTTGGCCCAATGTACACCGGTACCCTTTTGGCTTATGATACCTGTGGTGGTAGGTGTTTTGTGATTTTTGATTTGGCGTTTGTTTTGCTCTGGATGTCTTTCCTAAAACAACTCTTCCCATTTATCCAGGCTTGGGACCAGCACTAAGGTGCACTGGCTTGTGCAACCCTAATGGCTGGGTGATTTATGTCCACATCTGTATTACCTAAATTGGGTCGAACAAATGTAAAGTACATTTTTCCGTTTATTAAATTTGATTTGCAGCTATTAATTTGATCACTCAATTTAATCTGTCTGCAAAAATCTTTTTTAAGCAAATCGACTTACTCACTGCCCAACTCACCAAAGGAAGTTTAACAGCAGATTTAGCAGGCTTCATTGTCTTCTTGTTGTATGCCTTCCCGCTCAGTCTGACTTTAAAAGTAGGGCTTTCCCCATCTGTTTTCAGCTCCGTCACCACTGACAACTCGGGTAAGCTGTCTAAAGCGTTCTAAAGTGGATGAGGGAAGACAATCAGGCATAGCACAGGGACATTGTATTATTAATGTACCTTATGACCATTATTCATGAACACAGACATGCAGTGATATTACATTTTCTGATCACAAGCACAAGTGGGTTTATTTTTAACCCAGCTTTAATGTTCACTTGTATCCTGTAAACATTTTGTCCCGGCTTCCCCTATTAAGGAGATGCAAGGCTCATTTAAATTAATCTGAGTGAATCTTTAGATAACATCTGCTGTATTAGCTTTCAACAAGTTTCGATATTAGATACTTAATCACCCATGTTTACTAAATGCGAGTCTTGAGTTCCCAATTTTTTTAGGAAAAATTCGAGATTTGGCAACATGTAATTAAAAAATGCTGTGCATGAGAATGAACATAATCAAATTGGCAGGCTTTTAATTATGAGGCTCCGGTATGAAGCTTGCTCTTTGTGGCACTTTGTTTTTGTCTTATGCTCTTCATTATACTGAATAACAATAATAATCATATGGAATGACTATTGTATGCAGCACAGTTAAATTGCTTGGTGTGGATTCATACAAGGTGGTATCAAAACGATTAGGTCCGTTTACAAAAAAGAACTTATCTACATTTACACACTAGCACCTTCAAAATTGTCCCCTTGTCTTGTAATACAGCGCTCCCAGTGTTTCTGCCACTTCTGGAATATGTCATGGATGATTTATCATTGAAGCGTGTCGATGCACAATGCAGCGAATGTCGAAAAAGGCGACGAGCATGCACTTGGCCGAGCTGCCTTTTTCATTCATGGAGTTGATGGACTCTTACACTACAAAGACTGTTGATTCATCTAAGGGTCGTACTGGTCAACCCAAGTTTCATCAGAGATATTGGTCCTATATTCTAACTTGTTGTCCACGATGAAATAGTAGACGAGGTAACATCAGTGGTCAAAAGTAGCACCGGTTGCACAGCCTCCGATGTACACAGGATGATAGTCTGTTAGCACGTTGACTTATAAAGTTCAGTGCTCACCGTGACTTTGCGTGTGCTGCAATCTGTAGCCACGTTACAAAACCAGTCCTGAACCTTTTTGATACCACCTCATATATTTACATGGCCATGAGCAATCATTATTAAGTACATGGGAATGGTGCAATTCACCAGGACAAAAAAGCCAAAAAGCTCCCGTAAACCAGACCATATTATATTTATGGACATTTTCTTTTATGGGTGAGATTGGATTGCTCCTGATCATTATTGTTTTCCCTAAACAAGCAGACTAATACCAAAGAGAGTGAGAGCGTAGGTTTGAGAGAGTCAAATGTCTATACCACCTCATGTAATAAAGTTTGCATTGTACATTAAAATATATTGCAAATATAGAAAATGTTGTTTGCGCTTCACAGAGAACGACTCGATATCGTTTCATCTTTACGTCTGAAGCACGTATTAAATATCGCAATAATGTTGTCGAACTGATTATTTTCACAGGACCACAAGACACTAACATGAAGGAACTCGAAGCCTTTACAAATGCAGTTATACTGGAATTCAGACTGCATTAACCTGTTTACTAAATCAGACATTTGCAAGACTTTGCTCACTTTGAACACCTGACCCACTCGGAGTTTGGGCAGCAGCCTCCTCCTGTTGTCTGTGATCATGCCGTCCACTCTCTTCATATGAGGCAGCAGAAGTCCATCTGAAAAGATCAAACTACCAAAGTCAAACACACATGACTATAGGGCGATATGAAATCTCTCATTATGTGCAAAAACGTTCATGAGTCAGATTTCAGCATTTCCTAATATTCAATAATTAAAACAAACAAATAAACAGTGCTTTTTATCAAAAAATATATAAGTCTGGCTTTAAATCCAGATTCAGCACCAAATGTTCATAGTGGAACTTGACTGCATCGGTGTATGAAGCAGAATTAAAGGGCAACATCACTAAAAATAATGACACAATCTGCTATTTTTAAACACTCCACTGCTCCTGTCCCACTTTGGGCTGATCTGATTTGCAGAACGGATCTTTTTACAAAATGATCTTCTGAACTGGACAGATCAGGATTCTAGGTCAATAAATCAAACTAGGTGCTCGCTTTTGTCCTTACCGTTCGCTCTCTCCAGTGTGATCATGAAGTCTGCATCGAGAGCAACGCTGATCAGGAGCTCCACAAAACTCTTGAAGGTCTCCTTCATCGTCCTGGTATTGAGGAAACGCGAGGTAAACGGGACTGGAGGTGTAAACTCTGCCGATTGAAGAGGATATAGGGTACAGAGAGACGCTCAAACACGGACTGACAAGTCGAGAGGAGTTTCAAAACAAGGATACAACTTGCTGGAGGTTCTCCAGTGCTAATGGTGTTCTCAACAGTTTCGAATAATCAAATAAAAAGAAATACAAATACCTTACGCTCACAAAACGTTCTGGACACCTGAGATTCATATGTGCATTTTGAGCATTTAGTTCCTGTTTGCTGTTATAATCACCTCCACGCTTCTGAGCAGATGTTCCACTACATTTTGGGATTGTTCTCATTTAGACTCTTTAACAGTCCAATCAAGATTACACAACAAAGATGTGTTTTTGTGCCTAGGGGCATTGTCATGTTGGAACAGGGTTGGATGAAGGGAAATTTTAATGCAATCACATCCAAAGCTATCCTATACAATTGTGTACCTCTAATAATGTGGTAACACATAAAAATACCTTTATCCATATAGTCTAGTTGTGTTTCCAGCAACACTTCAAATAGCGTTTTCAGATTATTTACTCTGCTAACTCTACTAGGATTAAAAGGAACGCTACAATTTACACATCTACACTAACTACACTAGTCAACATTAACAAATACTAATCTTTGGATATTCATTCATTCATCTTCTACCGCTATATCTGATCTTCCCTCGGGTCACAGGGAGTCTGTGCCTATCTCAGGCGTCTATGGGCATTAAGGCAGGATACACTCTGTATGGAATGCCAACCCATTGCAGGGCACACACACACACACATTCATACACTATGGACAATTTTCCAAGGTGCCAATCAACCTACCGTGTATGTTTTTGGACCGGAGGATCCCGGAAAACCCCCTAAAGCACGGGGAGAACATGCAAACTCCACACACACATGGCCGAAATGGGAATCGAACCCTGGAGGTGTGAAGTGAATGTTCTAACCACTAAGCCACCGTGCTCGATATATGTATGTGTATATATATATATATATATATATACATACATATATATATATAGTTATTTTATAACAATACGTAATATATTTAATCTGTTTTAGGTTCTTTCTACTCACCATCATCTTCACCTGCGGCTTCCGGAGAAGCCAACTGTGTCGAGTCTATGAACTCTTCTTTCCATTTCTTCCTCTTTTTTGGTGGAGGTTCGGCCTTGGCTTTTAGTTGCTTTGGCCTGGGTTTTGACAAGCTCTGCTTTGTGCTGGATTTCAGAGCGGAGGAGTCGGACGCGGCTGGTGCGGCAGCTCTCTGAGCCAGCAGAGCCTTCTGAGAGCCTCTACGCAAAAATTCATACAAAACGCATATAAAGTCACAACCCTAACAGATCATTTTCAACATTATATTATTATTATTATTACTTGCAATACAACTCCATACAGACGGACAAATCTTTAAATCTAGCTCCGCCTCGACTCCGAACTTCTTAATATTCAACGCCTTCCTAGATTTTCTGCTGAGTTGCTCTTTGTGAAGTCTGTTGAGTGGGCTCAACTTGCTCATGGATAGTTCAAATCTGACAGCTGACTGAGAAGGGAATGTGCTGCCATGAGAACTACTGTAGTTTGTGTGAGTGTATGGAGGATTCAAATGTATGCAACGTGACCTCATTCGGCTTTTTCTCATGGGATACTTTCTATGCGAGGGCACAAACAAGCATGTAACATATAAAAAATAAAGTCGGTAATTGGTACCTCATGGAATGCATGGGCTTGCACCTTGGTTTCCTGTTGCAGACTCGCACGTACTCCCGTTTGTTCACAGTGTCCAGGAACTTGACATATACTCTCCGGTACATGGTTTTAGCATCTCCAAAGTAACCCAGATACTGCACAAGAGAGATAATAATAAAATGTAATAATATACAAATAAAAAAAACTAATCTCTACTCCAAATATTAGGTGCATCATTTTACACATGAAAGGATAACAAACTGCAAAATAATAAAGAAGTCCTCACATGCCAGGCATGACTGATTTACTTACACTGTTAGTCGCCGAAAACACCCGTTTCCCATCTCTCAGCTCGGGTATGAATTTCTGCAGCAATGCTTTCTGCACTTTCCAAATGGCTGGGGGTTCTATTCCCGCCTTAAGTGTGACCTACATTCAATATAATAATGCAAACAGGCCACAGTGCACAAATGAAATGAAAAAAAGGCTCATTTTCATTAGTATAAAGCGTATAAATATCCAAGTGTAGTCAGAAAATGACACTCTGTTTGTTTTTTTTCCTGAATACACAGCAAGGATACATTGTAAGGCAAAAAGTTATTGGAAACCTGACCAATACATTTGTATGTGGTTCTTTCCCAAATTGCTTCTTCAAAGATACACATATTTATAAATGGTGTCTATGTATGATATAGCATTACAATTTCTCTTCGGTGGATACTCTATCATGATGATGTCTCCTGTGCACAAAGCTAAATTTTTTTAAATAAAAAAAAAAGTGGCCTGTAGGGAACTCTGGCCTCAACCCCACTGAAACTCTGAGATGAATGTCGAAGGCACTCAGACTTCATCCGAGTCAAAGCCTGACCTTTCAAATGGATGAATGAGCACAAAGCACTATGAGTATATTTCAAATGTGGAATTGCATGCTCAAAAATATCGGGGTAATGTTCCTCTTATTAGACCTTATTCCAATAGAAATGGATTGAACTGTGTAACTTCTTGACTGTTACCTTTACCAAGAATCTAGGTGTATATCACAGGAACAAGGGATTGAGAAATGAGAAAGAGAAATATGGGAAAATCCAAACACAAAAATGTATTAGTGCGCCCGTTTAAGATAACCTATTGTCCTAGACAAGCTACAACACACATCGACAAACAAAGACATTAAACGGACACATACCTGAAGGCTTTCTATATCTTCATTTTTCACCACAAACTCATCTCGTTCTCGGTACATGCCCTCCTCCCCACTGTCCGACAGTTCCTCGTCTGTAAGGCCTTCGATAGCTACTGTGGTCAGGCACACCGCAAGTTTGTTGGGGGGTATGTTCTTTACCAGTTCCTCCACTGGCATGTCATTCAGCACCGGCTTTTGCTGCTCTTTTAGTTTTGTATCTGAAGACTGTGCATTGACTAGCTTCACATCCGCAGTCTGCTCTTGACTTGTGCTGTCATGTGGACCTTTGCTTTCTAGAGACAGGACACCATAGTATATAACCAAGAAACAAAAAATGAACCAATGTGAAAGGATTCAGAGTGAATACCTGACTGTTGCTTGTCTGAAGGCTCGTCTAGCGAGGAGAGTGCGGAACTAATGCTCTTTTGAAGGTCTTGGTTTGGACCAACCGATTCGTCCTCGTCTGAAGAGAAGGATGGAAGCGTCTCCAAGTTCTTCTGAAGATCCTCATCCAGTCTCTTAGTAGAACTTGCAGTACTGATGGCCGGCGACACCATTGGAGTCGACGGGGCTAAGGGTTTAGGAGGCACCGACTGATTGAAGGGTCTTTTAGGAACTGAAGGCTTCCTTGTGCGGTTGGGTGACCGTATGGGTGGAGAGGAGAATTGCTGTTTGGGTCCAGATTTAAGAAAGTCCAGGAAAGATCCAATAAAGCCAGTTTTAACTTCTGGCTGTTTTTCTTCGACCTCTCTTATCTTTTGCCGGATTCTTTCCTGCTGCTGGTAGCTATCAAGACACCCTTCAGAGTTAGAAGACGAACTTGTCTCACTTCCTTTGGAATTCTGACGTTTTACCTGGCCGCTTCTTTTTTGAGCTTTGGGATGACCATTTTCTTCATCTGTACTTTGCTTCGAGGAACCTTTTGAGCGGCCTCGCTTTTTTGAAAGACCATCAGAAGAGCATTCAACAAACTTTTCCTCCATCTTAACACTCTTCATTGCTTTGGGATGATCCTTATTTTTGTCTGTTCCCTCAAACCCAATGGAGGTATATTCCTGGGAGGTTAGGTGAAAGTCAGAGTGGTTATTTATTGTACCTCCGTTAGAATTCAGAGAAAAATCGCTGTTAGAAAGTCCCTTGAGTAACACCTCGTTTTTCCCATTTTGATTTGTGACTTTCTCGGATATTTCGTGCTTCGAGTTAGTGTGTGTGTGTGAGTTTGGTGATGTAAATGCTTGGTGTCCATCGACTTCTTTGTGAAGGTCTGCAGTCAACTGACCACCATTTATAGATAACGTGATTGTCTGCGTGTTTGAGATCATGTGTGGTGAAGAGAAGGTATTAGCTTCATGCTTGTTATTAACTAGCTCATAGTGGCACTTGGGGTCGGAAGGGCTGGATATCGATGCCAAGTCTCCTTCAGAGGATGAGGATTTGAAGTCCTGTGGTGTGACTCCACAGGCGGCTGCTGTGGCAGCAAGGATGTCGTCTACATTGGATAGAATGTTCCTCTCATCTGCCATCAACATGGAATCAGGGAAGCAGATAGAGCTTAAGGTAAAGTGCTGCTTGGCATCATGCTGATTTGTTAACGTGTTGAAAGTGTCTTTTTGTACCTGGTGATGCTTGGTGGCCTCCACCACTTGGTGGGTTATTTGCGGACTCTCAACTGCAGAATTCAGGAGTTCATTATTCATTTGAAGGAACTGAACAGAAACTGGCTGCATTGGAACTGGCTTGGGTTGATTTGGCCCTGCATGGAGCAAAGGCTGTTGAAGAAGGATCATCTGAGAGGGCTCCAGGAGGACATGGGCACTGGGGAGATGAACAAACTGCTCTTGTTCTTGTAACAATTGTCTCTGATCTCCTTGGTTACTTTTAGTCTGGTGGTCTTCTTGCTGAGTAGTGGGAATTTTAAGAAGCACAGGGTGTTCTTTCAACTGGTCATTGTTCAATCCTGCATGAGAGGACTGCAATAATGCAGAGTTATTTTTTGTGCAAGAAGTTACATGAGAAGTGGCAGTGCTTTCTAACTGCCCAATTAATGTACTCATTCGCTCATCTTTTACAGAGGACATTGGTGCAAGACCTACTAGATGTTCTTCAGACCGAGAGTTGCTACGGATCACGCTATGGGCGTGTCTGTCGTCCATTTTTGAAACGACATATACAACATTGCTCTGTACGTCACCGTTTGTAAGAGTCTGCGTGGAACTGTTATTTATTGAAGTGTGTTGTAAGACTTGCATATTTGTGGGAAGCTCACTACAGTTTTCTTTGGACGTGAGGAACAGACTCTCGTTTTCCTTCCTTTTGCTATAGGCTGAAGTTTGTGGGATTGAAGACTGGTTGTTCTGGATGGCTTGTGTATAAGTAGCAGGAGAAGATGTTGACTGCTCAGACAGCAAGTATTTCTGGGTCTGTTGCAACAGCATACCATCGGTCTTGCTCGGGGAAGACTGCATTAGAGTGTAATCCTGTTTGGAATTGCTGGATGGTAAGCTTTGGGCATAGGAAGAAGAGAAAGGAGGACTTGGTGTGACAGATTGACCTGATGCATAGCTCTGAGAGGGACTAACGGATTCGGCTCCCTGGGCATAATAACTGACAGTAGACAAACTCTGACTGGAAGAATAATTGTTGGAGGCACTGTCCATACAAAGTCTTTGTGCCGGTTCATCATACTCTTCTCTAGACTTTTGGCCAGAAGAGTAAAGAAGAGAGTGGCTACCAGAGGTCTCATTCTCTGTCTGAGTTGCCATCGATGGCAACGTTTTGTACATGGAAGGTAGCTTCTCAGACTGATTGCTCGAAAAAGCATGGGATTCACTGTGGTTGCTCATAAGACTCTGAGATGTAATGTAGGTCTGGGAAGGGCTGATGGACATTAAACTGGAAAGCTGTGGTGATGTGTATGTTTGGGATTGGCTTGCAATCACAGAGCTGTGTTTCTGAGCTGTAGAAGAATACCTATGCATAGGTGATTGGGCTGCCTGATCGTGCAACTCAGAGCTTTCTCCAAAATGCTCTGCTGTTTTGTTAGAATCATCCTTGGCTTTAACTCCACATGTGGAGGAAAATCTTGAAGAGGGCACAGATGAGGAATGTGTTTGCTGCTGCACTGTGGCTGTTTTCTGCTGAGTGGTGCTATTAATGGCCTGACTGGGAATTCCATTGGGGCTGACTGTAACCGGTGAATGTCGAGAAGGATCCTGGTAGGAGGAATCAGCATCGTCAGGTAGGTAATCTGGCAAAGAATGTTGCGCACTGACAGACAGTTGCTGGAGTACTGGCTGCGTGCTTGAAGGCCGCTGGTGGTGCTTGATGACACTACATTCACGCTGAAGTGCTCGTTCGATGGAGCTGGAGAAAACTGGGGCATTGTAAGCTGGGATTGTCTGCTGAGAGTTACTTAAGGAAGAGGGAAAAAGGCTGAACTGAGGCTGTAGGAGATGTGGTGCAGATTCCTGGGCTGAGCGATATGTGGAGGACTGGACTGGAAGGTTACTACCCAAAGAAGCACCACCCAGGCGGTCAAAGGCAAATGCTGTTGGCACAGTGGATTGGGAGGGTTTGATCTGAAGTAAAGGGTCATTAGGTGAAAGCAAGCCGTTCGATGGGCTAAACGTAGTGTGTTGAACAGTTAATGTAGATGTGGTGGCAAAACTGCGAGTAGGAAAAGGGCCGGGGTGCTGGTAGGACGAAAGAGCGGACAGGGTAGGGAAAGTTCCAGAAGAGGGCAAGGTTCCAGTAAGAAAGAGCTCTGTTGAAGAATTTGTGCCTATTGAAGGGAAAAGAAATCATCATACCATCATATTTATCACTATCTAAATGATGCTTCATTGCATACATTCTCATTAGATATGAAAAGTAGTTGGTTACCAGTCTGCCATGGTGAAGTTCTGAACTGGGGAAGGAGAGTTGTGGCTGCAGGTCCAGCCTGAAGGCCTCGAGATTCGATGGAAGAGAGGAAATTCATGACTGATGATTCAGTAGTGCTGACGCCAGCAGTGTGCAGACTGGAATCAAAGACACCAGACACACCTAAGAAGCAGAAGGACACCATAGAATGTGAATCAAACGAGGATTCGCAGATAGAGGCAAGTTTGTGCTACGTTAATTTTTGTTTCATCATTGAAGCCTCACCTGTGGGGTGATGAGAGGTGGTGTACGTGGTGAGTGTGTGACTTGAGGAGTAGGACTGCCGTTGGGGATGCTCTGTCTCTATGTGAGTCGCACCATAGCTGGAGCTAACAGCAACACAAATGCAGAACAAAGCATTACAATGGAAATACAAACACTGATATATAAACAAAGGTATGATCCTGCATGTGAATATAGGAAAATTCATATTATTTCTATTAAAAGAAATAACTAAAAACAGACTGATGGCATCTTAAATTTGTAATCTAATGAACTAGTGTTGATTTATTCAGTAATAGAGACTCAAAGCAATTTTGTACATGGCTGTGAATAAGGGCTTCTGCTAAACGCCATAAATGTAAATGTGAAATCGTATTTCCACGTTGCTGGAGCGGCTAAGAAGGTCGACTGTCATTATACAGTACAAGAGCAGACTCTAGTACTGTGAGATGTTTTTATTTATTTGTAGTGTTCCTTTTTATTTTAATAGTTTTTGTCTTATGTTCTTCAAATTTTATTAATGTAATTATATATTAGAATTTATTTCATCTAGCACATTTTTATAACCCAGAACTGGTTTTTATTTTTGTTATAAAGATATATTTGTATATATACACATACATACACACACATGTTCTATATCATTTGCACTGGAAAGCCATATCTGCCATTTCTCTACAAGTGCTCCATGTTCAACTACATAAAAGTCTGTCTGTAAAACATGTTTAACCAGCATATAAACAGCTGCCCAGAATAATGATCACAGCTGGAGGCGATCCATTGATGTTTTATTTCCTATTAGTCTAAAACACTTCGATATGTGCACGACACAGTGTGGAATTCTCGACGCGACTATGTTTATGAATTACAAACTTGATATAATTTAAAGCGTTCATCCCTTTTTTCTTTTCTTCACTTCAGCTATAAAATAAGAAATGTTTTTGTCATGTCATGTGGAGAAAAAAAAGCATCAGAATAGAAAGTATTATCACATATTAAAAGCAAGTCTGTGCTCAAACCATTAAAAACAGAACTGGAACATGCAAACATTACCTGTTTTATTTTGAACGCATAATCTCCCAAAGCAAAATCACTATATTTTGCATTCAATAACATCTTTCCAATTTAAAAGGTCTTTTCCCTTCTTAAGAATGTATGACATTGAATCAGAAAAACATGGTGAGGAGACAAATAATTTTCTTACCATTTATGAGAAAAAAATGTTACCATAAGGAAATGATCCATACATAAGTTATGAAGTTATGAGAGGCATTTTTAAACTATTAAATCTTTCTGTTCCTCTGCTAGCCGCTGTTTACCTGAATAACACGTTCACGTGATCCGCTCTGTGTAATTATGAAATTACTGAAAAAGCAATATAGTCATAAAAAGTCTTTCATTTTGCAGCCCTAAAATATTATATATTTATTAAAAGATAATCTGTGGGTCTTGTGTACACAGAACTGTGAGCTGTTACACAGCCATTATTTACATACACTGCGTTCAAAGTAGCATGTAGAGCAGGAAGTGGAGCATGTCTTTTAAAATAGCGATAAATACATGGATATAGATCATGGAAAATTTCAAGCGTTTTTTTGGAATAACGCATGACTAAACAGTGCAAGATTTAATAAATAAATATACGAGTGAGAATAGAGGCACGGTGGCTTAGTGGTTAGCACATTCGCTAGTGTATGAATGTGTGTGTGTGTGTGTGTGTGTGCCCAGCAATGGGTTGGCATTCCATCCAGGGTGTATCCTGCCTTAATGCCCATAGACGCCTGAGGTAGGCGCAGGTTCCCCGTGACCCGAGGGAAGATCGGATATAGCGGTAGGAGATGAATGAATGAATGAATGAGTGAGAATAATAATGAGTTTAATTACATAAGTAATGAGCAAAGCACAACTACGCAAGTAGTTTCCCATGACTTACTCTACACGGTCACTCTGCAAAGGAGCTTTTTCAACGCATTGTATTTGTGTCATTATGTGCATGCTCCTAACTGTACATAATGTGTGTATGGTATCATATTGATGCAAACATAACACAAAGACAAAGATATGCAGCTTCTTTCTTAACAGGGTATAACATTACTTCAATCAAATCAAGAAAGGGAGTGCCTTTAAGTGGTCATCAGATTTCAAGATGTTTATCCTGAATACATTATATTTGTATTTTGATGAAATATGGTAATTAAATACAATAAATGGGTTTTGTTTTCACCGATATAGTTGTATGCAATTTTAGCAGTAAAATGCAGATTTTTCCAAAAAGAAATGTTGTTCATTTTAAGAGACCTGTCTTATTTTCTCTCTGTTCTTCAGTATTGCTCTTTAATAAAGAAAAAGTACTTTTTATTGGATTACTCAATTAAAGGATGGAGTAATCATTAGAATAGTCGATTACTAAAATAATCGATAGCTAAAGCCCTCACACACACACACTAAGAATTACCACAGAAACTTGAGTTACTACCAAAATTACCGGGTTATAACCTGATCAGATAAACTACAGTTACCACAGAATCTACAGTAAAGTTACCACAGAAACTACAATTACCACAGAGACTACAGTTACAAGAGACACAGTTACCACAGACTACAGTTACAAAGAATACTACTGTTACCACAGACACTACAGTTACCACAGAAACTACAATTACCACAGACACTACAGTTACCACAGAGACTACTGTTACCACAGAGACTACAGTTACCACAGAAACTACAGTTACCACAGAAACTACAGTTACCACAGACACTACAGTTACCACAGAAACTACACAGAGACAGTTACCACAGAACTACTGTTACCACAGAGACTACTGTTACCACAGAGACTACTACCACAGAGACAGTTACCACAGAACCACAGAGACTACTGTTACCACAGAAACTACAGTTACCACAGAAACTACAACTGTTACCACAGAAACTACCACAAGACAGTTACCACAGAAACTACAACTGTTACCACAGAACTACTACCACAGAGACTACAGTTACCACAGAAACTACAATTACCACAGAGACTACAGTTACCACAGAAACTACAGTTACCACAGAACTACAGTTACCACAGAGACTACAGTTACCACAGAAACTACAATTACCACAGAGACTACTGTTACCACAGAGACTACAGTTACCACAGAAACTACAATTACCACAGTTACCACAAACTACAGTTACCACAGAGACTACAGTTACCACAGAGACTACAGTTACCACAGAGACTACTACCACAGACTGACAGTTACCACAGAAACTACAATTACCACAGAACTACTACCACAGAGACTACTGTTACCACAGAACTACTACCACAGAGACAGTTACCACAGAACTACTACCACAGAGACACTGTTACCACAGAGACTACTGTTACCACAGAAACTACAATTACCACAGAGACTACTGTTACCACAGAGACACTGTTACCACAGAAACTACAATTACCACAGAAGACTACAGTTACCACAGAAACTACAATTACCACAGAAACTACAGTTACCACAGAGACTACAGTTACCACAGAGACTACAGTTACCACAGAGACTACAGTTACCACAGAAACTACAATTACCACAGAGACTACAGTTACCACAGAAACTAAAATGAACACAAAATCTAAAATTACCACAGAAACTAAAATTACCACAGAAACTAAAATTACCACAGAAACTACAGTTACCACAGAAACTAAAGTTACCACAGACACTAACTACAGTTACCACAGAACTAAGTTACCACAGAAACTACAGTTACCACAGAAACTACAATTACCACAGAAACTACAGTTACCACAGAACTACAGTTACCACAGTTACCACAAGTTAACTAAAGTTACCACAGAAACTACAGTTACCACAGAAACTACAACTACAGTTACCACAGAAACTACAGTTACCACAGAAACTACCACAGAAAACTACAAAAACTAAAGTTACCACAGAAACTACAGTTACCACAGAACTACAGTTACCACAGAACAGTTACAGTTACCACAGACACTACAGTTACCACAGAGACTACTGTTACCACAGAATATAGTTACCACAGAACTACAGTTACAAAGAATAAGTTACCACAGACACTACAGTTACCACAGACACTACCACAGACACAATTACCACAGAAACTACAATTACCACAGACACTACAGTTACCACAGAGACTACTGTTACCACAGAAACTACAGTTACCACAGAAACTACAATTACCACAGAAACTACAGTTACCACAGAAACTACAACTGTTACCACAGAGACTACTGTTACCACAGAGACTACTCTTACCACAGAAACTACAATTACCACAGACAAGAGACTACAGTTACCACAGAGACTACAGTTACCACAGAGACTGCAGTTACCACAGAGACTGTTACCACAATTACCACAGAGACTACTGTTACCACAGAAACTACAGTTACCACAGAGACTACTGTTACCACAGAAACTACAATTACCACAGAGACTACTGTTACCACAGAAACTACAATTACCACAGAGACTACCACAGAGACACTGTTACCACAGAAACTACAATTACCACAGAAACTACAGTTACCACAGAAACTACAATTACCACAGACTACCACAGAGACAGTTACCACAGAGACTACTGTTACCACAGAACCACAGAGAACTACAGTTACCACAGTTACCACAGAGACTACCACAGAGACTACAGTTACCACAGAAACTACAATTACCACAGAGACTACAGTTACCACAGAGACTACTGTTACCACAGAAACTAAAATGAACACAAAATCTAAAATTACCACAGAAACTAAAATTACCACAGAAACTAAAATTACCACAGAAACTAAAATTACCACAGAAACTAAAATTACCACAGAAACTACAGTTACCACAGACACTAAAGTTACCACAAAATCTAAAGTTACCACAGAAACTACAGTTACCACAGACACTACAGTTACCACAGTTACCACAGACACTACAGTTACCAAAGAATATAGTTACCACAGACACTACAGTTACCAAAGAATATAGTTACCACAGACACTACAGTTAGCACAGAAACTGAGAATCTTTACTACAGAGAAAGTGAAAGCATATGAGATTGTTGGATACATCTTTTTTGTTAGTATTCAAAAATACATGCTTTATGATTACAATACAGTAATCTGACCTGTACTCTCCAAAATTTCGCTTTCACCAGTGTTATCTTTCCACCATGCGAACCCAGAAATTTAGCAGCCCAACTCGTGGAATTTCATTATCTATTTTATCGATTAAATGTTGCCCCCCTAAACACAATATCAGGTAGGTTACATAATGTTATATCTTCTCAATAACAGTCTCATTAACATGTCACATGTTTTCTGTCCTATTCCATTTTGGAGCTTCTACAGAAGTTAGTAAGTAATGACAAGAAAAAATAAATGTAACTAGAAATGGGAAAAAGAGTGTAATGTGTCATTCTTAGATAAATGTAAAAGTGGAATAAATCATTTTGTGCTTTTCCAGGTAAATATTTAATTCAGTTCTTGGTGGAAGTAACTTTTTTTCACGCATCAAATCAGCTTGCATACATCCAGAGGTGTCAAGTAATGAAGTACAAAAACTTTGTTACCTTACTTAAGTAGAAATATGTGGTGTATACTGGAGTAATTATTTTTCAGAAGACTTTTTACTATTTTCTGTACATTCCACCTCTTTACCTTTTAAAATAGTCTCATTACTCCTATTTAATTTCGGCTTGTTTTCATGCCGGGTTGTCATCATAGAATAAATAAAGAAATAAATAAAAAACATATTGATTTGTACACGATCCATTGCACCTGCACGCGGCACAAATCATGTCAAACTCCAGCAAGAACATAGCCAGTGTTGGGGTCATTACTCAAAAAAGATTATTTTTTAGAAGTGATTATTTCTCCACTCCTGGCTCATTTATCATCCAGGTGCTTTCTCTTCGTCCTCCGCAATTGAAGCTACAGTAGGGAGTTGAGAGACATTTGAATGAATTAGCGATTGCGATTGGTGCCCCCCTAATTTACTATTACTTTTCCTTTTATACTTTAAGTAGTTTTGAAACCAGTACTTTCACACTTTTACTTGAGTAAAAAGCTTAAGTTGATACTTTAACTTCAATCCGCATATCCATTGTTGATACAAACTACTCTTCAAACCAAAACAATTTTAACTGGTCAAAATTGACCATTTAATTGTATCTCATGCACTCATGTACTAGCCCAAGAAATGTGTAGGTCAAAAGAGGGTAAATTTAATTGCGCATGAGAAAGAATGTTTAAGAGGTTCAGATTTAGCCCTGCTGTGGGTGTGTGGTCTGGACATGACCCAGAATAGCCATATTCAAACCAAAACGGGGCCTTCATTGATTTAGGAAGCACTCATATTGAACCACAGAAAGGGTTCAGGAGAAAAGTGCTTTTTTTTACCTTCAATGTATCCAGAGGTTTCGTTTTTCTTTTTGCACAGTCAAATAAAAAACAAAACAGGTTGAGTACGCCACGGTACGGAGGGATCGAGTCACAGAATAGAATGAATTTATTCTTACCATTGTATTTTCCAGAATAGAGACTAAATATTATTGTGTCTACCTGACAATAGGACAGTGATGATCACTCCTTGCTCAAAAAAGCATCATATTTAGCAATCATTTACATTTTGGGCATTTGTCCTTATCTGGAACAGCATACAACTTAGAAGTTAAGGGTTAAAGGCCTTGCTCATGGGGCAATCTTGCTGGTCTTGGTACTGAGGCTCGGACCTTCTGGTCCAGAATGCCTTAACCACTGATGTGCCATCATCCCAAACGCTACAAAATACCTGTGATGTCAACACCACAGAGCAAAAAGTTTTGAAATACTCCCTACCTATCTGTTGCTGATGATGAGATCATCGCAGTTATGCTGGATTTAGACTGGGAAATTACCACGACCATTTAAAATGATAACTCATTGACTGTAAATAATGGTTCACATTATAATCTGGGCCAACTTTGATAAGAGACTGTTTAGAAATCTTTAGTCAAGCCAGTTTGTATAATAAAGCTCCTCTAACAATACAAGTGCATGCTGCTTGCATCATCAGTTGAACTTCATGTAAGCTACGGAAATGTGAGTTTGTATGGATACGTATGATCATATCAATCCAAACCAATCACATCATCCTATTCCATTCTTCTGTTCAAAGTGCTAGAGCAGCATTCACATGCTTTTGAGATTTCAAATAAAGATTTCTGACCACATAGACTTAGGTCATTGGCTGTCTCTAGTCACTACTTCGAATGCTACGTGTCCTAAGCTGCAGATGAATACTTTACTGAAAGATTGTACACTGTAAACACCACATGCTAAGCGACTTGCTAAGCGGATTCTAAAATACACCTGATGTCCAAAAAAAGGACTCAAAATTAGGTTTTATGCTGCTTTCAAGCTAATGTAATTTGTTGCCTACAACATGTAGACACCCGCAAACTTAATTTTTAACGTAACTTTTTTCAAACACATTCTGTCAAACAATGCCAAGTTCTTCCCTTATAATTTTAGATATATATAGTACTGGCTTAGTGGTTAGCATGTTCGCCTCACACCTTCAGGGTCCGGGTTCGATTCACGTCTTGGCCATGTGTGTGTGTGGAGTTTGCATGTTCTCCCCATGTCTTAGGGTTTTTTTTCTCCGGGTTCTCCGGTTTCCCCGGGTCCAAAAACATGCACGGTAGGTTGATTGGCACCTTGGAAAATTGTCCCTAGTGTATGAATGTGTGTGATGGGTTGGCATTCCATCCAGGGTGTATCCTGCCTTAATGCTCATAGACGCCTGAGATAGGCACAGGCTCCCCGTGACCCGAGGGAAGATTGGATATAGCAGTAGAAGATGAATGAATGAATGAATGAAAGTACTGGCTTCAGATAGGTCAGAATACAAACATTGTACTTGGTAAAATCTACAATCCATGCAAATTGCAATTTTGAGGAGGTAATTAACAAGAGTATCATTAACGAAAACCAGCCAATTTCTAGCCAATTTCAGCCAATTTTCTGTCTGTTGTCAATCTCGTTCCAATTGACCGTTTTTACTGTCGTATTTTTGTAATGTGCTTGTTGTACTGTTTACTTATAAGTCCAATTGGTTGCATGAAAACTGAAAATATATTATAATGAAACAGAACCTGTTTAAGGAGTAGATCCTCATAAGCTTTATGTACTAATCAAAAGAAACTTTAATGGAGACCTTCATGTGTAAACCAGTAGTTTCCAACTACCGGGCCATGGATCATTTAGTACTGGCCTGCACAGAAGGTGGTCTGGAAGTTGTTAATTGTAAAAATGACATTTTCCGTCCAAGCCTATTCCACTGACTTTGCATTATAGTGAGACGAGTTAGTCTATTATATAAAATCAAATACCATGTATAATAACAATATATTAACTGCTAATACATTATAGCTGGTTTATTTGTATACTGGTTCAAACTACACTGGTATAAACTGCATTATTACAATATTATCAGAGTGCTATTGGGTTATTTTCAAGCACACGCAGACATTTGACTTGTGTCGAGTCTTTAACCTCCAAGTCTTTACGCCTCAATGTGATATGAAAAGGTAAAGGGGTGTTAGAGGCGTGTCTAGAAGCGCCCAAGCCAAATACAAACACACATTCCGGACCTGAAACCTGAAGGCAGGCTTCCAAAGTGTATTTTTTAAAGCTATGAAATGCAATTAAGCAAAAAAAAAAAAAAAAAAAAAAGCTTACAATAAACCATCTAGGCATTATTTTAGACATTATTCATAGTAGTAAGAAACAGAAAATGTTGCTTATTGCTTCTTTAAAGCATTGGACTTTTCTTAAATGTGTAATAACTGATAGGTTGTGCACATGATGGAATAGATGTTGGAATAAACATTAATAAGGAAGCCAAGGTTGCAGACACGTGGCTCATCATTGATTATTTACATTGTTTGCAGCTAACAACTACATGAGACAAAACCTCTTGACAAACGAGTTAAGACCTGCAATGTGGATTAAAGATCATTTCTATACACTGGTAGTCTCTTTAAAAGCTTCCACATACAAAAAAAAAAAAGTCCCAAAGCATTGTCCTGTGTGAAGCGTCCAAAATGGAATATCCCAACAAACGACTACCAGTTTGAAGCGTACAAAGTTACTTTTCTACTTTTGCCTACATAAATTAAATGTAAGTGTGCACAATTGTAAGATAAGACAGTCGTGTTTATATTCTAATCCCAGGCCTTTTGCTACACCGGCCTTTCCTTATTGTGAGTTCCCCGTCCCGGCACCCTCCCTCTCCCCTGCACTGTCCTACCTGGCCGGGTTACTGTAGGCCCAATCCGCGGTCTCGCCTGATGTGCCCCGCCGCTCCACGAAGCCCGATCCCAGGTAGCGTCCGTCCATGCTCCTGCGATGGGATCGGGACTCACTCTGCTTCCCGACGGAGTTTTGTGGAACATTCACACATCAAGCACAACGCGCGATCACATGTTAAAAGGTGGAATTTTGCGCCGGGGTCGCTGGAGATCCGCGGTGGAGGATGGGCATGGGAAAAACTGTGCGGATGATCCCGGGCTGGAATAAACTCTCCAAAATATACAACACAAACACACTCAGATGTGCACGGCGGCGGCGGCGGCGGTGGCGGTGCTCCCCATTTTGGCTCGAGTCCCAAAAACCACTTCCGACTCGAGTTGGAAGTTTTACACTTCACTTTCTTTTTTCCCCAGTAAATCTATAATATTATTAAAATAATACTCTGTGATCCAAAATATCGAAAAAATAATATATAATAAATATATAACAAATGGTTTATTTTATTTTACATAAATTATAACATAAGTCATAACATTAAAATAACCATAAAATAGGATTCAACTATAAAATAATGAAATAACTATATAAATGTTGATTTGCTATGTATTCATAATTACATAGAGCCATAGTATTAAATGTATTACATTTATTAAGTATATATAATAAAAGTATCATTATATATATATATATATCTATATATAGTTTTATAGAATTAAATTAAGTAATTATTATTACCTAAAACCACAATAACATAATAATTATATCCATAATTTACAATGTCAATACTAGATAATCTCTCTCTCTCTCTCTCTCTCTCTCTCACACACACACACATAATTACATTTAATTAAAGGATAAATAAAAAAATGGTGTGCATACATATTACTTTTATATATATATATATATATATAATATATATATACACTTTTGTTACTTTATATTATCAATCATTACATAAAAATTATACATTGTATACTAACTTAATTGAATATGACTATATTCATTTGTAGCATTTTTCAAATTATTATAATAATCCATTTCAAAATTGCATATAAATTAGTTCTCACCAATAAACATTATTTATTTTATCATTATACATTTCATATATGGATGTTTTAAATGATTTTCATTTTTTGCATTTTAAAGCATGAGGTAATGGGTTGACAGAAAAGCACAAATTATTTTCATGTTAATTTATTGAATGGATTGTTTCATGTCAAACATATATTAGCTGTATTTGTTCTGGCAAAAAGACATATCAAAATATTAAAATCAAAGAAATGGCCAGCAAATACAGCCTTTGGTTGACCATCTTATTTCACCCAAAACCACTTCCTATATCACAAAAGGGGAAAAACTCCCAGCTGCATTAATGATTTAATTGTACAGTGTTCCGATTTGTATGGCTACATTACACATTTACAGACAGGACAAAGTATATACAAAATAACGGACCATACTTAAACTGTAAAGAAATAATTAGTCATTAATTACAAGCACATCTACAACAGTTATTAAAATCTGAGGTAAATGAGGTAAAGCTGGTTTTGTTTTGGTAGGTCACTGTTAATGTGTGTTAATAAGTAGTATTCACAATGATCAAACCTTTCTTCACTACTTTCCTTCATCAAAGGCCTCCACAGACTCAGGGGATATAATCAGCTGTATTATTGGCTGTTTGTATTTAGCATTCACAATTGTAAACTGAAATTACCTGGTCAGCTCGCTATTTACACAGCACTGCAAAAGAGAGAAGTATTCAAATGATAGATAAATTAAAACACTTACAGATGGCAACCTTCTAATTAGTGTAAAGCAGTACATTATTTATAACCAATAAGCCAGCTCAACAGTTCATAACAAAACTGAATTAAATTAAGAAATTCCCAAGCCATTTTTCCCAAGCCACAGGTTTGGGTTATCTTCTAATGGTGCCTGGTCTTGAGCTGCAGAAAAAAAAAAAGTTTTGTAATTATTCACAGAGGAATATTAGAGTGTACATCAGATAAAATTGATAAGTACAATATCCATTGTTTCTCAACAACCACTTTTGCACTTCTCATAACATAAGCCATAACATTAAAACAATAAGTATAAAATAGATTAATTAGATGTTTAAATACTGTTTTATTGTAGCCATACCCATCATGTACAATACCCCTAATGAAAAATTAAAAGGTTTTTATAAATGTTAGCAAACCTAAAATCCTTTATTTATGAAGGGAAAAAAAACTGTATTTAATAGGGAAATATTTGGTTTGTTTTAACATGTGGATGGTATTACCAAATAATTAAAAGTACTTAGGTTTGTTAGCTGGAGAGATCCAGCTGATATATTTCCGATCAGACCAGAGAAAATGATCCTTTCTCTCACTTAAGTGCCTGCTTTATACCTTTTAGATAGATAGATGCTTTAGATAGGTAGACACTACAATTAGTGTAGATTCTCAGATGGTTCTTGGTCCAACCAGGCTTGCCCATCAGTGCTGAGGGATTCTGAAGCCCTGTTAAAGTGGCCATTAGGTTCTTGGAATACTCTCTAACCAATTTCAAACTTGCTTGGTTATTGAGTTTTGCCCAGAGAAAATCTTGTTTGTGAATTTTTCATAAGATGATGAATGATCCCACAGCGCTGCTTGCGCCATTCGAAACATTAGAAATGCTTTTATTCCTTTGGTTAGAGATGCTTAGTTTCTTGGCACACTGGCAATACTCTTTTGAAATGGTCTATTTCAGATAATGATTTTGAATACATTTGGTTAAAAAAACAACAACAACTAAAACAAAAATAAAATCGTCAACACAAAATGTGTAAAAATGCAAAAGGTCTAAATACTTTGAGAGCAATATATATATATATATATGAACAGATTTTATCTTTATAATGTTTTCCCCCAATACTAAAGTATTAATGACAGAAATAATCATTAGATGTATATTGTATTCTGTACAGAAATCACCTAAACATATGTGCTTAAACCCTATTAAAGTGAGTGTTCATGTATTTGTAATCGAACCTCACAAATACATGAACCATGCATAGAAAATAGATCTTTTCTGGCTCATATTAGTGTCATACAGCTTTCCAATTTGGTGTGTGTGTTATGAAAACATTTTAAAGTTGCCCAAATGAACATAAATGGTTTATTGATGGGGTGTATTTACATTAATTATAAGCCACAGTCTCCTACATCAAAGCATGTTTAAGTTTAAATAGAGAAATCTTAAATCCATGTGCACAAGGTTTTAATCGTGTGACCTAAGGTTTAAAGATCTGACCCAAAGCATTTGTTTGTTCAGGCATTTATATCTTTATTCCTGTGTGTGCATGTACGTACTCAGGGTATGGCGGTGGTGGAGCATCGTGTGGTCCAGTTATAGCGATGGCCTGCTCGTATGAGGGAAGACCGTGTGTTTCCACTTTATCTGATGAAGGAGGAGCAGGGATGGGGTGCAGAGACACCTCCTCCAGCCTCCTGATGATCACAGAGGCATTACTGCGTCTTGCACGAGTGCTGACAGGCCTGAAGACACACACATGCCAACAGCCCAAAAATTATGTTGCAAGAGAGTTACAAAAAAAATTAATAATCCATCACTGTGTAATGTTATACGGCTGTAAAATATACAGTGGCAAGAAAAAGTATGTACACCTTTTGGAATTTCATGGTTTTCTGAATAAATTTGTCATAAAATGTGATCTGATCTTCATCTAATTCATTGGTATTGACAAACACAGTGTGTCTAAAAATAATAACACCAAAAAAATCCAATCTTTCTTGTCTTTATTGAACACAAGCATTCAACATTCAAAATGGCAGTGGAAAAAGTAAGCGAAACCTTGAGTTAATGACCTCAAAAAAGCTAATTGGAGCTAATTGGTTTTAGCAAACCTGGAGTCTTGTTAAGATAATAAGTTTGGAGGTGTGGACTACAGATACTTTGACTGATAAAAACCCCTCAAACCTTTGGTGTTTGCTCTGCACAAGAACATGATCATGTGAGCCATGCCTCGCCAAAAAGAGCTTTCAGAGGACCTACAATCAAGAATTGTTGATTTACATGAAGCTGGCGAGGGTTACAAAGTTATTTCAAAGACTTTAGAAATTCACCAGTCTACAGTTCGGCAAACAATCTACAAATGGAGACAATTTGGGACTGTTGCTACTCTACCTAGAAGTGGGCGCCCCGTCAAAATGACACCAAGAGCACAACGAACACTCATCAATGAGGTAAAGAAACAACCACGAATGACAGCCAAAGATTTGAAGGCATCATTGGAACTTGCTAACATATCTGTTCATGAGTCTACAATACGTAAAACACTGAACAAGCAGGGTATCCACGGCAGGACACCGCGAAGGAAGCCGCTGCTTACTAAAAAGAACATTGCTGCATGCCTTAAAGTTTGCAAAAGAGCACATTGACACTCCACAGCGGTATTGGCAAAATGTTTTGTGGACTGATGAAACTAAGATTGAACTATTTGGAAAAAACACACAGCACTACATCTGGCGTAGAAAGGGCACGGCATATCGTCATGGAAACATCATCCCAACTGTAAAGTATGGTGGAGGAAGCATCATGATTTGGGCCTGCTTTGCTGCATCAGGGCCTGGCCAGCTCGCAATCATTGAGGGGAAGATAAATTCTCAAGTATCTCAGACAATTCTTCAGGATAATGTGAGAATGTCTGTACATCAGCTGAAACTGTAGAAAGTGGGTGATGCAACAGGACAACGACCCAAAACACCGGAGCAAGTCCACAACAGAATGGCTTCAGAAAAACAAAATCCGCCTTTTGGAGTGGCCAAGTCAGAGCCCAGACCTCAACCCAATAGAGATGCTATGGATTGACTTGAAGAGGGCCATACACATGAGACGTCCAAAGAATATGACAGAGATAAAGCAGTTCTGCCAGGAAGAATGGGCTAAAATTCCTCCTCAGCGATGTGCAGGTCTGATCCACAGCTACAGGAAGCGCCTGGTTGAGGTTATTGCTGCCAGGGGGGGTCAACCAGTTATTCATTCTAAGGTTTCACTTACTTTTTCCACTGCCATTTTGAATGTTGAATGATTGTGTTCAATAAAGACAAGAAAGATCAGATTTTTTTGGTGTTATTATTTTTAGACACATTGTGTTTGTCAATACCAATGAATTAGATGAAGATCAGATAACATTTTATGACAAATTTATTCAGAAAACCATGAAATTCCAAAAGGTTCACATACTTTTTCTTGCCACTGTACTTCCTTAGAGGAAAAAAACACATTGTTCCACTGTGCAACATATTATTTGCATATATTATAGTTTTACTCATAGTAAACATAATAACAGAGAATTCATTTTTAACAGTCATGTAGAAATGCATAGTACCGAGCTTCTAATTAGATTTTGATATGCCTTCAAACAACATGAGTCGTATCAGCATGTCATGCATAACCAGAGTAGTGCAAGGTAAAGTCATGTAGTGACTTTCTTTTTGATGCATCAGTGGTTTGTTTATTTGTTTAATTATATGGATATGTGGAATTTACTTTGCAAGTCAAAACACTTTCTAGAAGGCAAAAACTCTCAATTCAGGAAAAAATATAATTGAATGCAACATGTCAGTGTTCTATTGAAACAGTAGAAAACACTTGGACATAATAAACTGTATAGCTATTTTAAGTTCAGCTACAGCAAGTACTGAAATGTATTAAGATGCATCTTTACGCATCATTCTAGTTCCCAAAAGAATGAAAAAAGATTTGATGTCTGCTGATGTCCACAACATTCAAATGTTGGTGGGTTTGAGGAAAATATCTGGCCTTAATCGGAACACCATGCATACGCATTTTACTGTAACCTGTATGTGCATTGTGACCTTACTTATTTTTGCAAGTGTTCTGGCAGGTATACCAGATCAGGAGACCCACTATGATGATGGTCACTCCCCCTGCGATGAGACCCACCAACAGAGCAGTCACATCGATTTTCTGCTCATCCTGACCAGCTAAAATGAATGGGAAAAACTTCAGTTTAGCCGTAAACGAAAGCCTTCATTCAAGTCCAAAAGTTCATATCTAAAGCAGCTATAACAAGTTAACTTACCTAATACACTTTTAAAAATTACTCTTAACCTTCTGTGTTTCAGCAAACCAATGACTGTTACAAAATTTCAGGCGACATGCTTCATCTGTCAGTACTGAAGACTTTTAATTTCATATCAGATTACACCCCAAGGATTTAATAATAACCATGCAACTATATAAACTGACCTATTTTAGTTGTTATAACATTTATTGAGAATATAAATTAAATGCTTACATACAAAACAATAATAAAGCATAGCGGTGGGGGGAAAAAAATGATTTTGGACTGATAAACATTTCCCTAAAGTTAAACACGGCGTCATCAAAACTGCATCACAGCGAAAAGGTGGAAAATTAATGTTCACCTAGGTCCCCATTACTCTGAGTAAGAACAGAGTCGGCAAACGTAACAAAGCACCGCTTGAAACTTTTATATACAGAACGGTGGTATTCGGTGTAGAACAAAACTGAAACAGTTAGTCACAGTGACACAGCTCTCAATAATAAAGTCATGGAAGCCCTGTAAGCAATGGAAATTCCCAGGTGTGGCACAGCAATGGAAAGAAAGTCAGTTTAGTTTCTAAAAAGAAAAAAATGTCACTAGCGGATTTTATGCGGTTGTTATTCTATTTGAAAACAGAAAGCTATAAGCAGATTCTGTGAAGAGCTATCAGTACAGTACAAATGTCATCATATTAAGTTATAAAAAGTGGAATGATGTAATCTGTTGACGTTTTAACGTTTTAATTAGCAAATAAAAAGATCCCGTCCTCATCAGGTAATGTGTATATCTCGTATGAACAAGAGTATGTGATCACCTGACTTTATGTACTTTGCATGAACAGCCCATTCCAGTTTTGTTCTCATTTGCGGTCATAAGAAAAACCTCCACTCTTCTAGAAAGCTGTTCCACTAGAGATTTGTGCTTATTCAGCCACGATGGTTTTTAGTAATGCAGGTACTAATGTACACGTGGGTGACAAGGCCACGAGTATTCCATTACATCCTAAATGTTAAACAGGGCTCAGGTCAGATCATTACAGCAGGCCACTCATGCATGATCTTTCACTGAAACCCATGTAAACCATATCTTCATATAGCTCACTTTGTGCATAGGGGCACTGCCATGTGGAAACAGGTCTGGGCTTCCTAGTTCAAGTGTAGGGAATATGCGAGTGCCACCATAGGCATCTGGTGTGCTGCCAACTTTGTGGTCATAGTCGGAAAAGAGGTATGTGTGACTGTAAAAGTCAGTTGTCCCCCCATTAGTGTATAATCCAATTCAAGAAAATAAACTATGGTTAGAATTACAGTTTTCCCAGATCAATCTTGAGCTTAGATTACTGTCTGCACGAAGCTTTACACGTTCTCCTCCCTTAGGTTTGAGGTAGAGGGGTAGATCTAAAATTGCACCAACGTGTGAATGGGTGTGCATGGCTTTCTATGCTAGCTGGAGTAGTCCCAGTGTTCCTAGAATAGCCTCCTGAATCACTACAGCTCTGATAGTGACTAGTGGTAAACGAAACTTTTTTTTCTCGATCGTCTCACTAATTACTCATTCACCTTCAGTAACGTCTTTATCCTTTTAATAGTTATGTCAGACCGAGAATGTAATACCCCTGGGGCACAGGGCAAAAGGTGAGAATTAAACCTGAATAGAACAACCACTGGTTTACACAAAGGGGCAATTCAGCATAGCAAACCTAAGTCCATTTTTAAGACGGGAAATGAAACCAGAGAATGTAGAGGAAGCCCACAAGGACACAGGCAGAAGATGTGAAATTCCGGGCAGACAGTCATTTGTCTAAATGCCAGATTTTTACTTGCAAACCTGTATTTACGATTTTGTAGCTGTATTTCAAGCACACTTGTACAGCTTGTGTGAAATTCATTCAAACAGAAATCTTCTCAAGGTTAATAAATCAAAGAATACCACTGAAAGTATAATAAACACTTTAGTTCAAATACATAGCCAAAAAAACATGTCATAAAACCTGGAAGAACCACTTCAACTTACCTTCTGTATACTTTTTCCAGAATGCATCCTGTTGAAAACAAAAAGGGGGGGGGGCACAAACTTCAGCTCAATCACTTGATGTGTAACTTAACATGAGAAACAAGTTGACCTTCTCAGCAAGGAAACAGAAAACAGCTTGTGCATTTATTAAGTAGGTGTGTTTGTGGAATGAGTCACAAAAGTGCCGTTTGTTGTTTGATGGCCTGGCAAAAGCACATGCTGGCAGATAAGAACCGGATTACTCAACTGTGTCTGGAATATTTTCGAAAACCTCGCGCGCTTCTTCATAGTTGCACACTTCCTCGATACACTCTCGCTCTAAATTCCCTTGGGTGAAGATTTCAAAGTCGAATCGGTTGTACAGCAGATGGCGTCCTAGAAACGTATTGGCCTCCTGCTCTTCCGTGAACACTGTCCGGAGCAAAAATAACCAAAGATACACATACGTAATAAATCAAGAGCAAAGTGAAATAGTAACAATAGTGCAAATATGATTAATATTGGTTTTACTATGGGAAATACGACAGAAGCCCCATCACGTTACATCAGCTCCTACTGGATTTCTGACGCGATGCTTGTGTCTGGGAGTGGCTCCCCTCGGGCAATATACACTTCATTCTTACTTTACAGCAGAAAGCATGATCTTGACAATCAATGGTTCAGTGTCATGACTATATGATCCTGCATTGCCAAACATCCATTCATCTTCTACCGCTTTATCCGATCTTCCCTCGGGTCACACATTAAGGCATACACCCTGGATGGAATGCCAACCCATCGCAGGGCGCGCACACACACACACTCACTCACATTCACACACTAGGAACAAATTTCCAAGGTGCCAATCAACCTACCTCATGCTTTTGGACCAGAAAAAACCCCGAGGCACAGGGAGAACATGCAAACTCCACACACACATGGCCGAGACGGGAATCAAACCTAGCGGTGTGAGGTGAACATTCTAACCACTAAGCCACCGTGCCCCTCATTGCCAAACAGCCTGTTTCAAATCCTTTGTTAACCAGCAAAGTCATTGTTAGAGCTGGATAAGTCCAGGCAAAATCATGTCAGTACACACTAATAGAGTGTTAACCAAACTGTAACATCCAATAAATCCGTGTGTCAAAAACCAAATCGTTGAATTGGATCCTTACAGAAATATGGGGAGAAACTTTGACTATTTGATTTGTCCACAACACAAACAGCTAATTCCCCAAAAATCTCCAGTCCTTTCTGCATAAATACACAAAGCATGCGTTGGACATAATGCACTCAGTCTTTGTTGCTCTGCTGAAGCAAAGGGGAGAGGACAAAAAGCTTTTAATTCAAAGAGAACGATGGAATTCATGACCTTGGTAATAAATAATGGGTTTGACCTTAACACTACTCCTACATCTTTGGTAAGACACTGTTTGATAAAGTGCTGGAACCAAAGACAGCAGCCAAGTTTAGCCAGCGTCCTCTTTCCTGAGTGCCCATTGCCTTACCAGTGACCTAAACTTCACACAAGTGGAGAGATCAGTAATAGCACAGTTTTCTCCCGACACGCGTCTGATCTGGCATGTTTGAAACCTTGGCATGTTGTTAGCATAGAGATTACAGCTCTGTCAGACAGAGCGGCTGCCTAACAAGCTATATTGTCTGTCCTGAGAGGCAGGTTCAGGTTCACAAGTGGTTCTGTTGGAGGCAATCCCTGAATGTCGAGAGCAGATCGACTCTGGTAAAAAGTCTGTAAAAGTCTGTGCGTACAAATAACACCAGCTTCATTCTGGGAACAGCAGGAGCAGCTGCCTCGATGCCCGGATTCACTCTCCGCAGTCTTTTCTCTTATATTAGGACCACCAAGGATCCCCAATTACAATCAGTCACGGAATGCTTAACTTCTCTGCAGCACGTTTCCACTCGTCCTACAGATCGTTGCACTTCTTTGCAGCCCAACCACCTCTTCCATAAAACGATGGGCTGCGCCATTTGTGCAGAGGGGGGAAGGAAAAAAAGGCACTAAACTAGAGATGGACAATGCCACTTCATGTCGATTCGATACTAAAGAATCATTATTTATATCATTATAAATCATTATTGTTTGTTATTATCGTTATTGAATTTGTTTTCTTCTTCAAATTCCAACGCCTCATCTTGGCTGCGCATGGATGCAAGCAACTGTTCGGCTTGCTGAAGGCTCTCTTGGTGAAGAGCATACAATGTTCGCATTTAGTCATATTATCAGTTGCTGCTTGGACATGTTTCAACCGAAGGCATAGCACAGGTGTGACCTGATGTGTGTTTGTTCTAAATTCTATTCCTGCAAGAGCAAAGTAGCATTTCGGCAGCCATTCAGTTGAGGCAAGCCAGTGATGATCCAAATGCATTCCCAGATTCTGGAGTGAAGCTAGAAAATGTTTTTGAATGGCAGTGTGATTATATCACTGCCTCTAGACTAACTGAAGCCACTCGAAGATACAATCATCACGTCTGCCAGTCAACAGGGACTGGCGGAATGTGATAAGGCTTCTGAGGTATACACGGAAATGGCATATCCCATAATGAGGCACCGAAACATATGCTTGATAAAGAACAAATCATGTGGTTAGGCTGAACACGCTGCTGTGTATAAGAATGTTGCCCACAATGATTAATAAAGGCTTAGTTTGCATCAAGATATAATCCGTGCAATGGCCAAAGCAGGAAATGAATAAGTTTATTGACATTTTCAGTTTATTGAGCTTTTTTCACATTTTATATCTTATTTCACAGAGGTCTGGCATAATGGTGTTGCATGAACAATCCACTTTCAATAACTTCTTAGACTGTTGGATTACATAATGTTCATTTGACTCCTACGGTGAATAATTAACACCTACATTATTAAATTACCACACAGCCTGATAAATGAACACCTACAGTACTCAATGAATGCCCACAGTGATTTATTAGTGATAATTTGTTGACGTGAGGATGTGGGATTTTTGCTTTGTACATTTGTATTATTTAAACCCATATTTCTCATGAATCAGACTAAATTTAATGCAGTAGAGAAAGTTACACCCGACCTAATTTATATATGGTGAATGGTAAATAACAGATTCATAAGTCAGATATTAAATAGGTCTTTATACTAACATTGTTAAAGTTACTAAAATTGTTCATTTGCTATTAATGTAGCTGTTAAATAAATAAATTAACTTTTTTACTAAAACAAAGTTTTTAAACTGGTTCTTGAGTGCAAAAACTTTTAACAACTGGAAAACAGAGCTATTAATAATATAATAATTCTAGTTTATTAGTCATTAGAAAGTTTAGGGATAAAACCCCAATAACAAGAGCATTACATAACACATGTGATTAAACATCTCAATTCATATTTAATCATACATTGATACAACAGAAAAAATAAAGCAATCAATATGTGGTTGATATGCAGCCATTTTAAACATAGTAACACCACTTTCAAAAGTACCTGGACACTGGATTAATTAGCAGTTTATTGGCCCAGATTGGATCGTGTTACACATCTTGATACTGCCATTTCCATGTTGGCAAAATTATGACCATTTCAAACGCTCTTTGTTAATTATTTTTCACAAGGACTCACTGGCTTTTAAAAGACACTGTATAATTTTCTGGAACAGTGTACACTGGAAACAGTGTCCAGAAATAGACCGAAGTTGTGTAAACATGTTTAACGTAATCGCTTTTCAGTCAGTATTTTGGGGATAAAGTTGGCTACTTATATTCAAGGTGATTTGATACTATAGCACTTTCAAGATCAGTATTGTAAAGTCAATACTTCTACAAATTATTGTTCTATAAGGTTTTATAGACAATGTCATTTTTAAATGCAAATATTGTAGAAAATGAACTCGGCACACACATTTTTTTTTTTACAGATAGACTTTTGAAATACTTTTCTCATTATAAAGATGACGTAGTGCTCCTTAGATATACGCATATGTGCATATTACAATAGCGACTAGTATGTGTCTGATTAAACAGAGGATTTTGCATTTTGATATTCTATATTTTTTTATATTATTAAAATGGTAATCTAATCTAAAAAAAAAAAACAATAAAATAATAAAGAATATTACAAACTAATCAGAAAAAGTTTAAAAAGTGTAGTGGTGGCTGAGCTCCACTACACTTTGGACCTGGTGTATATTATTGAATAAACTCACCTGCATTTCGGTCCTCTCCCTGCCTGGAGCCTTCGGTATCTCTTTCGCACAAACAAGGTCCACAAAAAGTGAAGGCGCACAGCACAAAAACCGATATCCACATTTCTGTCCAACTGTAAGAGAATAAAAGAGAATAAATAGCCGGGGGAAGCGGGTCACATGCCGCCGCCGCTCGCCTACACACACTCCCAGTGTCCACGCCTCAGTTTGGCCTGTCTGTCATCCCAGGCATTCCTATTAGAATTTCCCCCAAATGAACTCCAGAGTTTCCCCCTGGGTAATACAAAAATCCAGGAGAAAGGTAACAAAAAAAGTCGACGGTAGACGAAATCTAAAACACTACAAAATTAACCGCATTATTATTAGTAGTATTATTCTTAGTCCCAAACACGAAACACGGTTTAGTCTCGGATTTGTTCGCGTTCCGGAAATACAGTTGGAGCAGTAAAAACACTGCCCTCCTACCTGTTCAATCAGTCCGGATCCTAAAGTGTCTGATTTCGGGGTTTCCTCTTTAAAGCTTATTTTCGATCCAGCCGGAGAGGAGTCATCGCGTTTCAGGAAGTTTCGTTTCTGATCATGAAATCCAGACCGCGACACCACCTCCACCTCCCTCCTCCTCCCCACCACCACCACCTGTTCCGTGGCAACGCGCCAAACGTTTCCCGCACCGCCGTCAGCGTGAGCAAAGTTTCAGAAATCACGGAATATTAAATCAGCGACAGCACCGGGATTTACTGCGCCACGGACCAGTCACACGGGATTATACTGGGGAATATACAGACGGGAATATTCTGGGTTACAGCAGGGGTCTCCATCAATCCCGAATCGCACGATAAATAAATACGATTAATTAAAAAAACAAAAGAAGGATCACCACTTTCACATGGTGCCAAATTCCCTGTATGCAAGAAAAAAAATGCTTTAATACAGTTTAATACAGATTTCCATATCTCTTGTTGCAGTCGCAGTTTTTTTCTTTGCAATGATAATCAATACATGAAACGTGGGTGGGCGGAGCTCATAACTAAATCATGACTATACCTATTACCTATATTATATATATATATATATATATATATATATATATATATATATATATATATATATATAACGTGTAAAGATGATTCTGCGCATGTCTAGTCCTAAAGTATCTGGTGACGCCATTTTTAAACCATGGATCTGTCAAAACAAAACGTGTACCTGAAGTTCCTGTAATCTGAATTCCAACAATTAAATCTTCAAAAGTATGAAAAGGTCAGAACTATTTGCTGGTACAGCGTGGATGATGTTTTAGATTGTGTTTCGTGGGGGACCGATGCGTCACAAGCGGTTATAACGTCCCCTGTTTGGTGTGTTGCTATGGAAACGGTGAGGTTGTTGGTAAATAGAATATCCTTTATTATCACACATAGATAGCACATTATACATATCACACATAATAGCACATTACAGAAATTCTTTTCTTCGCATGTCCTAGCTTGTTCAGAAACTGAGGCCCCTAGAGCAAAAAGGGTTAAGGGCCAGGGAAGAAGAGTGTGTAGGGGAGTTGTGAGATTGTAGAGAATTGGTTAATGTGTTGTGATCTCACGATAGAGAACAAAAGAAGTAACTTTTTCACGTGAGCAGTTGAAATGATCTATATAATATGTACACAAAGGCATAATCAGACATAAAACTATGACGTAAACAGCCAGCAAAAATCCTACAAGAGGAAATAGGGACTAAGAATGCCCAGCAGAGGGCGTACTTTCTCCATCAACTAAGAAGCACAACCTGCAAGAGATGGGCTGAGCAAATTTTACAGGGTCACTCTAGAATTCACAGTGTGTTGGCTTCTAGTTTGGTCTATGCTTTGTTCAGTCCAGAATGTATGTTAAGTGTGCACTGTTATAAACCGGGAACAAATTCCTTGTATGTATGTGTCTACATACAATTTAGAACCTTTTAAGAATGTGTAGAAGGAACCATGTACAACACAAATAGAATGGTTATTAACACCTGACCTGATATGCATCACAGGCTTCTCAGACAATAGCTGTCTTTGTCCCAATTTAATACAGGGTGCCAATATTAACCAATCATTAACCAATCACAATTATATAAATACATGTCAGGAGTATAAAACAGTCATTGCAATGACTTTGAACCTGGTATCATTGTAGGTTGTACTTTAGAAATCGCTGATCTGGAATCTGGTACGCTACATGGACAAACCCGACCACCCAAACATGAGATTCATATTATAATAACCATCACTCTTCTGGGAAATCCACTTTATTTTGGAAATGTGCTTGTGAAGATTTGTTTCTCATTCGTCCACAAGGGTTTTTGTAAAGTCAGGTATTGCCGTACAGTGAGGACGCCTGTGGGATGCAGTCAGTTCAACACAAAGGTTTTCATTGGGGCTGAGGTCAGATCCAGCATAAGCAGTAGACCATATTTTCATAAAATTAGCTTTGTGGACAGGGGCATTGTTGTGCTGGAACAGGTTTGCATCTTGTAAGTTCAAATGAAGGGAAATGTATTGTGCATCCAAGGACATACTATACAGTTGTCTGCCTCCAACTTTGTGGTAACAGTATAGTAAAAAGAGACAAATAAGGCTGTTTAAGGTGTCCCAATTCTTTTGGTCAATACAGCGTATGATGAAGATTCCCTTTGGCATAAAGTTTCAATATCTCTCATTTGCCCTATATATAGCAATCTTTAGATATCCAAATACAAAAAAACTTTGACCTTTTTATTCCCCTTTACTCCCTTATTTCTTCATTTCTTTATTTGTTTATTTATTTATTTTGCTTTAAGGGCCTTGCTCAAGGGCCCACTAGTGTCAGGGTTTAGAATCTGTAATCTTCAGGTCCAGAGCCCACTGCCTTAACTACTGAGCTACCACCGCCCATTTGAATGACCATTATGTCAATAAAAAGAATAAGACTCTCCATATGACTAAACTACTTTTCCTACCACACTTGGGTACTATTGATTTTCCTCATCTATATAACCGTGATTTTAGTCTCAAGAGCATGAAAAAAGTAGTAGTGCTTTAAAAAACAAAATCTACTGTGATGCTGTGTTCTTCTCTGGAGTCAATGTCCAGCAGAATTTCTTGGCAGTGTGTTGGCGTTTGAGGAATAACACTATCAAAGCAATCTTCCAAATAACAAGAAGGAGCCACGCTGTATCATGGTACGGATACTCTTCATTATCACATAGCAATGTGTAGCTCCACTGTTTGAGCTTTAAACATGCGATCCTGAGCCAGCACACTCTTCAGTGATATGATAGATGTCTGGCGCTCCTGGAGCCGGTTGCTAATTATACAACAATAAGCTGCACTATTTCACCCTCCAATGTCCCTCAGTGTGTGTGTCTGGACACTGTTAGAGAAAAAGCTGAACCGGACTGACGAATGCTGACGAACGCTGAAACTCTTTAATCTCGAAATGGAAGATTGTCAGAAATGCATTTGGGATAAGGATTCTTCTTTACATGTTTGACAGAACAGCACATGTTTTTAATGACAGGATTTAATTAAGGACCATAAGGGCATTTTATTGTATAGTATATTAGAGGTAAAACAGTTTACTAGCCTATCCCTAAATACGATGACTAAATGGTGGGTTTCAACCTTGGGGATGTTTTGACAGGTGTCCATTACAGATGTCTTGCTGGGTATTCTTCACTGGAAAAACTCCTTATTTAGTCAATCTCATTTGCAGTCCAAAAAAATTATTGGTCTCATTTTAAGAATGAAATACTATACAAGAGCAGTTTGGATATGATTATTGTGAGTGTTTTAAGATTATTTTAATTAAGAAAGCTTAAATTTAGTTCTTATACCTGCAAATTGTGCATACAATGTAAAAACTGAAATCTAAGAAAGGAAATGAAAGCTTTTTTTGTGTATTTTTTTTTTTAGTGAAATCACATTCATTCATTCAATCATCTTCTGCCGCTTTATCCGATCTCTAGTAAGTCTGTGCCTATCTCAGGTGTCTATGGGTATTAAGGCAGGATACACCCTGGATGGAATGCCAACCCATTGCAGGACACACACACTCACACACACACACATTCATACACTAGGGACAATTTTCCAAGGTGTCAATCAGCCTACCGTGCATGTTTTTGGAACAGGGGGGAAACCGGAGAACCCGGAGAAAAACCCCCTGAGGCACGGGGAGAACATGCAAACTCCACACACACATGGCCGTGACGGGAATCAAACGCGGACCCTGGCGGTGTGAGGCGAAGTGCTAACCACTAAGCCACCGTCTCTTACATATAAAGTTCAAATGTTTAAATAGAATGCTAATTTTAAGACTTCTTATATCAATAAGCTTAATATTTTTTGTCAGTGCATATTTGTGTCTGTCAGGGAGGTGGTAGCTCTGTGGTTAAGGTATTGCCCTCTAGACTGGAAGGTTGCAGGTTCAAATCCCAGCACCACCAAGCATGAACAAGGGCCTTAACTCTCAACTGCTCAGTTGTAAGTCGCTCTGTATAAGAGTGTCTGGTAAATGCCGTAAATGTTAATGTCAGTATATAAACCTTTGTCGCAGGTTTTTAAAAAAAGCTTGAAAGTGTTTTTTGATCTAGGAGAATTTATTCTTGACTAGATATTAATGCTAGTTTCCAGAATTCTTACCAAGTCAGTTTTGCTCACCCCAATGGCAGATATTTTTGCTTGATTTTAATACACTTTAACTAGATTTAAGTGAATTTTACTTGTTTCAAGAAGGGCATTTACAATAGAATAGCCTTTATTTGTCCCATATACATTACAGCACAGTGAAATTCTTTCTTCAAGCTCGAACCCGGATCTTCTGATCAGAAACCCAGCACTTGAGACCACTGAGCTACACATTTACATTTACATTTGCGGCATTTGGCAGACGCCCTTATCCAGAGCGACTTACAACTGAGCAATTGAGGGTTAATGGCTCAAGGGCCCACTAGTGGCAGCTTGCTGGTGGTGGGGTTTGAACCTGCGATCTTCTGGTCCAGAGTCCAACACCTTACCACTAAGCCAACACCCTCCCATAATTATGCAGTGTTGGGGAGTTTTGCATGCACTGGAATCAAGTTTAGAGGCTTGACATGGCCACTGCAGAACATTACACTGACCAGTCCTAACATTATGATATAATAATATTATGAGTGGTGAAGTGAATACCACTGATTATATCTATTCATCGTGGCACCTGCTATTGAGTGGGATATATTAAGCAGCAAGTGAACATTTTGTCCTCAATGTTGACATGTTTGAAGCAGGAAAGCTGGGTCAGGGGATCTCCAAAACGGCGGTCCTTGTGTTGTGTATCTATTAAAAGTACTGCAAGGAACCGGCATCAGAGTCATGGGCGATCCAGCAGCCGATCCTATTAGCTACTGTAGATCAAATTGCTGAAGACGTAATGTGAATGCTCGATGGGTCAGGATTGTTTTGGCATCAAAAAGGGAAACATCCTAATATTAGGCAGGTGGTCCTAATGTTCTGCCTGATTGGTGACAGTGGTCTGTGTATTTTGCCTTCAACACACCTGCGTTACTTTCAAAGCATCGTTCACATCATTGGACCTCGTTCCTGTGAAACATCATCCAATCATTTTTGACACATTTGGCCGAATTTGAGAAAATAGCTCCACCCTTAACACTTAGTACAAGAATGCGTCTTGTGGCTTGTGTCAGCGCTCACATCATTAATAAATACAAGGGACTCGGTGCCATTTACAGCCGTATTGGCTCGGGCTATCCGGCAATGTAGTATGCTTCATATCATCAACAGTTCCTTGTTTTTTTTCCTCTTTCTCCTCTTCCCATGATTTTGGCACAATTTCACACTCCGTATTTACTGTATTTCATATAGTCGTCGCTTTAGACACTCCTACGTCTTCTGTTCGTGCTCCGAACTGTTGTGAAGAGTTTTTCTTCACCAGGGAAACAATTCTGTCATCTATCACAGTATTTCTTTTTTTTGTGTGAGTTCTTCTTTTGGTGTTCCATGGCTCAATAGTACATTTTTAAAGGTGTAATGGCTGATTTGGCCACACCTAAAGGTTTTTCAATCTATCTGATGGGCTGCTTATTCTTTTACAGTGTAATTATGGCATGCTTCCCTGGCACTGACCATTCATATTTAGAGCAACCGGTTCCAGGAGCTTCAAATACGCTTGAAATCAAAAGTTAAACCTTTTTATCTTGTTTATACATTAAATAATGAGGGAATAGCTGCATCTAGGATTAAGATTTTTTTTTTTACTTTTATCAGAGAGTAACACAATGTCAAAGGAAAGGTCAGGTTCTTGAGTAAAGCCAAAAATCATCTTTAAAACCTGTTTGCTAACATGGGTTGTGAAACTGTCTTAATGTAATCGATAAGGAAACATGTTTCTCAGCAGTGAAATATGCTACCTGTAAAAAAAAAAAAAAAAAAA